>CM031235.1:116030995-116384374 GCA_018340775.1 Taxus wallichiana var. yunnanensis
TATCATTAAAGATGTTACAGGTCTATATACTAAAAATGTCAGGCAATTCACCCATCTATCTACTAATCCATTTCTCGTGTTGGATTTTTTTAAAACAAAGATCTATATCATTACCAGTGGCAGTGATGATTTCAACTTTAAGCAGGTATCTTTTTCCCCTTAATCTTATTGTTTGTTACTGCTCATTTTTTCAGCTCTGGTTATAATTAAAGATGTTACAGGTGTATGTATTTACATTTAGTTAAATACAAAATTTTTATTTTTTGAAAACGTGGGTTGACATCCGTCTCGAGGAAGTCACATTTCTGGACCGACAATGTCAGGCAACTCACCCATCTATCTACTAATCAATTTTTTGTGTTGAATTTTTTAAGACAAAGATCTAGCACATTACCGGTGATGATTTCAATTTTAAATAGGTATCTTCTTCAACATAATCTTATTGTTTGTTACCTTACATTTTTTCAGCTCTTGTTATCATTAAAGACATTACAAGTCTAATTCTTTATATTTACTTTTATTTAAAGATATTGTTGGTCTATATATTTAAAGATGTTGCTGGCACTTCTCAGGACTGACAATGTCAAGCAACTCACCCCTCCATCTACAATGTCATGTGAAACAAAGATCTAGCACGTTACCCTTGATGATTTCACAGCAATCTAATACGCAAGAGGTAAGCTAAACCCTAGCATATTTGCAATTATGTTTAATTTCTTACCAGTGATGATTCTTTCTTGATTTCTTAGAATTATATTAATTTATTTTTAATATATTTTATCTTCCTATAGACCAAGGATTTTTTTTCTATTTACTATCTCTTTATTCTCCATTTGTTGGTGAGTGGTAGCTTCCCAAAAAATAGATATTCCCGCCACTGATAGGATAAAGATAACTAAAATAACAAAAAATTAAATTGGAAAGTGATGTCGAAACATGTCACAATACTACCAAATTCAATATTCACATTTCCCTGATTCAAACCACAAGAGCCTTGGCTGAGTCACCCTCCGTTAATATTAAAGTACATTGATCAGAATTCTTCCCTCCTGCTTGATTTGCATCAAGTTTGGGAACATCAATTAATTTCCCCTTCTTGGTTCCATCAGTTTTCTTAAGATCTTTTTTTGTTTAAACTTTTCCACTGCACTCATCAGGTCAAACAAAGTTACAAAGCTCATCTTAGATAACCTGACCATACACCATGAATCTTCTTGTACTGGAAGAGACTGTTTCCAATTACCTTACACATATCACATCATCTTTCACACTTTCATTAACTCACAACCTTTATAGGCAATAACCTTATGATGCAAAGATAGATGAGCATTTGAATCAACGCATTCCTGGAGCCACTGTCAAACCTTGCATTGACCTCTAAGAATCCTTTAAGAAACAATGTGTTATACTCTTCCTTACTATGCACAAATCTTATGACAAGGTAACATCAATATGAGATTTCTCAACTTTATAACATTTGTAGATACTCATTTTTCCCTACTTTGAGCATGAATCAGAAGTATAACCTCTATTACACAATACATCTTCTTGTGGTAGCAATACATTCTTGTCTCAACACCATGATAGACCACATGACATATAGAAACAATGTGTTATACTCTTCCTTACTATGCACAAATCTTATGACAAGGTAACATCAATATGAGATTTCTCAACTTTATAACATTTGTAGATACTCATTTTTCCCAACTTTGAGCATGAATCAGAAGTATAACCTCTATTACACAATACATCTTCATGTAGTAGCAATACATTCTTGTCTCAACACCATGATAGACCACATAATGACATATAGAAACAATGTGTTATACTCTTCCTTACTATGCACAAATCTTATGACAAGGTAACATCAATAGTACAAACACAGATTCTTAACCTATCTACCTTTTACCAACTATAGACCTTAAGTCTACTTTCATACAGTATAACCCCACAGATACAATTAAAGTCCCACGACATAATTTTCAAGATAATTAAAGTCCCACAAGATATTTAGGCACTAAATTTTACATTATACACATTAAATCGATCATAGTCTTTCATCATCATCTATCACTGATTATCAATTGTCATCATTCATCATCTACGTCCACATACTATTCATGACAATGCAAGTAAACAAGAAACATACATATAATTCATGATAATCACCATCTAATCACCATATAATTAAATTGAAATAGCATAGTACAAACTCAATAGTTGAAGTTTTCAAATTCAATATTAAAAGTTTAGTCAATAATAAAAGTTTCTAATTTTGAAAACCCTCTTTTTCTTTAGAAAATTCTGCTCTTCCCTCTTCCCCAACAGCTTCTTCCACTCTGGCTGCACCTCTTTCCCCAACACCAGAAATAACCCCTGAACTTATAAGATCTTCTGCAGCACTGTCCAGATTTTTTATAATTCTTTCTTCTTGATTTGTTGCATCTCCATGCGACAGCAAATTTGGATCAGCAACTGCTTTGGCTTTGAACAAGATGTCAGGGTCGAGACCATGCTCTTTAATTATCCGCTTTAGTGTATTGTTTTGTTTGTTAACCAAAACAATATTTTGCTTCAAATTTTTTGCTGCGGATAAGCTGTTCTTTGCTGTTTCCAAGTGAACTTGCAAAACCTTCGCCTGACTCTTCAAATTTTCATATTTCAACTGCACAAAAAGAGTAATGTCAATTCAAAATATTAATGTAAATTCAAAATTTCAAATTAACAAAAATGATTGTTAGAATGTAATAGTACTTACAACCGCTCTATCTCTTTCGGCATTTGCGATTGATACCAAATCCTTGTCCTTTGACCATTTGTTAAAATATGCCTGGGCCTCGGCACTAATATTTTCCAATTTGTTTAGTGCCTTATCTAAAATGCCATCTTTATAGTCGTTATTAAACGTGACATTCCCACATCTTACTTGGGTAAGTAAGGAATCCATCTTCGCAGGTTGATTCTGGACTGCAGCGTATAAACTATCCCGTTGCCAATAATTTTCATAACGACTAATAATCTCATTGATAAGAATTTTAGCCCTTTTCTCCCATTCTATCAGCTGTTGGATTTGAGGAATAATAAACTCACTGACATGGGATTGACAATCATTACCAATTAAGTTCTCCAAAGGAAAAGGTGGAAACTCTTCACTATCTGAATCTGATGCAGACGATCTTGCTGGAGAAGTGTGGGGGCTTTCACCATGACCAAGATCAACTGCTCCTTGTTTCTGTCTTTGGGTGGGCTGATCCTGTTTTTGAAAAAATAAATCAAGATTTAGATAAATAAATTTGAAGACTGAAGATTTAGATTTAGATAAATCAGAATGTAATTAAAAATTGTAAAGCATATTAAAATTGAAATTTGAAGACTGAAGTATACCTGCTGCCCTTGAATCATCTCGCGGGTATCGAAAAAACCAGTTGGGTCATTGCTATCAATGCCCAAATAATCTTCATCTAAATTTATATTGTTCAAAACAGATATGCCCGTTGCACTGGGCAAGCCACCAAGTGAGAGAGTTGGAATTCGAAACGAGGAGTCAAGGTTTAGTGTCCCACTAGGGGCCGGAGCAAAAGGCATGCGTTTACCAATGGTCTTTTTCACTGTTCCTCTGGTTGGCATTTTAAAAATTAATGGTTGAGTGGGTGTCGGTGCCGTGGCTTGATCATGACTGACATGTGCTGAAAAGTACAAGAAAAAATGAAAAATATTAAAACAATTCATAAAGTCAAAACTACGAAATTAAACGTTCTATAGAAAAGTTGTACCTTGTTGTCGAGGGGTTTTTTTTTCGGTGCTACGGGTGGCCTTGTAGGAGTTGTACTCAGTGGCTGTTCAGAAGATATCAATGCATGCGACTGTACGGAGTGAGTTGGGGAAGAAGGTTCCATAGTCCCTGCTATTCATCAATATTAAATGTTGTCAATTCATTTTGCTAAAATTTAAATTGAAAAATAAATCTGCAACTTTGGAATTTGTAATTAATATACGAGAATGTATTACTTCTCTGGCGTTTAACGAGTTCAAACTGTTGAGGGTCTGGAGAGGAGTGAGCTTCCATTTCAGATTGGGAGTCCCCCGAAGCCTCCGCGTGTAGTTGGCCTCTTCCTCTCGACATCTTTTTTTTTTTGGGAATCGCTTCAAGATATCTTCTCTGCAAAACATTAAAATTTAAGTTTTAATAACTGTGCACTGTAATGAAGAAAATTGTAATACAATTACAAACTAAATAGTTTATACCTGTTGTTCTGCAAATGGAATTGAGAATTTCATCAAAGCCTCATCAGAGCAAGTAGGAATTTCTTTAGCTTTTAAATTTAAAAGTGCCTCATAGTAGAAGCCGAGGAGATAGTTTGTTGAGTAAATGAAAGGTTTTTCTGAGATTTTCGAATTTGATATGTCAGCTCTTATTTTTTTGGATAGAAATGTGCACCAATCGAATTTTTGTTTTGAGATAGTGGCACAAATGTATGCAATGGCCCAATTTGGTATATCTGTTTGGCGACCCTGCATAACAATTCTGGCTTGAAAAAATGCAATAAGTGCAGCAAGAAAGTGGTGTGCAATTGATTGTGTATCTACACCACGCCTGGATTTATTAACATGGGCTGCAAATGCGAAACAGTGAAAATTACTATCAATTTATAACAACAAATTGTATCAGAATAAAAAATAGAATAAATTTTTTGAATTAAAACGAATTATACTTACAATCAACATGGAAACCGTACTTTGATTCGAGAAATTTCTTGTTTTCTTCCACGAGTGTTGCCTTGGTTGTAACAGTTGGTAAATTTCTGATAGGAAGGCCCGTAAACCGATGTATGTCATTCGGTTCAATAGTGAATTGGAACATTTGGCCATCGCTCAGAGTCACATAAAATATACCGTCCTCTGAATTGTAGCATGACAGAAGGTAATTCAAAATATCCGGATCTGTTTCGAAATGGGGCATATTAACGAGCCCTGTAAATCCACACTCTTCTATTATAGCTTGATATTCTGGAGACATCCTTAAAGCCGTATGGATGTGAGGGCATAAGGGATTCCTGTAGGTTATCTTGGAAATCGATTGACTTGGATTCTCTTCATTTTCTTGCTGAACTTGCAATTGGGAAGCATGTGAAGTCGACATTATAGCTGTAAATGCGTCTTTCTCAAAGATTTAGACCTGCAAAAATTCAAGAACGGGAAAACGTAAACGAGAAAATGAGCGGCATAAGGGTATTTATAACCTAAAAATGGGCGTCACTGTCCCCTATTGACGTGCGTCATTTGCTTCTAATGACGCGCGTCAATAGGAAGCAGTGTCGTGCGTCAATAGAAGGCTCTGTCGCGCGTCATTTGTTTATAGTGTCGCGCGTCATTTGTTTATAGTGTCGCGCGTCATTTGATTACAGTGTCGCGCGTCAATAGAAAATAGTGTCGCGCGTCATTTGTTTACAGTTTCACGCGTCAATAGAGGTCAATGTCGCGCGTCAATTGAGGACAATGTCACTCGTCAATAGAGGACAATGTCGCGCGTCATTTGTTTGCAGTGTCGCGCGTCAATAGAGGACAATGTCACGCGTCAATTGAGGACAATGTCGCGCGTCAATAGAGGACAATGTCGCGCGTCAATAGAGGACAATGTCGTGCGTCAATAGCGGACAATGTCGCGCGTCATTTTGTGACTGTGTCGCGCGTCAATAGATAACAGTGTCGCGCGTCGATAGATTCAACTGACGCGCGTCATTACGATCTAGTGTCGCTCCAGTGTCACACGTCATCAGGAGCTATTGTCGCGCCAGTGACGTGCGTCATTACGGATTACTGTTGTCGCACGTCACTGATTTAGCCTTGAAAAACCAGGTGAAAATTTTGTTTTTGAATACTGTCAAATTCGCCTTTCGCTGAAACTGGTTACGGGGATATTCGCCAGGTATTTTCCACCTTCAATTTTATAGGGGTGTCTTAAAATGAGGGATGCAATAACAATCGGGCATCACAAAGGTATGATAAATCAAACTTGTAATGTTACTACTGTAAGAAATATGGTCACTTTGCTAATGAATGCCAAAAGAAACAATCGATATAAACAAACAAAATGCAAACTTTTTTGAAAGTAATTGAGTCTGTATTTATTACATGTGATGTAGCTCAAGAAAGTTCTAGTAACATTTGGTTTCTAGATAGTGGCTGTAGTAATCACATGATTGGAAACAAAGAGTTGTTTAAGAATATGGATACATTAGTTAAATTAGAAATCAAATTGGGGAATGATGACATAGTTAAATCCATGGAAAAAGGTGGAATTAATGTGATAACAAAACTTGGTAAGAAAACTATTCCCGATGTTTATTTTGTACCTGGTTTAAAACATAATCTCCTAAGTTTGAGACAACTTATTCAAAAGGGTTATAGAGTTGTCTTTAAGGATAATGTTTTCACAATATTTGATATTTACCCAAGTAACATGGTGATTGCAAAATTTGAAATGAAAAATAACATAATGTTCCCACTTCGCATAAAAAGTGAAATGATCGAGGAGAATGGATCAAGTTTCAAGGAATCAAGTCAAGATCAAGCATGGGTATGGCATTTGAGGTATGGTCATCTAAACTTTAAAGGATTGAGTTTGTTGTAAAAAAATGAAATGGTAAGAGGTTTACCTCCTATTGAAGCACCATTTAACTTATGTGAAAGTTGTATTTTGGCTAAGAAACATAGAGAGAGTTTTCCAAAGGGAATGTCATATAGAGCTCGGGCACCATTAGAAATTGTGCATATAGATATATGTAGTCCAATGAAAACACCATCATTAGGGGGAACATTTATTTTTGAAAATTCATTGATGATTATAATAGAAAAACATGAGTTTATTTTCTCAAATATAAATCCGAGGCATTTGGAAAGTTCAGGGGAGTTCAAAGCATTGGTTGAGAAACAAAGCGACCAATCCATAAAGGTATTGAGAATAGATAGAGGAGGAGAATACAATTCGAATGAGTTTTGGATTATTGTAGGTATCATGGAATAAAGAAGCAGTTCACTCTGCAAGGTACACACCTCAGCAGAATGGTGTTGCAGAAAGGAAGAATCATATAATCATGGAGACGCAAGGATCATGTTGAAAGACAAGGATCATGTTGAAAGACAAGAATATATCAAATGAATATTGGGCTAAAGAAACCACTTGTGCAATCTATATATTGATTAGGATTCCAACAAAGATTATGAGGAACATGATTCCACAACAAGCATGGAGTGGTAAAGCGTCATAGTGTTTCTCATTTTAGAATATTTAGGTGTCTTGCATATGCACATGTGCTTAAAGAAACAAAAAATAAACTGGATGATAAAAGTGAAAAATGCATCTTTATTGGTTATATGAACACTCTAAGGCATATAAATTGTTTAATCCTATAAATAAGGAAGTTGTTGTAAGTAGAGATGTTTTATTCAAAGAAGAAGAATCTTGGGATGGCAATACTGAGATCAAACAATTACAGAACAACAATAATGCCATATGAAGACCAAAAAGAAAAAGGTCAAGGAGACAAAGAGGAACAAGGAGAACAATCAAATCAGCAAGGAGGAACATCACAAGGAGAAAACTCACAAAGCCGAGTTAAGCAAGAAGAATCATCAAGTCCACAAGTAAGTAATGACTCAAATCCTACACTTACATCATTGAGACCAAGACTAAAAGACAAAAAGACTAGAAGCCTTCAAGAAATATATGATCAAGGAGATATGATAGATTTGCAATCAATTTTTTTATTTTCCCAATATCCTATATACTTTGAGGATGTAATTAATGAAGAACATTGGATTAATTCAACGAATGATGAAGTATGATCAATTGAGAAAAATGATACATGGGATCTAGTTGATTTACCTAAGGATAAAGATTGCATAGGTGAGAAATGGATTTATAAAACCAAATATAAGGAAAATGGAGAAGTTGACAAATATAAGGAAATGTTAGTAGCTAAGGGATTTGCACAAGAATATGGAATTGATTACAATGAAAATTTTAAACCTGTAGCAAGACTTGATACTACTAGAATGGTACTAGCAATTGTAGCTCAAAACAAATGGAAGGTTTCTCAAATGGATGTGAAATAAACTTTATTGAATGGTAATATGGAAGAAGAAGTTTATGTGCAGCATCCACCAGGATATGAAGTAAAAGGATATGTAGACAAGGTTTGCAGGTTAAAGAAGACATTTTATGGATTAAAGCAAGCACCAAGAGCATGGTACAACAAGATAGATTCATACATGATACATAATTGATTCAATAGAAGTAGTAGTGAGCCTACACTATACACCAAATTCAATGAGCAAGGTCAAACTTTAATTATTTGCTTGTATGTTGATGATTTGATCTTTACAAGAAATCTTTCTATAAACATGTTTAAATCAGCAATGAATTTTTTTTTGAGATAGATTTAAAATTGATGACATATTTTCTTGGTATTGAAGTCATACAAAATGATAATGGGATTTTCATTTGTCAAAGTAAATATGAAAAATATGTATTGAGAAGATTTAGAATGATAAATTGCAATCCAATTTCTACACCCATGGCAGTAGGAACAAAACTAAGTAGAGAAGACAATGAGACAGATTTTGATTCAACTGTATTTAAAAAATTGGTAGGCAGTTTGATGTATCTTACAACAACTAGGCCAAATATAATGTATGCCATCAGTTTGATTTCAAGATTCATGGATTCACCAAAGAACTCACATTGACAAGCAAGCAAAAATCTTGTTAATGTATATTGCAAGAACTATGAATTATGGCATAATGTATTCTACATTAGATGTTTTTCAGTTGATTGGATATATAGATAGTGACTTTGTAGGAAGTATAGATGATAGAAAGAACACATCTGGATATGCATTTCATCTTGGAACAAGTATTGTAGCATGAGCATCAAAGAAACAACCAATAGTGACAATCTCATCATCAAGCGAGTATGTAATAGGTACATCAACAACATGTCAAGCAGTTTAGATGTGAAGAATCTTGAAGGATCTAATGCATGAGCAAGAGGAGCCTACAAAAATCTATTGTGATAACCATTCCACTATTACACTATCAAAGAATCATGTTTTCTACAAGAGGACAAAACACATTGACACCAGATATCACTTCATCCGAGAATTGGTCAACAATGGATAACTCATTCTATAACATTGTAGATCAAAGGAGAAACTTGCAAACATATTCACAAAGGCATTAGCACAAGAACAATTTGAGTATCTAAGAGAAATTTTGGGCATTGTAAACATTGATGTAATTAGTTGTTGATAGTAGAAATTAGGGGGAGTGTTAGAATTATCTGGTAATTTCTACCGGTAAAACCCACCGAGAATGTTCTGGTAATTTCTACCACTCAACATGTCCAGAACATTCTGATTTCTTCTAGATTTGTTTGTGAGGAAAGTGTATGCTTAATGTGAAAGAAAGAGGATTCCAGAGATTTCTGTATTCTTCCAAAGACCTCTATAAAATGGAGGTGAATGTAATTGTTTGAGATAAGAAAAGAAGACAATAAAATTGGATTGTGCCGTAGCACAACAACATTTAGTTTTTGTTTTTATTTTTTGTCTCTGCCCACATCACTTCCAACCTAAATTCTTCTTTTTTCTTGAACAATACAAAACTAACCATGCATATAGGTGTACTGGTAGCTCGTAGAAGAATGTCTCATATAATGAGTCATAAATATTATCCTCGACTCATTTTATTGGAGATAAATTCTTAAATTTGGCGTGAAGTTCTGCGAAAGTGTCCTCAATAGTGTAATCAAAATAAAATTAATATCAAACATTTTTTTCTCAAATGGGTGGAGGAAATTCCTTTGAATTGAAGTATGTTTGACGTGGATCTCCATGTTGACAGGGCCTGTGATGGCCACATACCACGTCAATGACTGGAATGTTGGTTAGATTTAGATTGATTTATTTGAGTACTAGAATGTTGTACTTAGATGTAGATGGATTTGGTTTTTCAGATGATAAGTTTACTTGTTTTTCTCATTCAATATACACCAGAAAAAAGTATAATTGTAGATCATTTTGTGTGTATAGTTGTACAACATTTACATTTTATGCTACGAGTCATGAATTTTTCTGAGATTTGATCATTTTTTTAACTGTCTGTGTTGGAAATGAAATTCATCTGTCTTTTCCTTGCTCCATTTTGTATGATTGCAGAGACTAATAAAGTTTATTTTGTATGATTTTCTAGGAGACCAATGAATGGGCAGCAGAATCTTTACATGACTCAAGGTAATACGGATCTAAATTAGTGTTATGACTCAAGGTAATAAGGTAATACGGATCTAAATTAGAATATTTTTATCGACATCCACGTACAACTCGACCCGTAACCATTAAATATTCTACATAGAATTCCAGATATATTCAGTAGATGTCGATCTATGGAAATCACAGAAATAATATTTCCAATTCTTTTATTGTGGCCGTTACCATCATAAAAAATGTTTCAAGTGAAAGTATAAAAATTTCTAAAAACAAGATACAAAAAGAATTGGACACAATGCATAAAATTTCTCACATGTATGTAGTATTCAGATGGAGAACACTGTTTTCTTGTAGATAGCTACCGAAAAACAATTTCCAGCCGAAGAACAAATTTCTAGGTTCTATTTGGTGCTGAATAAATGAATGGTCTTTGATCTACGTAGATAAAACAATGTTGTTATAAGTTTTGTTTCTATTAGGATATGCCCACATTTATCATATACCCACATATACAAAATTTCAAATGCATATTGGTTCAAGAAATTATTAAAAGAGATAGAATTGGTGCTCTAATGTTATTCATTATTCTTTCATTAATCCACATTAATATGCAGTCACAACCAAATAATTTTTGGAGCATATCATTGAGACACACTTGTTTTCAACCTTCGGTAGAAACCAAACTATAGCTCATTTGCTATGAAAACTATAGCTCATATGCTCTTAAACAATTGACTAAATACCACTTTCCAGATCACCTCCATGATGAGTTTATACTGCAGAAGCACCTCTTCCAAAACATAAAACATACCCATTTGTGTGTGCATATCATGCTGAAGGGGAGCACCAAAACTCATGGGCCAATATACCTCTTCTTGTTGCTTAGAGCTACCCAACTCATCTATTTGCATTACAAAAGTGAACCCACAAATCAAGCTGCATTTACCAAAGATTCAATACATAGCGAAGACTCCCAAATGAAGACTCCACCTCGGCCTTAGATCGGGCACCATAATCTCTAAACAACTCACGAGTTGCTCCTCTATACTCCTAGCTCGTCAAACATCTCAAGCTTCCTAATTGATAAGAGTCGTATACACTCCCAATCTCTCCCCTTCCTCATCTCTACGATAGTATTCGCCATTTATGCGGCGGTATACACTCCCAAAACCTCCCTCTTCCTCATCTCTTTCTCTCCCGGCGACATTGTCTGGAGAAATTATTCAGTCCTCTGGTCTATGACATGGTCTTGACCCATCTCGGACTGACTGTGCCCCGACCAACAATTTTATCAACTCCAGATTCAAACATGTGCTTAATCCCTCATAAATTGCTCTGCATCCTCAGTTCTGGATCACTGCAACACCCATTCTTTCTAGTTTTGAAATCATTCCTTAGTGTTGTCAACTCCCGTGCACACCACATTCATCCTTTCTCCTACACAACTGGAGCACTACAACACACCACCCAACACGTGCAGTGCTGCAACAAAACCTTATTTGATCGACGACTCTAAGACGAGTGTACTTCAACGACCTAAATAACACGTCTACATCATACAATGCAAATCCCCTTGGCTCTTCAATGACTATCCCTCGCAAATCTGCACAGCCCATTCTTTGACGCGTAAATAAATAGCTAAGATCTATTTGTACAATGTCACTTCACGGAAATCAACGTAATATGTGTTCCCCACCATTGAATGTCTGGCTCCCTGTCGGTTGCCTACCAGGGCTTTCCCATAGTGACAACGCCTTCGCCGTAATGACTAGCAACTCAAACTTCCATAAATTTCATGCGGAATAGAACATGGCAAGCAATGTCTCACAAGAGATGTTAATAGGTAATTTTACCTAGCAGAGGTGTGTGGGAAGCCCCTCTTGTCGTTACGTTCTAAATTTCTCGGATTTTAATGCAGGTCGAGATATATACGATGTGGACGGATTCCTAACATTTGCGTGTGGAGTGGTATAGCCAGTCAAGACTATTCACTTGCGATAGAGAGGTCTCAAATTTGAGGTTTTTTTGGAAGTCGCCACCACATAACGTACCGCTAACTTATGGCCACCCATAGATGTGTCCCTAACATCTTGCATACACCAATAAAATGAATGGTTTTAATGTGTTTAAATATATACATAAATAAAGCGATGAAGAAGATTGAGATATGGGGAATAAAATATTAATGTTGTCCAAGATAGTCAAATGATTATGGCACGTTGATTAAACACCAATTAAAATTGCTGCATAAGTGGCGATATTTGACTAATAATTTAGTGGAATTGTTAAATAGTGAAGTCAAGCGAAACAGAACAACTCCCAAACAAATACAGCGAAACGAAACAAACAAGACCTTTTAAAAAGATTCTATCTAACTGTCAGCGGATGGATCAATTGGAAGACCAAGTTCAAATGGCGTAGCATTCGACTTCACCATCTTTTTTATAAATTAATGAACACGCTTTGCATTCTCTCCACAATCTGATTCCTGCGAGGGAGAAGAAGACGCAGCCCGAGCTTATGAATTTGTTTTGGTTCAAGGTAGTTTAGAGGATGGAATTTGGTCACAAGAGCCTCCTTCAGAGCGATTCCCTCTATCAGGTTTACCGTTCTTCCTCATTTTATAATTCATTCCACACACCCATTTACTTAAACTTATACATGGATTCTTTTTGGTGGTATTACTATTGCAGTATATAATGGAAACAAGCGTGTACCCTCGCGAGCCTGAGTCGCTGAAGGAGCTCAGAGAAATAACCGCTAAGCAACCATGGTAAATCTCATTTAATCAAATTGTAATGTTTTCATGCTGTGAAACAATTAGGTTTCTGATTTCCATTTTTATGACAGGAGCATGATGGCTACTTCAGCGGACGGGGGTCAATTTCTGAGTCTGCTGTTGAAGTTGATGAATGCCAAGAACACGATGGAAATCGGTGTGTTTACTGGTTACTCTCTTCTCAGCACCGCGCTTGCATTACCCGACGATGGAAAGGTTTAATGGTGTCTCTCCTCTCTTCACTAATGCTTCTAAAACAAAATGATAGCATGTTTATACAGTGTTGTTATTTGGTGTTGCAGATAATAGCAATGGACATTGACAGAGAGACCTATGATCTCGGGCTGCCTGTCCTTCAGAAGGCAGGAGTTGCCCACAAAATCGATTTCAGAGAGGGCCCTGCACTGCCGGTTCTCGACCAAATGTTAGAAAATGTAATCTCTCTATCCACATCAGATAGTTAAAATCAAGTTGGTTTTGTGTGTTTTTTAATTGCTAAATAGTGATTTTGGAATTGTGGGCGTGATGATGGTGTGGAAGGAAATGCACGGATCCTTGGATTTCATATTCGTGGATGCAGACAAAAAGAATTATCTTAACTATCACAAGCGACTGATTGATCTGGTGAAGATTGGAGGAGTGATCGGGTATGACAATACCTTGTGGAATGGATCACTGGTGGCTCCCCATATGCGTTGCTAGATGAAGTTATTACATATTACAGAGAGTATGTGATTGAGCTGAATAAGACCCTGGCTGTAGATCCCCGCATTGAGATCAGCCAAATTCCAGTTGGGGATGGTATTACTCTCTGCAGGAGGATCTCTTAGAGGAGTGTCGAGGCATTGTTTTCACTAAATTGTACCTTCAAAAGACAAGCGACTTTCGTAGGATGGTTAAAAATGGAAGCTTTTAATTCATGTATTTTCCTGATTTTCTAAATAGAACAAAATTCTATTTTATGTAATTACATTGTATGTGTGATATGGGTAAATGGATTACAATTTGTTGGCAAAAATTTAGTGCCAAATACAACCAGTAAGGGAAAGACACAACCAGAAATATAAATAAAACAGACACACAAAATATATTATATTAATTCGAGAAATTTTACAATCTCAGAGTTGTTGCTCTGTTTTTTCAATTGTTTCTCTTCTTGTGTCCAAATCTTCTTTTCTTTTTCTTACAAAAATTTCCTCTGTGCTGCTGCACACATCTATTTGCAAAATAATCCCCTTTCTATTTTCTCCTCTTTGTATTCTCCCTTTTTCTTGTTTCTTTACTGTGCTGCTGCAAAAATTTCTCCCGCTTTATGTATTCTTCTTTGTATTTTTCTCCTCCGAGCTGCTGTTCTCTATTCTCTATTCACAACTTCAATTATGTTGCCACACACATATATTTATATCTCACATTCTACAAATTAAAACATTTCCGTAAAGTAGTGCATAATGACTTCGACCACTTTGTTCCAGGGGAGACTCAGGGATTCTCTTACATAGCCTGAAAGGTATTTGGTCGGGTTTTTGACATTTTTGATGAAGTCCTGGAGCTCCGCCTTCAACAACCGCTTGAAGTAAACCACTCCTGAAGTCAGCAAACCACTCATCGAGGCAATGACATTAGTCGAATGGTGAAGAAGGTGTTACCAATTTGAACCCTTCCCCTCGACTGTAGCTAATACCTTATAAGAGACAATGACCGAATAACCCAAAATTCTTTCCAAGAAGGTAGTGATGTCATTTTCTTTTAAATGTCCCAAACTTCTTCATCATCTTGTAACTCGACACAAGAAATTGGTTAGATATGCTTAAGTTGACCACCCATGTTTATTTTCTAGTGGAGATACACAGAAGTGATATGAAGAGAACTGAATTTAAATAGTGCATTTGCTTTTTGCAAGGCTTCCACGTCAAGTGTCCACCTGTACTTGTCATGATTACGATGTGAAAAGGCACATCTTAACTCAAGATCCGCCCGAGTGGTATTACGTTCGCCACACGTGCCTAAACCATTTGGGTGTCACATCATCATAATGGAGTAATTATGACCACCGCCATCGTAAGGAATGGCATCCTTATTACTAATTCTGCTGACATCAGGAGCAACATAAACCGACCACAAGAAGCTAACTAGAAAATGAACAATCATTGTGAATGATTTGAAGGAGATCATTAGGAAAATTTCCTAACCAAGTTTGTTGATTATCATGGAGGACACCAATATTAGCTAGTCGGTGACCGCTTTATTCCCTTCCCTGTAAACATGTTGAAACTTGATTTCCTGGAAGCTATTTTGGAGGATGCGAATGTCAACAATAATATTCTTGATAGTCCATTGGCTGGGTCCTCCGAATTTAGGATATTTATTATGTTGAGAGAATCACTTTCAATAATAAGAGGGCCATTTCCAATTTGGAGAGTAAGTTCAAGACCCTTAAGAATAGCTAAAGCTTCAGCTCGGTGATTGGACCCAACACTAAAATTAGCAGCAGTAATTGCAAGAGGGGCACCAATGTTATTACGAAGAATCACACCCCCACCAGAATTCCTAGGATTTCCTTTAGAGGCACCATCCGTGTTTAGCTTAATCCATCTAGGGGGGAGGGGACCACCGTACTTCAGAACGAGCCAAGGCCGAGGGTTTATCCTTGAGCTGAATCACAAGTTGTTGACACCAATTCTTGCTGTCACAAAACTAAACTTTTTGCTGATATTTCTTCCAGAGGAAACTATTAAGGTTGTCTTGGAAGAGCATAACGATACATTTGGCAACCTGAGTAGGGTCCATGCTTTGTTCTTTGAAAATTCTCTTGTTTCTTTCCTTCCATATACCCCTAGAGGCCATGCGGGAGGATAAGATTCCAAGCGAGGAGAGGATCGGGTGCGAAAAGGGGGAACACCATTGATTGAGGGTAGCTTGAAGGGATTCGGGGAAAATCCAAACAACTCCCAAATGTTTCAGGAACCAATTCCAAATTGTTTGGGAGAAAGAATAATGTAGAAGAAGATGGGAGGACTCCAAAGCATTACAACAAAGAACACAATGAGTAGGAAGAGAGAATCCTCTTCTTTTAAGGTTTTCACCAGACATGAAAGCATTCCTGAATGAGAGCCAGGAAAAAAATAGTTTTAGGAATAATCTCTTTAGGCCAAATGTTGTTGAGAGGAGGGCCAGAGCTGGTATGAGGCTTGGATTCATAAAAATATTTAACAGTAAAGGAACCAGAAGAGGAGAAAGGCCAAATACGATCATCAGCAGGCAAGGAGAAAGGAATATATTGGGAGGAGAGGGAGGCTCTCAAAATTTGTAAACATTGACTCTGAGTTCCATTGATACCCGACCTGATTCAGAATATGCCAAGAGGGAACCAAATTAGACAACCTCCAGTATCCATTCACTTTCTTTCCATGACGATTGATGAGGGGTATTTTGATAGAATCCCAAATAGGGTCCTGACAGAGAGGTTTATCCCCAATCCACCAATCCGTCTAGAATTCGATTTGACTGCCATTTCCCAGTCTCCATTTGGTGCCAACACGCAAAAGAGGGAGAGAGCTAATTACCAAGTTCCAAATGGTAGAACCATGTGGAGGAGAGGAAAGAAGGAAGTCCCCGAGTGAGTCAAATATTTGGATCTTAATAGCTGCACCCAATGAGAATTTCCATAAGCCACTTCCCAGCCAATCTTAGCCAAGTAGGGCTTCGTTCATATCTACAATATGTCTAAGCCCTAGACCTCCCAGTTTGGTCGGCTTACAAACATCATTCCAAGAGACTAAATGGATCCTCTTCTTATCTTCCGAACCAGACTAGAGGAATATTTTTTGAATCCTTTCAATCCTCATAAATGGAATCAGAAGAAGAGAGGAACAGTGGTGACTTTGATACATGAGATAACAACACGGCTCTTAGCTTCCTCTAATGCTCTGTTGAGAGCATTTTCCATAAAAAAAAGAGGAAAGGTGACAGAGGGTCTCCTTGTCTTATACCTCTGTTGTTTTTGAAGAAGCCAGTCAGGATGCCATTTATGAGGATAGAAAAACAAGGAGTAGCAATACAAGTTAAAATCTAGCTGCACCATTTGCTACCAAATCCAAAATTTTCAGCACATGAATGAGAAAAGTCCAGCTGACTCTATCAAAATATTTTTTCATATCTAATTTAAGTATCATCCCCACTGACTTTGCATGTTGAGTTGAGTGAATGGCTTCATGAACCGTAATTATACCTCCCTGAATAAGCCAACCACTAATGAAACCATTCTATTGAGTAGAGATGAGATCATTCATAAGAGGTTTTAATCTAGTAGCCAACATCTTGGTGATGATCTTGTAGGAAGTGTTGCAAAGACTAATAGGTCAGAAGTTAGAAACAAACTTGGAGCCAAGAGATTTGGGGGCCAAAGAAGAAGAGAATTGCTAAGCTAAAATTCATTCACTACTTTAAAAAGGTCTTGCTTGATGATTTCCTAGAAAATTTGGAAAAAGGTTCGAGGAATCCATCAAGGCTAGGAGATTTATCCCCTTTCATAGTGAAGACAACTTTGTGTATTTCCTCCATAGAGAAGGGCTTCATTAATTTTCCATTCATTTCATCATAAACTAATTTTGGGATGTGTTGTAGCATCTTAGACATAGTGTTCTCATTAGGGGGTTCGTCATTACCAATCCCGACTATGATAATTCTTCACGGGAACTCCTCGTCTTTATGATTATTTACTAATGCACAGCCTTTAGTTTGGTGGATGTAATCTGGAAACACAACAACAAACATAACACAAGAATACCATAGACTATGATAAGAAGGAATGATGATAAATCTGAAATATCAGAGTAAATTATAATATTAACATGAAATTGTTACAATCTCACCCATGAGGTACTTCAAGTGTTATTGACTTCACTTGCCTTTCACCAAGACTATGGGAGAAACTTTACAATTACACCTCTTAATGGCTTCTTCAACACACCTTTAAACTGATGGCTTCCTTTACACACTTCATACAATATTTCTCACTACTTCCTTCTATGCTAAATGAGGGGGGTGGCCTCTTTATTTATAGAACTTCCAGGCTTATCCATCTTATCTCTAAGATAGGATAAGAAATCCACTCTGACGAATCATATTCCATACCTTAACTCTTATCTGTACATGTAAGCTTATCTTTTAAGATAAGATAAACCTTATCATTTCACATGGGTTCCACATTTTTAGACTTTTTACAAATAAAATACACAAAATATTTATGACCTCACTCCTTGTCCTTATTACCAATATAATATTTCTAATTCCTAATCATGTAGACCCTACTTCTCTACTTATCCCAACTTTGACATTTTAACATTACCGGACCACTTACGACAAATATTTACTTTTACAACATTTCAATTGTACTTTGATTCATTACCGTACTCTACATTATTGGCGGCACCGTAGTGACGGCGCCGTTATCTTCTATCAGACGCTACTGCTAATTACACTTAACAACATCCTATACATTAATGAAATAGAAATTACGGAGGAAAATTTTAGTGTCGACATCTTCCCCCTTCCTAGCTTCTACTCCGTCCTCGGAGTAGACTATTTTGGTGCTTGGAAAATCTTCAACTTGTCATGGTTGACCCATTTCGTAATGGGAGTGCCATCCAATTCCTCCAGTCGTTACGTACCATTTTCATGCACATCTGCTATTTTGTAGGGCCCCATCCATTTTGGAAGAAATTTTCTCTGTCTTCTTTTTTTGTATCTGGAATCATATACTAGAACCAAGTCATTCACATAAAATGGAGACCAACAGATTTTTTGATCAAAGTATTCCTTTCGCTTCATTTTCTTCTTATGGCTTGTATCCTTTGCTATTTCCCTCATTTCCTCTAGCAAATGAATATGTACCAACCTTTCTTTTACTGAATCACTTTCATCCATCCTTTCATTTTTCATAACTCTCACAATGGGAATATCAAACTCAATAGGAAGAACTGGATCAATGCCATAGGCCAATTGAAATGGGGAGTATCCTGTTCTTGACTTTGATGTTGCCCTATATGCCCACAATCTTTGCATGAATCCTTTTATCCCACTTATGTACCTGCAAGGCTGCATCTTTTGCTAGAATTTGACACAACACAAAATTTGTTCGTTCCACCTGTCCATTTGTGCTTGACTTGTATGTTGTTGCCTTCCTGTGCTTAATAGAAAATTTATTGACTAGGGCTTCTACTACCTCATTAATGAAGTGGCTTCCTTGATGCATTACAATTTCTAATGGACAACCAAATCTGGTGACAATACGTTCATATATGAACCTTGCCACCTCATCTATGGAAGCTGCTTTCAATGGTCTAGCTTCAACCCACTTGGTTAAATAATCTGTGGCAACTACAATATACTTATTTTGGCTCTGAAGTAGTTGGAAGTGGACCTACAAATCTATTCCCCACTTTTCAAAGGGACCAAGTGGAAGAATAGGACATAATGGAGCTGATGAAGTCTTACGGTTACCATGTGTTTGACAAATATCACATGTCTTACAATAATTATAACAATCTTTAAAAAGAGTGGGCGGTGATAACTGCATCCAAGATCCTTCTTCTTTGTAAGTTGTCTAGAGAAGTGCCCTCCACATGTACCATTGTGGAATTCTTCTATGAGTTCCTTCCCTTGATCACGTCCAATCGCCCTTTTGTACTCTCCATCGGTCCTATTCGAATAATACTCCATGCGAGAATAGAATATGGACGATTGGCTTGAGTAATCTTTCTCTTAGTCTTTGCATTGACACCATAAGGAAACTTGAATTCATTCGAGATAATTCCAAATATCTATGTATTCACTAGGGATTGTGTCAAGGGATAACAATCTTTGCATCGGGAAATCATCATCATCACAAGATGATCCTAAACCATCATAGGCTCGAGAGAGTGCATCTGCATTGACATGCTTCTTTCTGGCCTATCTATAATATCAAATTTAAATTCTTGTAGCAAAATTATCCATCTTGCTATCCTCCACGATGGGTTAGGCTTATTGAAAATATATTTTAGAGCACGATGATTTGTTACAACTATAAATTTTTCTGCCATAGCAAGTAATTTCTAAACTTCTTTACAGAAATGATAACTAGAGCCTCTTTTTTCAGATTTATAGTATAATTTACCTCAAACTTTGCTCATTTATGCGCTCCCAAAGTAAATTGGATGTTCATTCCCATTTTCATCCTTTTGACTCAAAGTACTTCCTAGTCTTTGCATATGAGGCATCGTGTACACAATGAATGGCTTGCTCCAATCTTGATTCTTTAAAACATGTGAAGACACCGGGGCTTCCTTTAGTTGTCAAAAGCTTCATGTGCCTTATTTCACGGTTCATAAGTAACATCCTTCTTCAAGAATGGGTTAGTAGGGCACGATCTTTGAGAAATTCTTGATGAACCTTCTATAGTAACCCACATGGCCTAAAAATGATCTCAACTTACTTCTATTCATAGGAAATGGTAAATCTTTGATTTTTGAAACTTTATCAGGATCAGTACCAATACCATCTCTGGATACAACATGCCCTAACAAAACACCTTTAGAACATCCAAAGACACACTTTGTAGGGTTTAGTGAGGCTTGTGCTTCATCTAACCTTTGAAATGTTGTCTCCATCTAGTGCAGGTGGTCCAACTTGCTCCCATAGATGTAAAAATCATCCAGAAATACTCTGATGAAGGTCCCAATGTAGGGTTCGAACACCCTATTCATCAAACGCTGGAATGTTGCTGGAGCATTACACAACCCAAAAGGCATAACTCTATATAAAAACGCGTTCAAGGAGGAGTGGTGAGCGTGGTCTTGACTTATCTTTCTCCGCTATATGGACTTAGTTGTATCTCTGCTATATCCATCAAAGCAAAACTATAACACTCTGGCCAGCTACTTCGCCCAAGATCTGATGCGAGAATGGAAGAGGGTAATGATCCTTCTTTGTTGCCTTATTGAACTTCCTATAATCAACACAAATGCGTAGCTTCCCATTCTTTTTATTGAGATCACAATGGGAGAAACCCATTCGAATTCTCCCAGAAAATATGAATCTTGCATCAAGCAACTTATCTATTTCTTCTTTTACAGTCTTGGAAAAATTAGGATTCATTCTATATGAAATTTGCTTTATAGGCTTAGCACCATCTATCAGCTCAATAGAATGTTCTACCCAACTTACTTGACGGAGTTCCTTGTAATCAAAAGTGAATAGGTGTATGTACCTTCGAAAGAGCTGGAGGTAGGATTCCTTCTCACTCTCCATCACAGCGTCACCAATCTTTATTTGTTGGAGATGCTCATCAACTTCTTCTTCAGATAATTTTATGGGGTCATGAGTCGGTGTGACTGGAAGGATATCCATGAATGAAACATCAACCTCACTTTCTTCATCTTCAATGTCCACTTCACTAGTACTAGAGTAATCAGAGGATGTCCAATCATCAGTTTCATCACTTGAATCCACAAGTTCTGCCTTATGATGTCGAGGGATCACGTTTATCTTCACCCTCTCTCTACCACGTCCAAGTGTCATGAAGCCTTCATTCCAGTAGTTTCTTGCATGAACTCTCCTTAGCCATGGTCTTCCCAACAACATTGGGTATGCAACAGTACCATTTTTCATCACCTGAAAGTCTACCACACATACAACACCCATAATCAGATATTGCCACATTTGAAACTACACCTTCTGGTTTAGTTTTCCCCTTATTTAATGACCTTAACATAAGTGTTGAAGGGCGATCAATTTTAAACCCAACATATTCATTACTGAGACTCGATCATTACATTAAGCGCAGCACCTCCATCAACTAAGACATCATGAATTGAAATACCATTACATAATACCTTAGCTTGTGGAGCATAGGGATCTGCCTCTGCCTCCAAAACAAGGACCTCAACCTCCTTCCTTCGTCGAGCATTGAGTCCACTTCGCAGCTCCCGCCTCTTCTCAGAAGACATAGCCAAGAGTTGACCGTATGTAATATTTGCAGGCCTTTTGGACAGATCTTCCAAGATGGAGTATGGTCCTTGTCCCTATGAAATCAGAAAATCTTGCACACCCAAATTTCTTCTCCTATGTTTCTTACTAGTTTCTCCTTTCATCTTCTTATAATCATTTCCATCTTGATTATCTTTTTCTTTCTTTCTTTTTGTTACAAACACATCTACTTCATTATTTCTGCTCTTACCTACTACATCAAAAGAATTCACCGGTGCTTTTCCTTTATCATTATCTCCTTTACGGATGTAGAAGCTCTATCTAGAACAATTATACTTATAATGACCCTTTTATAACAACCATAACATACAACTTCAGAAATATTTCTTTTTGGACCTCTATCTCCTCCTTGAGAACTAAATTCTTTTCCTTGAAGAAGATTAATAGTTAACTGACCCATATTTTTGAGCAGATCTTCATACTCAGTAGATGTACTAGGAGAAAGATTTGTGCTCACCGAGAGTGGTTGTGGATTCTAGAGCAAAGGTGCTGGTGTAGGTTCTACTTTAGCAACAATTTCTTTGGGCTCCTCTTCCATGCTTTCTTCTTGCCTTCTTGCAATCTCCTTTACTTGTTCAATGGTAGCTAGGCGGTCATACTTCACTCGTTTTCTGATCTCTGGCTTCATCCCAAGAATGAAGTGCTTACATAGGAGATTATCCACACCATTCATCAACCCATCCGCTAATCCTTCCTTCCGGATCTGGGCGTCGAGCTTTCTCCTTAGCTCTAGAACACGAGCATGATAATCCCTTATCTTCTCCTTCTCTCCTTGGGTTAGCTTTGTGATATCGATCATGAGATCTGCATATCTCTGTTGTTCACCAAATTCTTCAAGAAAACTTTCAGTTAATAAATCCCATGAGTTTTTCATATTATCACCTAGTGTTTCAAAACCACCTAAGGGTGAACCATCCAAAAAGGCAGGAAAAATTCAGTCCATTGTTCCCTTCTTATAAGGCCATTACAAATACAAGATCGTTTAAACTCTTGAATGAAAGAGGAAGCATCTTCATGAGATTGGGTTGAAAAAACAGAATCTTCCCCATTTTCAAAAGTAATCACGGTGAAATACCAACCCAAAAGTACAATAAAAAGGCTTATGTGGACCAATAATTAAAATCACTATAATAGAAAATAGAAATGACCATGGTAAACCATGGTAAAATTTGACTTATGCGGTAAAAATGACTTTCTTGTGGTAAACACTATTCACATGATAAAAAGTGAAGTTATTGCGGTAAAAGTGACTTTCTTGTGGTAAATACTATTCACACAAAACTGACTTTACCATGGTAACTACTATTCACGGCAAAAATAACTTTACCATGGTAACTACTATGCACAAGTAAAAACAAGGTTACCCTCCAATTGATTTTTGACTAAGTGGGAATATCTCTCCAGACAATCCACCAACGAGGAATGGTCCTGCAATGAGAACCAAAATGGCATCACCAATCCGACACTCGATAATTCTTCACGGGAACTCCTCGTCTATGATTATTTACTAATGCACAACCTTTAGTTTGGTGGATGTAATCGGAAACACAACAACAAACATAACAAAAGAATACCATAGACTATGATAAGAACTCATGAGGTACTTCAAGTGTTATTGACTTCACTTGCCTTTCACCAAGACTATGGGAGAAACTTTACAATTACACCTCTTAATGGCTTCTTCAACACACCTTTAAAGCGATGGCTTCCTTTACACACTTCATACAATATTTCTCACTACTTCCTTCTATGCTAAATGAGGGGGTGGCCTCTTTATTTATAGAACTTCGAGCTTATCCATCTTATCTCTAAGATAGGATAAGAAATCCACTGACGAATCATATTCCATACCTTAACTCTTATCTCGTACATGTAAGCTTATCTTTTAAGATAAGATAAACCTTATCATTTCACATGGGTTCCACATTTTTAGACTTTTTACAAATAAAATACACAAAATATTTATGACCTCACTCCTTGTCCTTATTACCAATATAATATTTCTAATTCCTAATCATGTAGACCCTACTTCTCTACTTATCCCAACTTTGACATTTTAACATTACCGGACCACTTACGAAAAATATTTACTTTTTACAACATTCCTATTGTACTTTGGTATTCTTACAGTACTCTACATTATTGGCGGCACCATCTTGTGGTGCCGTTATCTTCTATCGACGCTACTACTAATTACACTTAACAACATCCTATACATTAATGAAATAGAAATTACAGAGGAAAATTTTAGTGTCGATAGTTCCTCTTCTGCAAGAGATTAGAATAAAAGGAAACCAATTCATTAGAAATATCTAGATCAGAAGATAATAGATTACCTTCCGAAGTTAGCAGCTCTCTGATTTTATCTCTACTTTTGTGCTTGGATGTTGTGATGTGGAAGAATTTAGTATTTCGGTCACCTGCTCAAGCCACAGAGCTCTTGATATTTTCCTCCAATAGGACTCTTCTTCTTTCAAGGTGTTATGGTATTCACTGAGAAGAGTAATTTCTTGTTTATGAAGCTACTCTGTTCTACCTTCTGTCTCAACATGAGCAGATATGTTTGCAAGTTCGAGTCAGCTTTTGCTTGCATAGCTTGATGCTACCAAACACTTTGACCTTCCATAGTTTAAGTTGTTTTTTGATTTCTTTAAGCTTACTGGAGAACTTAAACATTTCAGAGCCTTGTATATTGATATCCCACCAACTCTTAATAAGAGGGTCTAACTAGTTATTTTCAAGCCAGACCAACTCAAATTTGAAGGGTGGGTTTTTGGTATTTAGCTTAGTGTTGGCACATAGCAGCAGAGGGCTATGATCCAAAGCCGCTCTAGATAAAGTACTGAGAAAGAAGTCAGGATATAGTGAGATCCAATCCATTGATCCCATCGCCCTGTCAAGTCTACTTTGGATATGATTCCTGCCAATTCTGTGGTTAGACCAAGTGAAAGAGGCCCCATGTAGGTCCATATCTAAGAGCTCTTCACAACGTAAGAAGTCAGCAAGTGCTTCCATGTTGGAGGGGCTAGTAGGGGCACCTCCTATTTTTCAGAGGGGTAGAGAGTACTGTTGAAATCTCCCATGATTAAAACAGGGAGATTGTCACAACTTCTTATGAAATTTGAATATCTGCCAAATTTTTTCACGTTGTGTCTCCAAATTTGGGGCATAAACATTAATGGCGATCCAATTAGAATCAGAGCCCAATTCTTGGAAGAGAAAGCCCAAGAAGTTGGGATGCTTTAAAAGGCAATCACCCTTTAGAATTTTAGGATTCCAGAGAGTGCATAAACCTCTGAATTACTGAGACGAGTGCTAGGTCACAAAGAGGCGGTAGGCCAAATTTTTGAGAGAGGCTGTCATCATTTTAAAGTTTGGTTTCTGTAGCATAATGATATCAGGAGAATGGTTAAATTTCATATCCTTGAGGACTCTCCATTTTTGCAGAGAGTTGAGACCTCTGATGTTCCATGAGATTATTTTCATTTTTTGGATTTGGATTTTCTCCCCACTACCATGGGGATGGTACTTTGGGTTCCTTGCACCACATTCAAAGTTGATTCTTGTTGAAGCTTAACATTTCCCAAGGTTCACCACGGATTTTCTCAATACCTACATCAGGTTTCTTGTTACTACTTCTCATCATTCGAAGATTATTACTATCATCAACAATTTGAGTGGATGGGGAAAGTGGAGAATCAAAGAGAGGAAGGGAAGGAGGAAAGGGGAGAGGGATCCAACAGAAGGAAGCCCAGAGGAAAGGAGTGGAAGAGGGGGAAGGGTGAGAATCCCCCTAGTGGAGAGGGCAGGTGGGGATGAAGGAGGGGAGGAAGTTATAAATGGGATCTTCGTAGCCACCATAGAAGAAAAAAGAGGAAGGGGAACAAGGGAGGAATAAGAAGGGAAAACAACTGAAGATGAGGGAAGGGGGGAAACATAGGGAACCTCCATGGGAAGGAAAACTGAGGTAGAAGGGAGTGGGGGAAAGAGGAGCCTCCATGGGAACATCAAGAATGATTTCACCTTCCTCAAGGAGAGAAAAGGGGTTAGATGTAGGGATGACAGGAGCCTCTTCAGGGATCACTTTTGGTACATATTTCCCTTTTTCTTAGGAGAAGCTTCAGGGATTTTTGGTTTAGGTTGTGGCTTAGTGGGACAACCAGGTGCTCTATGGCCAATACTTTTACAGATGGAACATGCTTGTGGAACATATTCATATTCAATGGGTTGTGTCCAAACTCCAAAATATGAGAGAAGATCAATCGATTTTGGAAGTGGACAACTAACATCAACATTGACACATAAACGAGCATGAATAAATCTAGTTTTGGATTTTGTGGCCTGATCAATTGCTATAAGAGAGCCCATAGAGAGAGCAATACCTTCGATAACCGCTGGATCCCAAAACTCCAAAGGAAGTCCTGGGAGACATACCCAGATTAGAGCCTGCATCATGTTTTCAGTTAGCAGATTAAAGCCAGGAGTCCATTTTCAAATGTAGAAACCCCGTCTGCCAAAAAAACACGAGACCACTAAGAAGTGCTTGATGAAAGTCTTCTTTAAAGTTGAATGAAAAGAGGATGAATTCGTTTGGCATGACGGAAATCTCTAGGGCACCACAAGGGGTCCATTTCATGCGCGCCCATTTTTTGATATCTTCAAGAGGAGGTCTGGGACCCATCAGCTTTCCCACCAGAGACAAGTCTCTAGAAGCAGCAGTCACCGCAGTGATGTGAGAGGGGATATGAAGAGAAAGAGTCCCTTTAGAAAGGACAGGCGACAACTTCTCCATATGGGGAGCAGAGGTGGACCCTTCCACAACATTTTTCCATGCCTCGGGGGGAGGTCGAGGCGACGGTTCCCAGAGGCTAGAGGGTGGGACTCCTAATCCGGACAAAGGGGTCTCGACATCCGAACAAATACCGAGAGGTCACAAAAATTTCAAATTTAATGGGCAGGAAATCGAGCCGCGCTCCCCAATTGGTACATTAGTTCTCATAGCTCTTGAGAAGAGAAAAAAGTCTTCATTTTGATGCACCATATGTTATAGTTCTTCCCATAAAATATTGGGGGTTGTTGCCATGAGTTGCTTCTTGTAGAAGTCATTAAAACTTAATCCAAAAGTAAAAGCTCAAACCAGCGAGCTATTGAGCTTTTGTTTTTCTCGATACCAATTTTTGGCAAAGTTTGGAGCCAACTACAACTAACACGGGTAAAGAAAAATCCAAAAAAGAAAACACACACAAATATATTATATAAATTTGATCTAAAAATCTTTTACAAACATAGATTTATGCCTCTACAAATTTTCTTTTCATTTTCTTTCTCTTCATGTGTCCAAATCTCAGTATATTTTTCTTACAAAAATTCCTTCTTCTTCATGTTGTTGCACGTATCTATTCCCTTCTTTCTTCTTCAAGTTGCATGGCTCTTTGTATATTCCGAGCTATCTAATTTTTGTATTATCTTGCTACATATTTCTCTTCTCTTCTCTCTCTCTCTTTTGCTAAATTTGTCGAGCCAATTATATAGCTCCCGTTTACTTCAAAAGAAGTTGACCTTCGACATGGACCCAAACAAGTATTAAATCCATCTCTTCGCATATTTTAAATCTTCCCAAATCTATTACCAAACATTTGAATTAAATGCCTCCACTTGTCTTCCTTGCATTGGTTGTGGTGTCAGGATTTATATATCCTCCATTCTGCGATGCGAAGCTAAGTCCAATAATTAAGCTCCATATACCCTTTGTAATTTTCCTTTATCTATTGATCCTACTAGAGTGCGAAATAATAGAATCATTCCATGCCCTTCATTATTTACACACATCTTAGATTTGTGTTAGTCTATGATTGGTTTTATCTTTGTATCGTAACCCTTAGCTTGTTTAAATTAAACGTTGGCTCCATTTAGAAAACCATGTGTCACTGCCTTAAACGGTCGATATATGACCGCTTGCTATCTTGACTAAAATGGACTTGAAACTTCTATGCACTCTAGATAATTCCAGAGCGTTAAGGTCCATGGATGTTCATCGCCAAAGGAATTGATAGAATTCTGCCACATGGACGGATGAGATCGACCGAAGATAAAAGGGCAGACCCAACGAAATATATACTGTGACTCACTCTTCATTCGTGACGTCCGCCCAACCTGATCACTATAAATAAATCTGGAAACATGCCACATGTCATGTGGATTTGGTGTGGAATTCAAAAACTAATGGGCACAAAATATGAATTAAAAGCTTTGTGAAATCAGGTGAAACATGGATTTGATTTATCTACAAGGACGACTCAATATTATACACACAATAAATTATGACAAAAACCAGTGATTGTTTTCTTAAAGCCGTAATGACGAATCCAGACATATATCACACTCATTATTGTTCTCTTCATGTAGACATGCGGAAAAAGGATTATGAAAATCAAAGCTGGGAACCAATATAAAAATGGTAAAGCTACTTGTTAAATAGTAAACTTATCAAAAACTAGG
This sequence comes from Taxus wallichiana var. yunnanensis, assembly GCA_018340775.1. Taxonomy (NCBI): domain Eukaryota; kingdom Viridiplantae; phylum Streptophyta; class Pinopsida; order Cupressales; family Taxaceae; genus Taxus; species Taxus wallichiana. The sequence goes on from CM031235.1 coordinate 116,059,571, forward strand.
TGACATATGGTTACATTATAACAACAGAAAAGAATAGTTCAATACCCAAGTTTCTTTTAAATAAACCATTTAAAACATGTCATGTACTTCTAAATGAGAAAAACAAACATTGAAGCACAATACCAATGTTAAAAATGTAGGCAATCTATTCTTATGCAGTTCTCAGTAATCTTGTTAGAGCAGAAATAAATGTAAATAGATGTAATTTACTAGCTCTGATTAAACAACTCGTGTACCAGTCCTATCAAGATTATCAATAGATGCGAAGGATTTCAATTTCTCTTTCATAAGGAACATACCCACCATGACTTCAACAATAATATTTCCTTGTTCTACATTGTCTGTAACAACTACAACAGTGGGTCCATCTCCACTTATAGTGCACCCAAACGCACCTACTCTAAGGGCAGCTGCTTTGACTGTTGGTATTCCCAGAATGAGGGGACCCCTTTTTTATTTAACAATGGAATCAGATGATAGTACAGATCCCATAAGACAAGGATATCCCTGAAGAACAGCTGCAACAAGCATTGCTGCCTGGCTACAGTTGAGTATATGATATTTCATAGTAATAACTTTGGGAAACATTGTTCTCATTTTCTTTGTTGGGGCTTCAAAATTAGGAGTTACAAGCACAAAGAAGAGCTCTTTATCAGCGGGGAATGGAAGGGAGATGAGATCAAGTGGATTATACCTCCGAACAAGAACAAATCCACCCATCAAAGACGGAGCAATATTGTCTTCATGATAGCCACATACTGCAGCTTCTGACTCTAATCTAGCCAAAACAATTTCTGATGTTGTTAATTTATTCCCAAATAAAGCATTCACTGCTCCTGCACTAGCTACACTTGAACCAGTCCCATTTCCCAAAGGCATGACTTTATGAAGAGAAACTGACAAGCACACTGATCAAATTACAAGTAATTCCATGGTTACTTTTTTGGCAATCCCGAAACAATTGTTTACTGGATGACGACTGAGTCTATTATCACCATTTATTGAGGAAATAACAATTTGGCCAAGTTCTATCTACTCACTCACTTCTACACTAACATGATAGCCTGGGCCTTCACCAACACAACCATGAAAGTCAAATCCTGGTCCAAGATTAGCTATTATTGCAGGGGCAAAGGCTGTTACAGACTATAGTTTACGAGTTCGTTTAAGTTGGATAAACCTATTTCATGTCCTAGCACATGCAGGACAAAAGCATGCTAAAGCGCGCTTAAAGACCTGCTTTTGAACGCCGTATTGCGCTTCACCTCCAGCCCTCCTGCAGCCAAGGCTCTTGGTAAAATTTTCAACTTTTGTCCCAGACGTACAAACAATCTGTCACAATATGCATTTAATATTCATGGAAATCTGTGCAGTCATACGCGGATGCAATAAAATTTAAATAAAAACAATTGTTTTTCCTCTGCTAAATGATTGACGTGATGGGAACAGTGGTTCGTTAGGCTAAGCTGGAGCTATCATGTGCGTGAACCATGGGTCAAAGCCCATGTGACATCAGCAAACAGGGTTGTGCCTCGAAGCTCTGCTCTTCTTCATGTGCGTAGGACATCGACTCGTTGTACATTACACCGAATATTTACAATGCAAGACAATTGTCCACTTAAATGTTTCCTCCTAAAAATCTCCAACTTAGAACAATTATTAAAAGGTCTCAAATCAAGTCTACGAAAGAAGAATATTATTGTTTCGCAGAGGAAGAATAACATTCCATGGTTTCCTAAAGATGTGAACATGAATGCTAAAACATGCTTCTAAGTTGCGGCAGAGACTAGTCGTATTGTGAATCTTGTTAGGTTGAAACAATTTCATCCAACAAACCTGGATTGAAATATTAATAGATCAACCTTAAAAAATTTAAATCTCAATTGTAGTAGAATGATTTTTTTCCCTAAATCAAGAGTGTTACTTCATTTTCTATAAATCAAACCATAACCATATTTTACTTCCCCTGACCTATCACTCTGATATGTGCCCAAGAAATTAAAATCACTCGTATTCATTATATATGTGTAGAAAAATTAATCTCCTTGTAGCCCAGTTTGGACTCCTCATGGAGTTTGCCTGGATAGCGTTCAAAACATGACAAAGGGTTTATTTCTTTTTCATTTTTCTGACCCTGCTAATGCGCCCAGTATTCTCGCTAAGCAAGCCACTTGGTATGTCTACAACTCGTTGCTTGTGTTAACACCCTGGCACAAGGACTTTGTGGTATATGAATATATTACCACACTTAAAGTGCCTGTTTGGGTTGAATTTTCTGGTCTTCCTCTGTCATGCGTGAATTTTTGCCAAATTTTTTTGCTTCACTTGGGTAGGTAGTTTTCCTGGAAGCCGATAAGTTTTACCATGCTCGGTCGCAGAAGCGAGTATGCATTGAGATTGATCTCTTGATGGATCTCAAGGAATTTGTGGATATCCAGATGGGAGATAAATGCTATTCCCAAAGCAAGTCATGAATATCAATCTACGTAATAATTTCTTCCTTTGTCGGGTGTCGATCAATCAAATATTTTCCACTTTATGTACCCCGCAACCGCCATGTGGCCAAAGAAAATCCAGATCCAATCAAACCCCAAAGGAGGAAGGTTGGAAAGTTTCGAGGTGGCGGTGAAAAAATAAGCAAAGCCTAACAATCCAAAGCCTCTAGCTCCCATGGCCACTTTGGGAGTCGGTTGTTAAGGAAAATCTGTTAGTATCCCCAATAAGGAGCCTACTGTTCGCGCTAAATAATAAATGTTACTACCATCTTGGTTTCTTGTGTTGCCCAAAGTATTCCAGCACACCCCTTGTGGCGTCGGTTCTCATGGACTAGACAAATTTTATTTCACGTGTTCCCATCCAAAACTCAATACAGCCACTTGCTGCCAAACAATTCACAAGGGCCGTCCAAACAACCTTAAAGTCCTTCCCGCATCTCTCGACCATTACCTAGAAAATAGTGTGGATTCCACCAAAGTGGAATACAACATTGAGTACGCTGACTGGAAAAAGTTGATCTGCATGATTTTTTGCAATACAATGCTACTCATTTCCTACACAATCAATATGATGTGATTAATGGCTTGGAGGATGGGGATATGGCTCTAGACCAACGTTTCCCATGAATTGTTTATCTTGGAATGTTTGGGGTCTTACAGACTCCTGTCGTAAGTATGTTGTGCGTGAAACTTGACAACGATGTGTAAATTTGGATGTTTTGTTTTTGTAGGAAGTAAAAATTATAGGTTTTCAGTTATAGATGGTTTGCAAATCCATCTGGCTTGACAACTTGGCTTTCTGTAGCAATCATGAAGCAAGGCATGGGGGATTAATTTCACTTTTTGCTCCCAAATGGTGGACATTATTAATTGACCATGGTATCGACCCCACCAACCATGTCATATGGGTCCTATTTAATATTGATGGCTGCCCTTTTGGGCTCATAAATATTTACACCTTGAATGATGCGGTCGAAAGGGTTGATCTATGGCGGTGGATAGCCAACTCCATTCTTGATGCTTACTGGGTAATAAGTGGAGATTTTAATATGGTTTAATCACCTAATGATAAATGTGGCCACTTACCTATGAGGTGGATACCTAGCGAAAGGGAAGCGTGGTACTTTATGCGTAATAAGTTTGGATTTTTGATCCTAACGCATCTCGCTTTCCCACCTTTGAAGCTTGGTATATGTGGACCAATCTATGTGGAGGAACAGATCACGTTCTTAAATGGCTTGACATGGCCATGTTGTCAGCTCAATATTTTTTGAGTTTGATAGCATTTATTCTATGCCATTAGAGGTCATACCTAACTTTGTCCTTTCAGATCATTCTCTAATATGATATCATATATGTTGGCATGATGTGCGCCCCTTTTGTCATAAAGGCCAATTCTTTCTTAATACTTCCTTGATGCAACATAGACCAACTTTCAATCATATCAAACGGGTTTGGAATTTAATTCCACAACCCAATCACTTGTATCGATGGTTTCATTCACCTATGCAAGTCAGCTAGATTTAGTGGTGGGAATACGCACTAACTCGGACAACTAGATTTTTTAGAATCTACGGCCGACAGATGGTAAAAATTTGGCACCACTCATACTCCGCTAACACCGCGGCTCTCGGTTGGGTGGTAGTGGCGCTTCAAGGTGATCCCTTCTATGAAACCATGTAACCGTAAGTTGCAAAACTTCGTGCAACATATCCAAATTGAGGATAACTATAATATCGGGGTGTGCATGATTTGGGCTCGGATGCATTGGTTGAAAATTGGATATCGGGTCTCGAAATAATTCTTTCTTTCTCTCATAACCATAAAGCATTCCCAATAGATCTGGGATATCATGGAAAATAGAGCTCATATTACAGACTCCAAAAATTATGTTGAAAGCCTTTGTACACCATTACAAGCTCAATTTTCAAGCTTAATCACCCTCTGGAGCTCACTAAGCTTCTCTTGATTAATGTTTGGGTGTTGTGATGCGTAAACTATAAGAGGCTCAGAAGGTGATCTATGAGAGAATGCTCACCATTAAACACCTCCATGAAGCCACTATGCAAATGGCTAATGATAAAGTGTTGGCATGCGATGGGTTTCCTTGTGAATTCTATAAAGCCCTTTGGGATTCTGTCGGACAAGACCTATTTCAGGTTTATCTTGAAGGCTTTTAGAAACAATCCCTAGGGCCACATATTAATAAGGGAAACATTAAATTTATCCCTAAGCAAGGAGACCACGAGAAAATCACCTATTGGTGGTTGACTACGGTGTTGAATGTCTCCTATAAAATCATTATTGAAGTGTTAGCACTAGGCTTACGTAATCTTCTGCATGTTATCATTCAATAAGAGAAAATAAGATTTATACAGGGATGATTCATCCTAGATAACATCATCACGGTGTGGGAAGGCATGGAATGGGCTCGTAGGTCTAATCAAGGTTGTCATGTTTATCAAAACTGATTTTGAAAAGGCTTATGATCAGATTGAATGGCCATTTATTTTTCCATGCTTCAAGCCATTGGATTTCATCCCATTTTTATTCAATCCGTCAATATGCTTTTTAGAGATGCTTTTGCTCAAATTTCTAGTAATGGCCTTAGTTTGGAGCCTTTTGGTATTTTTGTTCAATTGAAAGGATATCCTCTTTCCCTTGCACTATATGTCTTTGACGGCCAAAGGTTTTGGTTATCTCTTAGCTCATTCCAAAGCACAAGGTCTTGTTCGAGGAATCTGCAGACCCTCTTGATCCCAACTCTCAACTTCTTAATGGGAATTTTATGGATGATTCCTTTCTTACGCTCATTGAAGATGAAACCAACATTCGCAATGCTATGTAATGTTTGAATAATTTCTGCCTCGCTTCTAGCTCATTCATTTAATGGCAAAAAACCTAGTGTTATCGAAAATCTTTCCTTCCCGCACTTGACTGGCTTGCCACTTTTGATTGGAAAATCCTGACACATGGTGATATTTTTAAATTCTTGGGTATTCCTTTTTCTTTTCAAGCCTCCTCGGCTAAGCTATGGTAATATGTCATTCAACGGGTGGCAAAAAATTTGGAATATTGGATCACTAGGCCTTTATCCCTGGTTGGCAAGTTCCAAATCTGCTCCAAAGTTCTTGCAGCCACACATGTTTATTACTCGTCATGTTGGGTTCCATTCAAAGCTTCCATTCAGAAGCTGGAAAAACTCCTCAAAGATTTCTCGTGGGCTAATGCTTCTATAGGAAAATATTTTCATTGGGTAACTTGGGACATATGTTGTTTGCCTCAAAACTGGAGGCCTCGAGCTTATTCACATTCAACGCCAATGACAAGATCTTTATGCTAAATGGATTATCAGAAGCATTACTGGCCAAGAAGCTTTCAAAGTTCTCATACGAAATGGTATTGTGGAAGGTTCCCCTTATGGCCTCCCTATGTGGAAAGGCTTAGGGTTTTTCAATTTTCTCATCACCCCAGTGCCCGCCAAAATTGTTGGCACCTTTGTGCTTAAGAGTATTTGGAAAGTGTTGGAATGTGCTTTCGTAATGGGATTTCTATCAACCAACAGTTTCTTTTTGTCGTCGAATTTTTAATCTCAAGATAAATGCTTAGCAGAGGTCCCAGGAATCTCCACGCTCAAATTCTTCAAATGTGGAATTCACACCATTGATGACTTCTTCTGTAAAAATGTTCAATCTTGGTTCTCTTTGATGGATTTTAAAGCTCTGTTTTGGCTTTCCAACCAAGATCAAGATAATTTTACTATTGTAGTCAATTCAATTCCCGACCACATAATGCATAATATTTTTGTGCATTCCTCTCACCCGTGGTGGATGGACTAGAAGTGACCCGTTATGTAATTACAAAGCCAAAAAGGCTATCATGGCTCTCACCCCATTTTCTCATGGTGGAAAAAATTAATACATGTTGGAGAATTCATTCCACTCTATTTACAGGGTAAAGGATTTGAAATTGTTTGGAATCTATGTGTGGAGCACAAGATTGGTCATTTCCGTTGGAGTATTTTACACCAAGGTCTTCCTATCGGGGCTCGTCTTGTTTGAATTGGGATCCCATCTCCCAAATTCCTTTTTGTGGACATCTGGAAATGATCTTACATGTTGTTTGGTTGTCCCAAAGCTTAAAATGTCCTGGAACTAGATCCGGTCATTTTTCTTTGCTTTACGGCCTCATTGCTTCACTTGTCACAAGATATCCTTTTGGGATATAATCCCTAACTTATGCCCATGTTTACCAAGATTTGGCATGTTTTGAGAGGATATTTTGTTTTAGATATGGGAAGAACAAAATGCTTTTTTATTTGTTAATTCTATAGTTGATCAATATTTCTCAGTTTATAATAAATATTTAGTGATCTCCAATGTGCTTCTACAGATAAAATTTCAGGCCAACAAGGTTGCGCTAGAGGTGGATCACCTCCAGACCCTGTTGTGCCATTGGGGGAAGCCCCATGCAATGTTTCCAGAGTGCCTCCATCTCACACCAGGCGTTCCTCACCTTCTGCCTGTGGTGGCCGGCACAACTAGTCTCAACGTCAAGCTTTTAGTTTCGCTCACCACTCCCTAGGGCCATTACATCAACGCAGTTACTCACTAGCTCGCCACCATGGCTAGGGCTCACCACTAGATTCTTCACCATATTACTAGGGATGGGGCTCGTCGCTTGCTAACATGGGTGGGGATCTCCTCCCATCGCTTCTTCGCATCGGGATGCTTGGAACCCACCGCTACCTCCACCACCATCAGAAAAATTCCCTCACCTCGGCCTTGCCATTCCTACTCACGGGGAAGTGGACCTAGAGGAAGAAATTATTGTTGGTTGGGAAATTATAGATGGTGGAAAGGACTTTCCATGTTATGGGTGGCCGGATGATCAGGATCCACCGCCTCGGGCATGTTTGTTGTTGTTGCTTGATTGTGTTTTTTATTTGCTTTTAGGTGATGTTTATTTTATTGTGCTCTCCTAAGCTCGACCTATTTTGACTCTCATTGCTCTAGGCTTGGCCTAGCTTTTTTTGTGATTTTGGGACGTAATCTCATACCGCCCACTTTTTGTTGAAAGTTATCTTGTATCGTATTGAATTGAATTAATATAATATAAGATCATTTTCATCAAAATATATGGAGAAAATGGGAGACAACTCTCATCTAAACGAAAGGAATAATGCAAATATATTGGATAATGTTTCTTTTTTATCCACCACATCATGATTTTATTTACCGTAACCTTTCAATTTATTCTTACGCCTCAACATTCCTTTTTATCCTCCGCTTCATGATTTTCTTTATGTCAACCTTTTATTTTTATTCATTTATTCAAATGAAAAATAACTCTCATCTCTTTGGATGGAAAGTAAGTTTGAATTAAAATATCTTAGAATATATTTCTTGGAATGAAATTATTTATGAATTTCATGTTATGAACAAATCACATGGGTTATTAATTTACCCATTTTTTTTTAATGAAAAGGATCTTATATTATATTAAATGCAATATGATACAAGATAGCTTTCAACAAAAAAAACGGCGGTATGAGAGCATGCCCCAAAATCATGAACAAATCTAGGTAGCGTCAAGAACAACATAAGTCAAACTAGGCCAAGCCTAGGAGAACACAAAATAAAAATAGGCAATGCTTAATGAAGGCTAACCAACAAGATCAAGCAACAATAATAAACATGCCCGATGCAGATGGATCCTTGTCATCCGGCCACCCCAAACCAGGTAGATCCTTGCCACAAAGATCGGGAGGTACCCACCCAAAGAGCATTATCGTCCTTCGGGTCTACTTCCTTGTGAGTATGAATGGTGAGGTGAGATGAGGTAACTTTTCGAGGAAGGTGGCGAGGGTGGCGGTGGGTTCTAGGCCATTTGAGGCATGAAAATGGTAGAAGGAGAGCCCCGACCCTCTTTGGCGAGGTGGTGAGCCCCAGTCATGATGGTGAGGATGTGAGCCCCATCCCTGTTGATGAGATGAAAAGTGTGTTGGTGAGCCCTAGCGGCGTGGCGAGCTAGTGAGAAGCTGCATTAGAAATGCCATGGTGAACAACAAGTATGACCGAAAGCACGACATTGAGGCTCATTGCACTAGCCACCATGAGCCCAAGGTGAGGAGCACCTAGTGGGAGGCAGAGGCACATGAGCCACATTGTAGGGGGACTCTCCCTAGTGGCATAGCAGGTCTCGGGTGATCCACCTGCAGCGCTATCTTATTGGCTTGTGCACGAATCTGCTGAAGCACATTGAAGATCACCATAGATTTACTATAAAAAGATAAAGTTTCAACTATAGAATCAGCAAAGAAAAAAACATTTATTTGTTTCCAAATCCAAAATAGAATCTCCCCTTTGAAAACATGCCAAATATGGGTGAACATAGGTAGAAGCTTAGGATTGTCTCCCAAGAGGATATGTTGCTAAGTGAAACAATGAGGTCAAGAAGGAAAGAAAAAGAATGAATCCAATTCTAGGCATTTTGAGATTTGGGACAAAACCAAAAAATATGTAATAGCGTCTCCAAATGTCCATAGAAAGGGCATTTGGGAATAGTAATCCCAATCTGAGCAAGATGAGCTCCGATAGGGAGGCCTTGATGAAGAATACAATAGAGGAAATGAGCAATCTTATGCTCCGTATATAGAGTCCAAACATTTTCAAACTATCATCCCGTGTGGTTAAGGAGGAGTGGATTCCCCAACGTGCATTGATATTTTCCATTATGGGAAGATGGGGTGAGAGCCAATGATAACCCTTACTGGATTTGTAGTTATAGAATGGGGTGTCAACATGCCATTTCTAATCCGTCCACCAAGGGTGAGAGGAATGTACAACAATTTTATGCACCATGTGGTCAGGAACTGAATCGATCACTGCGTGATAAGTATCCTGATCCTAGTTGGAAATTCAAAATTGAGCTTTCAATTCGCCAAACGAACCATATTTGCACATTTTTGCAGAAAAAATCCTCAATAGTGTGAATTTTGTGCTTGAATAATTTGAGTGCAGAGATTCTCGGGACTTATGCTAGGAACTTGTCTTTAGATTGAAAAATTGGTGACCACCAAAGCGAGTGTTGGTTCACAGAAATACCATTACAAAAGTTATCCCCTTTCCATAGAATCTAGGGTTTAACACATTCCCATGCTTTCTAGATATTCTTAAGTACAAAGGTGACAACAATTTGTACAGGCATAGGGGTGATGAGTAGATTGACAAACCCTAATCCTTTCCATGCGGGATGACCATAAGGTGAACCTTCCTCAATACCATGTTGTGTGAGAAATTTCCAATCTTGGTCCAAGAATGCTTCTAATAATCCATTTAGCGCGAGATATTTCCCTTAGTGTTGAATGTGAATAAGATCGAGGACTCTAGAATTGCGAGGAAAACAACATATATCCTAGAAACCCAATGAAAACCTTTTCTTGAAGAAGTGTTAGCCCACAATACTACTTTGAGTAGTTTTTCCAGCTCTTGAATGGAGGCTTTTGATGGAATCCAACACAATGAGCAGTAAACATGAGTGGCAATAAGCACTTTAGAGTAGATTTGAAATTTTTCATCCAGGGGATAGAGGCTTGGTGATCCAATATTCCAGCTTTTTAGCCACCCACTAAATGACATACTACCATAACTCAGCAAGGGAGGCTTGAAAGGTAAAAGGGATACCCAAGAACTTAAAAATCTCTACATGCGTTAGGATTTTCCAATCGAAAGTGGCAAGCTAGTCAGGCGCATGAAGGAAGGATTGCCGATAACATTAGGTTTTTGCCATTGGATGGAGGATCCAGAAGGTAGGTAGAAAATATCCAAACATTTCATAGCATTGTGAATGTTGGTTTCATCTTCAATGAGAGTAAGGAAAGAATCATCCACGAAATGCCCATTAAGAAGTTGAGCATTGGAATTGGTAGACACAGATATTCCATGAACAAGACCCTGAGCTTTGGCATTAGCTAAGAGATAACCAAAACCTTCTCGCTGCAATCACGTAGAGTGCAAAGGCAAGTGGATAGCCTTTTCAAATAGAGAAAAAAATCCCAAAAGACTCAGTGAGGCCATTAATTGAGATTTGGGCAAAGGTGTCAACAAATAACATATTGACGGTTTGAATGAAAGTGAGACCAAAGCCAAGGGCTTGGAGCATGGCTAAAATGAAAGGCCATTCAATCTGATCTAAGATTTCTCAAAGTCAATTTTGATAAACATGGCAGCTTGATTAGACCTGCTGGCCCGATCCATGCCTTCCTAAACAGTGATGATCATAGGTAGAAGGGCGAGTAAGTGTAGAGCTAAGGCTTTGGAAATGATTTTGTAGGAGACGCAAGCAACGTAATCAACCGCTAGCAGGTGATTTTCTCAGGGTCTCCTTGCTTAGGGATGAACTTAATGTTTCCCTTATTGATGCATAACAAGAGGGATTATTTCTAAAAGCCTTCAAGATAAACTTGAAGGGTATTTCGACATAATCCCAAAGGGATTTATAGAATTCACAAGGGAAACCATCACAACCTGGTGTTTTATCATTCTCCATTTGCATACTGGCTTCATGGAGGTCTTCAATGGTGATCAGTCGCTCGCAGATCACCTTTTGAGCCTATGATAATTTATGCAACATACCTCCGGACATTGGTCAAGAGCATCTTGATGAGCTGCCAAAGGTGGCTGAGCTTGAAAAATGAGCTTGTAGTGCTTTACAAAGGCTTGCGAGGAATAAGCTAGGGATTTGTGATGCGAGATTTGTTGTCAATGAAAAACCAGATTTTTGTGAAGGCTTCTTGGCTCGAGCGAAATAAAAAAATCTTTCGAGACCCTATCACCAACGTTGAGTCGGTGCATCCGAGCTTGAATTTGGGTGCCCCTAACATTATAGTTATCAAGCAATTTGGTTTTTTTCCGAAGCATTACAACCTACAATTGCAGGGACTCGGATCTAGTTGCCCTCGAAAAGGCAATGTGAGGCATGAACTCATTGGCATGGAATAAATGTGATTTTTTTTGGACCTATAAGTTGTTTAAGAACGCAATACGATCATTCCCGTATACCAAAGTGCAAAGTGGGAAGCAAGAACATTAGGATCAACAAATAAAAATTAAATGGGAATGATCCTCCGAGATGAGTTATGGATCTACTTTTCTGGTTCCTCTTCCTAAATCTCACCGCCACAAGAGAATTCTAGCCACAAGCTATTCCAAAGCTGCATGCAAGCTAATCTAATCCTAATCTAACTTCCAAGGAGACAAGGAGAGAAAGAAAACAAGAAAAAACAAAGCCTACACTAAAACGGTGATACACCAGAGAAGGAAAGTGTTGATCATCTACCAAAACTGCCATGGAACAAGGAGAGGTGAGCAATGGAAAGGATGGACAAGTGCATCATCACGAACAGAGATGGATTCACATAGAAAATGTTCCAAACTCCATGAACACAACTCCCAGATCTACAAATAAACATTCAAAACATACACAAATACCCTGCAAATGAAGAGAGGCAAGAAGATGCAATAAAAATGAGCAAAGGATGGACAAATGCATCACAAAAACATGTTTTATTGCTTCATACATTTGCACATAGAACATCATTCATGAGAAAGAGGCAAAAAAATGCCATTTACAGAGCATGGGAAGAGGTTCGAACTCCATTTTGACCCTGGGGAAGAAAAGAAGGGAGAGGCAGAGAAGAAAAATGAACAACCTCTTGAAAAATGATGCCTCTGTTACATTATATAGCAAAATGCGAGAAGGAAAGGGAAAAAACATGGGATTTTCTCCAACCACTTTTCAAAATGTGTTTTAATTCTTCATCTATTGATGGGCTCGATGCAAAATCTCATATTTCCATGTATCTACTTCGCAGACCAAAGAAAATGACCCATACTTCATTAAATATGGTGGTTGGAACTAGTTTTTTGTCTTTTCCATGCCAAAACGTGTTTTGAAAATTTCTCCCCAAATCTTCACCAAAATCCAAAATTAAAGACTCCATGATGAAGAGAATCTTCAGATCTTTCCATTGGTACCAAGAACGTCAAAAATGGAGCTCTGGATCAAAAGATATGGCCTTCTAAGTTTTTCCTTAACGTTTTTGAAAAAAAACAGCTCGGGAAAATTTTGAACTTTTCTCCCACAAATCTGCTAATGACGTGGCATCCATTGGGGTCGTGGAGGTAGGGGCTCCTTTTTTTCCATTTTACACTTTTTGACAAAAAGTTCAAAAAATCTCATTTGCCTCCGAAGGTCCACCGCCCGCATTAACTTTTTGATGTGCCAGCTCAACACTTAATTTTCACCTTTTTGACAAAAGGGAAAATTTTCACTTTTTCCTCCGATTCCCTACCGGTCCGAGATTCCTTGGCAAAAATCTCTCCCAAGCCCCGTAGGTCCACCTTGGGAAAATTTTCCTTCTAACTCCGCCGAGCCATAACTCAAAAAATACAAGGAGTTAGAAAGAGCTCTTTACCTTTCTGGAAAGGGGAAGAAATTCTCTATCTGATGGAGTATTTTCAGAAATCCTTGAGTGCCTAAAATTTGTGAAATTTGATTGAGGCACAAAAGGGAGTAAGTTAACCCAAAATAAGAGGGAGCTTATTTTGGTTAACAACTTTGGTGACTCACAGGGGTCATCTGCCTGCTAGATGAATGATCAATGGCCTTTGTTGCATCCATTGGGCATGGAGTCAAGCTTGATAACCAATTTTTGATCTAACTCTAAAAATTTGACCTCTGAATCACTTGGGAACCCACTGAAAATTGGAGTTGATCTTCACCAAAAGCCAACTGAAATGGACTGTGCAAGAGCAATACAACAACACCAAAAACTATATACAAACTGAAAATCATACATGCTCCAAATGGAACATGTAGAGTGTGCAAAAGCACTTCTTTTGCTGAAAACAAACCTACCTACACTACTCTAACCAAGAGCAAAGGGAACTCAAACAAAACCTGCAATTGGTAGGGAGAAATAGCTTCCCTTCCTCAAAAATGGCAGCCATGCAACTGATTTGGCACTGAACATGGCTGGTTGGATGAGTGAAAAACTAACTACAAGCTGATCTTCCACCCAAATGACCAAAGTATCAACTGAAGACAAATCCAATACCTCTTTTAGTTGCTCTGCATTTGGATTGAAGAGGTATGACAGCTGATCCTTGGTACTTTGTAGCTCATCCTCATGCCCTGAAGCAAGCATGACTGGTTGTGGCTTCTCCTTTGGCTCCAATGAAGCCAAATACCTGATTGGGCAAGGTCTAGTCCGATTGATGTGCCTATTGCTCTGATTTTCAACTCCAAAAATGGAGTCCTCTTGTAGACCTTCTTGGATGAATGGCGTGGAAGAAGTGGTGAAACCCTTATGCTCTTTCTCTTCTTCCTCTTGTGAAGAACATGGAAGATTTAAATCTTCCAAACTTGATTCCAAAAGGCTACTATAACATACAAACTGCTGCAAATGAATGCTCTCCTCCATGACAATAGGTATGCATGTTTGGAAGGTGGATGAAGGAGGAGAAAACAATGTGATTTCAACTGGTTCTTCTCCATCAAAACAATCCTCCAAATCAGACAGATAAACTGCCTCATTGTTGTCCTGCTGCAAATGTTCAACTTCCTCCATGGTGTTCTCTTGATCAACAACTTGTTTACCATGGTTTCTTTCATCCTCCAACATGAAGTTTGAAAGATCAAACTCTTCTCCAATGTTAGAGCTCGAGAGAGATGAAGTGGAAGGAAGAACTAAAGGTTCTTCTATAGCCTGTTTTGTGTTCAAAGCTCTTGGACCTACATTTTTCTCCTCCACATAGCTGGAATGTGCTCCTCTTCTTTTGGATTTGGAGCAGCTTCTCCTTCCTCTGCTGCTTGAAGACCATCTTGCTCTTGAATGACCTCTTTCTCTATCATGAAGTTTTCCAAATCAAACTCTTCAATCTGCTGCTCTAGAGGACAAGTTGGGACTGCAAGATCTTCTTCAGAGCTCCTTTCCATGGTGGATTCATCAACCAAAATAGGCCCTTGAATGAAAGCAAGAAATTATCAATGATGCCTTCTTCTTCTGCTGCTATAAACTCTGATTTGGTCTCACCCATTTGCTCCTTTCCAATGGGACTTTGAGCTGATTTTCCTTCTCTTCCATGGCTGATTGTGCAACTTGAATTGGACCAACATTTTCTTCAAGTAGAGTGCCAACATGGACACTACATTATGAGAAAATAGGCTGATCTTCTTGCTCCACTGCTGCTGCTACAAACTCAGCCTTGGCCACCTCTGGTTCTTCAACATTTACCTCCTCTGTAGGCTTAACCAACAAAGGAATTTTTGTAATCCCGAATCTGAGAGCCAAGTTCACTAAACTCTTAATCATTTCTTCTTCTTTCACTTCTTCTTCTTGTTGTCCTTCATGACTGATTTTTGCAATTTCTTCTTCCCTACATGGAATTGGGAAGGCAAGAGGAGAAACAAATTGGGATTCAATCATTTGTGCATTTTTTGGTGGTGGTGGGAGGGATGGAACTTCTTGTTTCTTTGGAGGGGAAGGTGTTTCTTTTTTTGCTCTTGTGGAGGGGATTTGGATTTGGAAGAGAAGAGAGAAGAAAAGATGAGATGAGATGGAAGACTAAGGGATGGAGGGATGGTTTTCACAACTGGAGCAACATTGGCTGGGTTTACAACTTGACATTGTTGAAATGGTAAAGCTTGAGATGAAGAAGAAGAAATACAAGGAACTATTGAATGACTTACCCATTGACAAGGTTGATTCAAACTCTGCTCATATGCTTCTATCTCCTCAGTCCATTGTGCAAGTTGGGGAAAGCATCTCAATTATGAAGTCCAGCTTCTCTGAGGGCTGTAGTGCCTTGGAAAAGGACCTTCCCATGGACAAGGAGTCCTGCAACCAATTCTGAATGCCTTCATTTGAGTTGTTGCTCTTGATTGCACCATGCCAATCTCCATTTTTTGGATCTTCTCCAATAGACCAAGCATCTTGCATTTGATTGTCTTCATTGTTTGCATACCCCTGCTCTTGGAAAGCTCCATAGCCAAACTGATTTTGGCACTACTGCTCATAGGGTAAACATGTTGATCTTGAATATGCTCAAAATGCTGATTTGAAGGAGTTGTAAAGCACATTAGAGGTGGAATGTACTGTTGCTGCTATGAATGTGAATTCCATGATGGAAATGAAGTCATGATTGCACAACTTCATGGAATGATGGAAAATAATGAAATATATGGAAAGAAGAGTGAATGGAAATGGATGGAAAATAGGTCTGCAACTCAGAGAATGAGTTATTTACTAGATGGAGTCGCCAGATGTGCAAATTGTTGCTTCTCAAAAGCTGGAAATTGCAACAAGTGCACATTGATCTTGTTGCAATGAAGTGAAGACCTCTAAGGTCCCACTGGCATGCCAAAACTATTAGTGCAAAATCACAACACCCCAAATGAGTTATGGATCTACTTTTCTAAGGTAGGGTCATTTGGTGTGATTTGCATAACATTGGATCATTCCCCAAGCTGTGGGACTTGCAAATGGGAATGATCCTCCAGAGAAGGTTGGTTCCTCTTCCTAATCTACCTGCCACAAGCTATTCTAGTGCATGCAAGCTAATCTAATCCTAATCTAACTTCCAAGGAGACAAGGAGAGAAAGAAAACAAGAAAAAATAGAGCCTACACTAAAATGGTGATACACCAGAGAAGGAAAGTGTTGATCATCTACCAAAACTGCCATGGAACAAAGAGAGGTGAGCAATGGAAAGGATGGACAAGTGCATCACAGACCAGAGATGGATTTCACACATAGAAAATGTTCCAAAACTCCATGAACACAACTCCCAGATCTGCAAATAAACATTCAAAACATACACAGATACCCTGCAAATGAAGAGAGGCAAGAAGATGCAATAAAAATGAGCAAAGGATGGACAAATGCATCACAAAAACATGTTTTATTGCTTCATACATTTACATAGAACATCATTCATCGAGCAAGAGGAAAAAAAATGCCATTTACAGAGCATGGGAAGAGGTTCAAACTCCATTTTGACCCTGGGGAAGAAAAGAAGGGAGAGGAGAGAAAAATGAACAACCTCTTGAAAAATGATGCCTCTGTTACATTATATAGAAAAATGAGAAGGAAAGGAAAAAACATGGGATTTTCTCCAACCACTTTTCAAAATGTGTTTTAATTCTTCATCTGTTGATGGGCTCGATGCAAAAGCTCATATTTCCATGTATCTACTTCTGCAGACCAAAGAAAATGACCCATACTTCATTAAATATGGTGGTTGGAACTGGTTTTTTGTCTTTTCCATGCCAAAAATGTTTTGTAAATTTATCCCCAAATCTTCACCAAAATCCAAAATTGAAGACTCCATGATGAAGAGAATCTTTAGATCTTTCCATTGGTACCAAGAACGTCAAAAATGGAGCTCTGGATCAAAAGATATGGCCTTTTGAGTTTTTCCTTAACGTTTTCGGCAAAAAAACAGCTCTCGAGAAAATTTTGAACTTTTTTCCCACAAATCCGATGATACGTGGCATCCATTGGGGTTGGTGGAGGTAGGGGCTCCTTTTTTCCATTTTACACTTTTTGACAAAAAGTCAAAAAATCTCATTTGCCTCGAAGGTCCGCCGCCCGCATTAACTTTTTGATGTGCCACTCAAGCACTTAATTTTCACCTTTTTGACAAAAGGGAAATTTTTCACTTTTTCCTCCGATTCCCCACCGGTCCGAGATTCCTTGGCAAAAATCTCTCCCAAGCCCCGCAGGTCCACCTTGGGCAAATTTTCCTTCAACTGCCGAGCCATAACTCGAGCCATAACTCAAAAATACAAGGAGTTAGAAAGAGCTCTTTACCAAAATAAGAGGGAGTTTTCGGTTAACATTAAAGGGGAAGAAATTTCTATCACGATGGAGTATTTTCCAGTAAATCCTTGAGAGGACCCGAACTTTGTGAAATTTGGACCGAGGCACATGAAAAAGGGAGTAAGTTAACCCAAAATAAACTGAGAAGCTTGGGCAGAGGGTACAAAGTGTAGGATGGGAACATGGGAAACAAAATTTTTCTAGTCCATGAGAACCGACGCCACAAGGGGTGTGTGGAGTACTTCGGAAATGAAGTAACTCGGATGGTAGCAACAGTTGGTTCTTTAACAATAGTTGTAGGCTCCTTAAGCAGAGATATTAAGGACATGTTCCATAACAAACTGGTTCTCGATGACCATGGGAGCCAAAAGCTTTGGATTGTTGAGGTTTGTTCTTGTTTCGCCGGCCTCCAACAAATTGCCAACCTTCCTCCTGTTGAGGTTTGAATGGATTGAGTGTAGCTCGAACTTTGGCGATTATGGGGCACATAGAAAGTGATAATCCTTGATTTTGTGATCGATGCTTGGCAACATAAGCACGTGTTAGGAAAATTTACGTACATGACCCTCTGGGAGTAGCGCTTATCGCCCATTTGGATACCCACAAATTCTTTGAGATCCTCTGAGAGATCAATCTCAACACATATTCACTTTTGCGGACGAGTGTGATAAAACTTCTTAGCTTCCAAACAAACGACCCGCCCAAGCAAGGCATCAATTTGCGGCAGAAAAGACATGCATGGTAGAGGAAGACCATGAAATTCGACCCAAACAAGCACTTAAGGGTGGTATATTCAGATACCACAAAGTCCTCAGACAGGGGTGTTAAGACCTGGCAATGAGTTGCGAACATACCAAGTGGCTTGCTTAGCAAGAATATTAGCGCATTGGTAGGGTTGAAAAAACAAAAAGAAAGAAACCCTTGGTCATGTTTTGAATGCTCTCTAGATAGACTCCATGAGGAGTCCAAATTGTGTTAACCCAGGATTTGAGCATGCTTTTAGAGGGGATTCGACCGACAAAATACCCAATGAGGAAAAATTGCTCTAACCATTGACAAACAACATTAAATTCAGGAATGGGTAAAACCACATCAGGAGGAGAAAGATTACCTCGTGGAAGACCTTCGGGATGAATTTCCTGGGGCGCTTCGCCGATGGTGCCATCGCTCGCTCTAGTATCTCCTACCACGGTTGAAACAACCGGGTTTGAAGATGGTGAGGACATTATATAGGGGACACCCAAAGGGCGAGAAACCCTAGGAGAAACTATAGCAATAATTTCTCGTAGAGCCCGAGAAGGCCGTGGTATGACGGTTGCAAAGGAAAAACCCTAGAAAATTCGACTCAATTTTTCGCGAGTTGTAAAATGTTTTTAATTTACCCATTTTACTTTGACATGAATAAATAAAAGTTTGTCTCTTTTATACACACATTCATTCAACCCCATTATGTATGAAGCGATTTTTTTAAATCGCCTAAAAACATGTTCCATATTTCATATAAGTTCTTATTTTATCATTTCTAATATTAGAAACCTAATTATCATATAGTACTACAATCTAGGGATAAATTTTGACCAAGTTTTTAATATATTATTTTTCATTTTGGGACGCACTTTGCAAGAGAAATGAATTCAAATTAATTATGTAGGTTCCAATTTGTATTTTATATAGTTTATTTTTTCTATAAAATAAATAAAATTATTTATCAAATACATCATAAGACATTTTAAGACAAAAATTGTCATTTGTTAAAATTATAAATGAATTGGACAGTTTTTGTACAAATATCACATTAATTTTTATGTTTAGAGATATATTGTTGTATTACTTCTTAAAAGGATTTGGCATGTTAGTATGCGGTTATTTTTTTATATTTTTATTAGCGGTAAAAAGGGTTAAGGGGATCTTACCCCATACAAAATATGGAGAGAAGATAAGACAACGAGGAATAGAACAAACTAACTTCTTCTAAGCGGTACCAAAGAACAAAAACAACAACATCAAACCAACAACAACAAACTAACAACAATAAAACCAACAACTATCTCAACTATTTAGCCCCTTCCCTTTGGATCTTAGTTGCATCTTTAAGGGAGAGATAGTCCCTTTCTTTTTCTTACACACAACTTTCCAATCCCTTTAATATGTGGTTATGACTAATATGTTGTGATAATTATTAAAATATTTTAATGATTTCATAAAGGTTTAACACTATAGAAATATTACATATCACACCTCCTATCATTTAAGGGGTTCTTATAATCACTATTCAGCCATTAGTATGAATAACGAGACAAGGGTTTAAAATTCACTCCTATATAGAATTCATTATGTTAATTAAAAATTTAAACGAGAGCGTAGGTTCTTGAAAAGCTAAAATTAAATTTGTTCATTATAAGGGTTGAAATCTAACTTCACAATCACCTTCCTAAGCAATGACACATAAATACCTATCATACGAGCCACATATATGAGCCCAAAGTGCATTATTATTATAATCCTACTGTTTTATACTAGGTAATGCTAGGTACACATATGAAACATAATATATTGGATAATCTACATATCAATATATTAGTGTTTAATTCAAGGATAATGTGAAATCAATGTTATATTGGAGCATATGTTATTATTTTATTCTACGGTGACAATGTTTTACGGTATAATGATTTTGGGGATGCACCTATTATGCCCTAGAGAGCATTTTCTCCACATGGTTCTACCATAAGTTTATATTTCAGATATATAGAATTATAACTAAAATTAAACTATTATACTTTGAAACCAAATAATGTAATTAGTTGGAGAAGAATTGGTATTGCTACTCATAATTCTAACCGAACACCCACTTTTATAAAAAAATCTCAAAGTTTGTAAGAAATGAATGGAAAATTTTAACTATATTCACATTTGAATATGAAATCGATGATACATACATCAATGAGTGGAGTTAAAATTGTATGGGTTGTTCTGATTCGTATAAATGTGAGACATGATTGTGATTTTATCATTAATGTTAATAAAGTGGGTAGTTTGTTTGATCATGGCTTGCTTACATCAATTATTTTTTTCCATATATTTGTATTAATATTTCCTAGTATATTTGTTATTCATATTTGGTGTAAATATATTTATTCAAATTCCTTCTCAAAACTGATAACATATCTACTATTATTATGATATCAATTGAACTCTAAAATGAGATCAAAACCCGTTTTTTAATCAAATTTTTTTGCAACAAATAATTATTGTGGATACAATTACTTAATAGAATTATAGTTTAGAAGAATATTTTACATTAAAGATTTAGAGATAAAGAAAAATTATGCATTTACAAAATATTTAAAACCACCCCACACACACACACACACACACACACACACACACACACACACACACACACACATTGTCATATTAAATGTATAGCATGCAAAATTTAAAATGTTATTTATGGCAACCAAGTCCCCACTTGAAAATCCCTCCCTAGAGATTGCAAATCCTTCTTTTGGTGAGCCTATAAACTGTCATCCTCATAATGGCTAAGAAGAATGTGCTAACAAGGTTTTTAAGTTCATTTCATGTGAAAGGAATTATACCTAGTTTTAATCATGAATTTACTAAGATCCAAAGTGGAGTAGTTGTTCCCGGAAGCATAAAAAGGGCTATTTTAGCCATTTTGCAACAAAGGAATACCATCTAGAGCATTATGCAAGGGATAAACCAATCAAGGGTTTGTGAAAAGGAGTATTAAAGAGATACATGGTAGTTTCAAAGAATGTTGTAGTGTCATATAGTGTCGGGAGTCATTCAAGTAAAACAGGGTCATTACGGGTACATGGAATGATAGCTTCAACAGAGAAAGTGGAATTGTTTTGAAGATTATGGGAGTTCGTGAGGAGTTGGAAGCTAAAACAATAGTAACTAGAAATATCTTGGAATTCACCACATGGTAGGCATATGAATTTTTCTCCAAATCCTTACAATCTTCTATGATAATCTAAGTCACTAGAGCTTCTTCTTTGTGCCAAACGAGTGACTCGACATGTAAATAAAACTTTA
Organism: Taxus wallichiana var. yunnanensis; assembly: GCA_018340775.1. Taxonomy (NCBI): domain Eukaryota; kingdom Viridiplantae; phylum Streptophyta; class Pinopsida; order Cupressales; family Taxaceae; genus Taxus; species Taxus wallichiana. Next base: position 116,081,011 of record CM031235.1, read on the forward strand.
AGAAAAATTAAATCTTGAAAATGGTTGAAATGAACTTTAAAGTTTATTTTGAGTCAAAATCAAATAATTTTTAACCTTTCAACTCCACGTTTTTCTCTCGGGGTGGAAAAAACACTCTCTGTGTTCTAATTTCTAATGTAGCCAACTTTAAACACACACTCAATATATTGTAAATATCTTGAACTCAAAGAAAATAAATTTTCTTCTTCATTATTGAATGATGAATTACAATTCTTCTTTAATAAGAAAAAAATCCTAACTCAAGTTGCCAAGTAAACTCTAACTAACTTTGACTAAATCTACTTTAGGTGGCAAAATTTACTATTTTTAGCAGTTTACTAGAACCTACTATTCTTAGTAAGTTCACATGCTTATTCATACAAGCACAAAAATTTCCATGCATCTTCTACATGCATAAATTAGAGGAATTTTCAACTTTCTAACCTACTATGCATTCAATAGGCTAAAATTAACTAATTCCCTAAAATAGGAAAAAATTGAATTACAACTTGAATCCTATGTTTAGGCCCATAGATTATGTATTTAGGCCTGAAAATGGCTCCAACCAGTAGGTCAAGTTGACAGGTGCATTTCTCTAGTCAAAACAAGAATTTTGAAAAAATGGGCTCAACGGACACCCGGGTCCAAAGTTATGACCGTTTTAAGTTTTTGACAAAAATTGTGTATCGATTTCACATTGGCGGGATGACATAAACATAGTTTTCAAGCTTCAGTGCAATTTTTCCCTTCTTTTTTCCCTTTTCCCTTGTCCCAAATTCCATGGGAAAGTGGGGACTATAGATTTCTCTTCCTGTTGGAGTTACACTTTCATCACTTAATACTAGCAACTTCGTGTGTTATGAATATGTTCAACTTAAAATCACCCCCTCCTCATGATGCATGGAATATTGGCACATTTTTAAAGAAATTTTGTCACTTTTCCCTTTTTCCAACTCTAATGGGATATTTGGGACATAAAAATTCATCCCCTCCATGGAGTCATCTTCCGGTCACATCGGAACCTCGGTTTAGCTCTTGAGTCCTTATTTTCATCTCTTCAATCTCCATCACATGAAACCACATGTTTTCACTTGTCATGATCCAAAGAAAAGAACACTTTGGTATCCCTATTTCCCCCTTTTTCATCTTTCCCCTATTTTCTAATGTACAACTCCACCTCCAACTCCAGTGACCCTAGATGATCATGTTTGGGTTAAGAATGAATTAAGGTGCTTGAGAGAGAGAAATTGTTAAATAAAACACTTAGAATTTTTTTATGCATTTAAAATTTGAATTTTCTTATAAAAAAATATCCATGCTATTATGCTACTGAAAATTCCTCAAACACCATACCTAAAAAGGGAAAGTTTCTCATATCTCCAAAACCAATAATCCATTTTACCAACACCCTGTTCTCAAAAATTCCCTTCTATTGATCCCAACCTTATTCATTGGTGGATTATATAATAATTAATAGAAAGAAGAAAAATTTAGCCATCACACTTTACTTTTCATATTTGTAGAGTTCGCAATGGAAAATCTCTAAAAATTAGAGCAAAACATCCTTGTGAAAAACTCAAAATTTTGAGAATGTTTTCATCCTATTCGACATCCAAAGGACTACCTTTTAGAAATAGTAATTTTTAACAAGTCCTAACTATCTAAAATTTTTATGTTTTGAAACCACACTATTCTCCAAGTTATCATCACTCCTTGCATATCAAAAACACTTAGAAGTGCTAATTCGGGTAACTTACTAAAATAAACATCCTGGAATATAACCTACTAAAAATAGTAAGTGTTGGGATTGTGGTCAAAGTGTCCATACTCATTCATCTTCAGTTCATGTCACTAGCCTTTATCACCGTGGAGTTCAAATACTCAAGTTCGTAGCCAATTTTGACTTCGAATAACGAGTATCTTAATGTGGGCAACAAAGTGAAGTGAAAAACATGGATTTGGAAGATAGAACAAAGGATGTTGAGTGAACACCATGCATATGAAGAGGGGAAGAGTTTCTCATGTGATATTTTCAGATTTGTTTAGGTCATCTTTGCAAGATTTAATAGTTATGTCATGGCTCAAAAACAAAGGAAGCCCTCACATACCCCCAAAACTTATCCTCAAGGTAAACTTTGTGAGGCATTGTGGGATACAAGAGATTGGATGGTTCAACTCATCCTAGTGATTTCAAAAGGCGGCGACCATAATTAGGTTATAAAGGAAGTTATCACAGGTTCACATAATGCAGATCTCGTGGTGGTATTCCATCACTTTATCAATTCTTTGGAGTAAGTTCTAATCCTTCCTGAATAGGAGATTACACTCATCATGTCTTGACATAGTAAAGAGGTTGAAGGAAAGTAATTCATTCTTGGAGAATTCTCGCAATGTCCATTAGAATTAGGATCCTCATGAACAAAAGCTTCCTCATCCGTGGATTATTACTTCTCTCTTCTTCTCTCTCTTCCTCCACTCTCTAAATTCTAATTCTTCGTTAAGAATGTAATTTTTAAATTTATTGTCTTATTCACTTAAGTGACCTTTTAATTTACATTGGAAAACTTCCTTTTCCATTAATAACAAAAGAAATTAATTTCCTTTCTAAGGGAATATGAAAGGTCACAGTGGTGGTAAGATGAAATATCGCCATGGGGGAGATGAAGAGGCATCCTTTTAAAGCTATAAATTGGGATGGATTCTCCATTCCAAGAGCTTGATAGGGTTTTCTCTCCTACTACAATCAAGAAGTTATTTATGCTATTTTATTTCCGATGTTGTTCTATTTCTTACTTTCAAATTTGCAGGCATTGTAATCTTGAACAACTAAGAAGGAAATTTATATCTTTTAGGAATAAATAAATTAAATTTTGTGTCTATGATTGGTTAATGTTACTATTTCTTACCTTTGTTGTTTTATTCCTATTGAATGTAGACTTAGTCTTGTTAATGTCACTTTGAAGTTTTAAACTTCTTATTCACTACCTTAACTCTCTCTCTCTCTCTCTCTCTCTCTCCATGGTCAAAAACGAAAAACACAGATTTAAAGAGAAAAATCGCACATATTTAAAAGTTGAAAATTGTGACCGAGAGAAAACACGAGAAACACCTTCACCGGCATATAATCACATGCCCAAACCGAGGATTTTCTCCCTGTGAGGATTTTCAAACCCGCTCGATACTGGATGAAGGATTAGGGATGTAAAAATATGAAAATAAATTTTTTCGTATTAATATTTTGCCATGACTTTGCTGCTCAAATTATTTCCTTACAAAATGCATACAAATGTCTCAAATATATAGAGGCCTTTCAAACTAGATAGCTTCACGAGGAAGCTAAAAGGAGTTATAAACCTTAATTGTGCATGGGTAGAAGAGGATATTTTACAATTAATGGAAATATTCTCAAATCCTCTATCGTGATAAAATCTATCAAGCTTAATTTTGTAGTTGAGATTGCACAAATCCCAATAGTGGTGTGGGGATTACTTCCAACTCTGTGTGTTTTTTCAATACCACTCCAAATAGGTTGCTCATGTCCATTTCTTCCCCACTCATTCCACCAAGAAGAGTCAAGTCAAATGAATGCACCAACGAAGCCAAATTCAAGTGAACCATCTTATCGGATGAACCCCAGAACATATTCTTCTTCCAGATCCAAACGATATAAACTCAAAATCCCATCCCTTAAATAATTTAATAAGCTCAATGAGGATCAGAGCTCAAAATGCTACAAGAGTTCAATGTTATCACCTTGAGAAGAAAGAGTTAGTGGAGACCATGAATAGTAGTTGGGGATAAAACAGGTTAATAAGATGATTGGTCCGAGTGTAAGCATTGAGATGGTGGATGTGACCTTGAAGAAGGATATACTTTGTAGGGTAAAAGTAAAGAGTTGGAATGCTTTACTCAAGAAGAGATCCAAATCTTACCTACTAGAGTCCTACTCCTCCAAATCTAGTTAAGCTTGAGATAAAGAAAGGTAAGAATGCCTTAATAAATTTGGATTAGTTTTACACAACAATAATTGTGATTAATATTTAATATGAAGAAACTATACAAATAAATAGATGGATGTAATCCTATATGTTAGGATATAGTTACAACAATACTAACTCATACAACGAACTATCTATGTGAGTTGTTTTAACAACTCAAAAAATAACAATAATGTACGCACTAATAATAATAGAGCAAGTAAATAAATTATTTCCTAACATTCCCCCTTAGTGCGAACATGGAGGAAACCCGCCTTTTACTTGCACTGTTCATGATCCGGTGATTTTCATAAGATAATCACAAACCTCAATGATGGTTTTGCAAACGGTTGACCTAAAACCAAGAATGGTGGTTTTGCAATTGGTTTACCACAAACGACAAAGTGATGGTTTTTGCGAATGGATTACCAACAACTAGTAATGGTGGTTTTGCAATTGGTTTACCACAAACCAAAAATGAAGGTTTTTAGGTGGTTTACCTACAACCACATCATGATGTGCCAAGTACTATCATCAACTCTCATCACATCTCACTTGAGGGAATAACATAGAAAAATCTGGTGAATTTTTTCTCTCATATACACAAATTGAAAACAAGAAATGGAACATTGGATAAATTTTCCCCCCTCAATGTAAAATTTCCACTTATTCCAAAAATCAAGCAACCATGAACACTACATATAAGAATACTGAAATATGAAGCACACCACATGCAATCGAAATCAATCATACAACAAAATGTGCCACCAAAGCTAATATGTGGTTCCGTCGTTGGCGATTGGGGAGGTCGCCGAATGAACTCCTTCCACTGTTTGCATCCCACCTCTAGTGGAAGGCTACTAAATCGCGATTTTATCACGGAGTTCAATTTTACATACCTCGATTGGGAGTCGGATTCCACCGAAAATACATTCGTAAGGAATTTTTTTATTTTTACACATTTTTGACTCGACAAGGACACAAATTTGACAACTATACACGACAATTAGAACGGTTCTAAAACAATATTTAACTTTGGCCACTTTTCTTTACACTTGCAAGTAATAATAATAACTAAAACTTTTGAACAAAAATAAAATAAAAAGACTTGAATAACAAATCCAATTAAAAATTGGATAAACTAAGTTAAACAAAATTATGACAGTAGAATTTTATATTTTATAATGCGGAGGTGCCACTTTACAAACATAGAGTGAAAAATAAGACAAATTACACATAGATAAATGAATGGTGGCTATACGGTGGCTATACGTGGAGAGTAAATAAAATTACAGAGACTATATAAGCTATATAGTTAAACAAAACTAGACTTTTGACTTGACTCACTATATAAGATTCTAACAAACTCTTGTCAAGGGGGAAATAAAAACATATACCTAAAACCATGGAAAATACTACAAACCGAATACCACTCAAAATGCGCAGATGTGATGGCACATCTAGGGAGGAAAATCAACCAATAAAAATGCATTGATCAAATGCTTCTTTGAGATGCCAACGGTGTGCATTTAAACATGAATGAATTGCTAGAAAATTATCCTAAAAGTACTTCAATCATAAAGATTTGCATAGGCGCACGATTACCCACATGGAGCTGAATTTGGGCAAGTCAACAATCTATCGATTACCAACCCAAGAGGATTCCAAAGCCTCAAAGCCAGATTGAATGCTTCACCGGGTTCAAAGTAATATTGTCATCACAATTCTTTGATATTCTGAGTCTGATTCTATTCACAGCTAGGAAACCACGCAAGTCTACTAGAGTTGCGTCGTTTGATGGCCCAAGGAAGACAAAAAATCACGCTTTCTTAGATATATGAATTCTCACAGCCATGGGCCAATATGTGCTTGTACAACGAACAACAAATGAATGAGCTTGAATGCAAACTAAATATAGAAAACGCAGCTGCAAAAGAATGCCACCATATCTTGATACCCAACTTGATTCAAGACTGAATGATTCTGACAGACTGATCACAGTTCCTTGTGATATGGCACAAATTACATAGCACTCCTTTGTGCATTGGTAATGCGGAGATCGTTCAATGGATGAAACTATGGATGATGGATCTATTCAGAGAAGTCGTTGAAGCCACGAGTACATTGAATCCACTCAACACCTATTTGCCAAAGTTGTATGAAGCTACAGAAGCTAACTCAACACCAAAAAAACACTACAAAGCTAATCTAGAGAGATTTATTCGAACATGGAATTCCATGTCACAAGGACAAATCTCACTGCACCTGCCCATCATGAAATCTTAAAATCCCATTCTTGCTCTAATAAAAAATAATAAATTTTGATCAATTTTACACAACAATAATTCTGCGTAATATTTCATATGAAGAAATTATACAAATAAATAGATGGACACACTCCTATATGTTAGGAGATAGTTACAACAATACCAACTCACACAACAAACTATCTACGTGAATTATTTTAACAACTCAAAAATAACAATAATGTATGCATTAATAATAATAGAGCACTACAAAAATTATTTCCTAACATGCCTAAGCTATTTCTTGTTAATGATCATTATGAATGATATCATGACATGTATTTGAGCTAGATAAATAAGATCACTTGATTACACAAGGGAGTAAGTGAAAGGCCTATTTTTGTGTGTGGATGCCCAAACTTGATAAAGCTACTGAATGTTAAGCTTGAGTATTGAATTGTCTAAATGTGAATTAGAGGCAGACTTAGAGTAGATTCTAGTTGAGATTTTGTTGAGTGCAAAAAGTTAATTGACACTCTGCATCACATCTCATGTTGCATATCTTGGTTGTACTTATTCTTGTTTTCTTATACTCACATGTTACACTTTTCTTACTAGTTATTCAAATACTTTGTATGTCATTATATTTCCTATATACACATGTTTGTTCACTTGGTCTTTAGTTGTGATTGTATAATTTCATGAGATCTTTACACACAACAATGATGTTTGGCACCGTACCTCATACCAATCCTATCGACCCTCCTAGGGACATCTACATTTCTACACTTACACATCACAGTACTATTGTTTTATTATTTACTACTTCATATTCTTACTAGAACACTACTTTCTATCGGTGCATACATACATGCTTTGACATACTTTTAATCTTTTTAACATGCTAATGGGTGCTTCATGTGCAACATTTGTCTTGCAGGAACTAGTTTCCACCATGGTTGTATGATACTTTGTGTGATACTATTTTTCATTGATTTTTATTTTATGCCATTATTTTTGGGCTATTCCCTTTGTCTTGTATGTACATTTTATGTTTTGGTCGCTTGGCTCGATTGTCTTGTGACATTGTGAGTGATGTCCCATGTATGAAACCTACTTTTTGTAGTCTCTCTTTCGTATACACGTTTTATTGTTACATTTATTTTCTATGACATGATTACTTATTTTTATATCAATAGATACATCTAGCCACTATGTTTTCATGTGCCTTGGTTTCTACCATGCGCAGTCCCTCCCCCTTGCAGATTATTCACTTCATATCAGCTTCAAGTCCTCTCCTTTGGATCACATTCTCATATCGATGTCACATGCACCCAAACGATAGGGTTCATACATTGGGTGAATCAGTCACCCCATACAACAATACAACTTAGTTTAATATAGAATCAACACAAGCTACAGTTACAAAAATGGCCCAGAATCTAACTTGGGTCCCCATTTCAACATAGATTCTAGTGCCTGACTATAGACACTAACGCCAGGAACTCTTGAACTCTCCTAGGTTTGTATGTCCTAGGGACAGATACATCTACTTTATCATATCAACATAGTTCACGAGAGAAATTTTTATGGTATAGGCATAGTACTCCAACAATCATAAGGAATTCTTCCCCCATTTCTATATGGAACTAATATGATACACATGAGAACTAAACATGGATCACACTATCTGAAGTGGTATATAATTTGGGAAGAAGACATGGAAGGAGAGTAACAATAGACCTCTCTCCCAAACACTCTTTTTTCGTGGTGTGAGATCACTCAAAAACCTCTTTCTTGGTGTGAGATCCCCTTAAAAACCCATTCTTGTCATGAGATCACCAAAAAAACTCGCTCTTGGAATGAGATCACTCAAAAAACTCACTCTTCTACAACATTTTCAGGAAATTTTATATCCTTTTACAACACATGATCATGAGGTGCATACTTTCATGTTACTACTTTTTCACACCTTTACATACTTTTACAGAGTTTTATTTTTATTCCTTTATCTATTATTAAATAAAGGATTAAAATAGGATGCATGAGCAAGTACAAGACTTAGTCTATTTTTAGGAAGGGGGTAAATTATTTTTGCTATATATTGTGTGCCTTAGCAAAGCACAAAGGAGGACTTTTGGATATAGGAGTACTGAAGCAATTTCGCTAGTTTTCTCTCACGAATGTGAAATATTTTCTACCTTTCCAATTATTTGCAGTCTTGTGTATGTTTCAATTAATCTTGTGAATGCAAATTCCCTGATTAATCATCTTACCCTATTGCAAAATTCAGTAATTTCTGCATGATATTAATGTGCATGTTTAGCTTAGCAATATTGTTGTGATACTTTCCCTCAATACCTCAAAGTTTTTTTCCCTTAACATTCTATAGAAAAATGTTGGTTTCGTGCATCAAGAATCCTTTCACATATCAATTGTGCATATACTCAATCAAATCCCTCATACAAATTTGGTGTATCACCTTAGTTTTAATTATTTTACAATCATCTTTTACCCTTAAACCCCGAAATCAGTTTAGGATACATCAATAAGGAACTGACCTTGATACCAAAGAATCACCTCAAAATAGGTATACCCACAAACCTGAGGTGTTTCCATTTTATCTACGAAAGAGAGAGATCATTTTTTCAATCTTAGAACACCTGCAGCCATCTCTCTACAGGGTGAACTTTCGAGAGATAATAGTACGCATTTAGACAATAAAATAACTTCAAGGAATATATATCATTCTTTCAAACCAACACAAAAAAATTTCAAATATTTACATTGCATTGTATATTAAAATATGTATACAAAAGTGAGTGAAAAAAAAATGAGTCACAATGAGGTACTAGTAAATGCCAAATAATTTAAAATAATTGAGATTATCAAAGGTGAGGTTGATTGTAGAGAGGATTCGAGTGTACGAGAAAAGGGGGAGGTGATGAAAGAAGAATAAAATGATAAAAATGACAATAACAACAACAAGAATGATAATAATAATAAAAATAAGGTGAGGTGATGAAAGAGGAAACGAAGGAAAATAATAACAAGGATGATGCTCTTAGAGTAAAATGGAGTAAATGAATTCAAGACTAAAATAGGTAGAAGCACGCGATCACTTATTCTACCAAAATTTCCCCATCATTTGTATAGTCTCGACACCTCCATAGATGAAATAAAGATAAAATTTCAGAGTTGTTTCTCTTAAACTATTACATTATGCTATGTCACATGAAATATTAGTAAAAGGGAGTTCACCTATATGTGAAGCAAAGGCACGAACCTAGTGAGAGGGATACTAGTTAGTGCTAACATAAGGGTTTGAATCCTTATGTTGAGGTCAATATAAAAGATTATGGGAGGAAACAACATGGTGAGGTAAAGTAGACATAAATATAGCAAGAAAAGTGAAGAGGAAAGTCGTAGGAATACTTTAGGGTAGTTAAGGTGAATTCTAAGATCAAATCAAAAGTCAAGTTCACCAAATGTTTTACACCCTTACTAGATTCACGCGAAATCTAATAATTAGTGAAATTTATACACTTTAAAGGATGTGGGGGTTAAAAACAAGGGATTATCTTTATGAAATAATGTCAAAAATTAATTACTAATATCAAAAAAATGCATTAATGCTTTTAAATAATGTATAAAATAAGATACATATAAGATAACATAAGGCGATGAGTGCACTTACACGATTACAAATGGGTATGGAAATTTATGGGTGAGTACAATGCTAAAATAAGAGAATTTGAACCTAATAATGCTTCGTTCTTGAAACTATGACTTAAAACTAACACGGAGTAGGACCATACACTTATTCCATGACCGCCTCTATGATGTTGACACTTATGTATGGTCATATACTTTCATGGTTTCTAGATCTATTGCATTCTTCCACTATCACTTTCCTGGAATTATGTGAACATATTTAATGAGGTCTAAAACCTTATACATGAGCTAGATACCCTTTAAAAAAACATTACGGGTTGTGGTCAATCTCGTATACAAACAAATTTGGCACTAATCCAAAGAGGCCTTGAACTACATGACATTCTCCACCTAGAATGTGATATCGAATGGATATAAATATGACTTTGCAACTCTCTTTTACAATGATTGAGTTCAGTCTTAATAAAATACTTGGAGGAGGGATATTCGAGTGCTTGTAGATGAGGTGGAAGGATATCTTGACCTAGTAGGATGATTAAACCTATAGAGATTGCTTCCCCTAATGATTGTAGGTTTTCTATTGTTAGATTGAGGGAGCCCTTGGTGCCTTTTGCAAGTGTTGGAAGCTATTTCATCAATGTAGTGTCATAATATATAAGAGTTAGCAAATGAGGTAGTGTTTACTTGCATGTATATGGTTATGTAGCTGATTTATTAAAGATAGGATGAACTAGAGGGATTATAAGATGCCAAAATGAATATTAAATTGGAAGAAAAGTTGGAGAACATGTTAGTCCATGACCATAAAAGTCATCTACGACAAAACATAATATTCTTACCAAAGCATCACGACCTTTCTTAGGGATGGAAAACATGCAATATGAGGTTTCCAAGTCGTCAAGTGATGTTTTTCTTTAAATTTTATACATTTCTCTCTAAACATTTGATCACATGTTAGTTTGCGAGGACAAACAAACTAAACAAGTGACCTCAAAATGTGCTAATCGATAATGGGAATGTTTTATTTATCTTATCAAGAGTGTATTGTAAAACCTAGAGATATCAAATAATGAATTGCCATATTTTAGTGTCTATAATATTTTTTCCCATGGGATCTTGGTTGGTGAATGGATTGACTAGTGTGTAGGAGGAAAACCAAGAAGATCAAGTAGGAATCCTTTGAAGAATTTAAGCCTTCGATTTATTTATTCTATATTTCTCCCATAGAATAATACAAAATAAAAATGAATTAAATTAATCTATGCAACCCACTTCTACCTTCTATAATCACATCTCATAAATAAAAGTACACTTTGTTACTCAAAATATACGAATAAGAATTTTGTTATAGAAAAATACAAAATAATTAAAAAGTATAATATTAGTTTATTAAATATAATAAAAATGTGTTTAAAGGAGAAAGCTCCCTATTATGATCTTAATTGTGGATTTAATGAAAACTAGCTAGGATTTTTAGAAATCTAACAAGCATACGAGCATTATAAAATGTATGTGGCCATCCTATAATTAATCCAATACTATTAATAATTTATTTTGGTTTTCCCATTTCCAAATGTACATGGAATTAGACACACTCCCCTATTTCAACCCTTTCTTCTAGATATGTTTATCTGGAAAATAGTTTTACATGAGGACTTGGACATGTTACGTATAAAATATAGCCATATTTGGTAGCTATTTATAGCTTCCATTCCTTTTCAAATTTGGAATGATGGAAATTTTTTACTGTTTTTATCATATTTAAATGAGTAGATTTATTTCTAACAATCATACGAGCATTGTAAATTGTATGTGGCTATCCTATAACCAACCCAATAATATTAATCATTTATTTTGGTTTTTCCCTATTTTTAAATGTCCCCTGTAAATAGATACACTCCCTATTTCAACCCTTCTAGATATGTTTACCTAGAAAATAGTTTTACATGAGTACTTGGACATGTTACCTACAAAATATAACCATATTGGGTAGCTATTTAGAGCTTCCAATCCTTTTCAAATTTGGAATGATATAATTTTTTTAAATTTTTATCATATTTAAATGAGTATATTTATTTCTATATATATATATATATATAAAATTCTTTATAAATTTTTTGCTCCATATCTAGGTATAAGAGGAGATGGTCAACCTAGAGGTTGAATGACTACAAACACTCATTGACCATTCATACATTGCACCCTATGCAGTCACTAGAGGACCACTAGACTGCTTGCATCAATGTTCTTCCTTTGGCATCGTCAACATAGTATTCCATGTCACCAATCCCAAATTCGACGTCGGAGCTTTAACGCTCTCTCTCATATAACATCTATGTTTTGAGGGGAAGTGGAAGGAAGGTTTTTGACCCCTTATAACATGTTAGTGTTGATGGTGCTAACTCTAGTGGTGAACATAGTATAAGATGAAATACTCTTCCATCTGGAAGCGATGTTGGTGGTGGCGGTAATTATGATGGTCCTACTTGGTTTGTTCCTCTCCTAGAAATTTTCCTCACTCATTATGGCTATTTGTCCCATGTAGGATGATAAAGATGGCAATAAAGATGATGTTGGTGTGAAGATCCAATGGTTGAATGTTTATTTAGTGAGGGATAAAATAATATAAAACAAAAGGAGACGGTTAGGAGAAGCCATAATTGTCATTTACACACAACCGAACACAAAATAAATGTTAACAATGTAATATTAGTTAAGATAACATTCCCCCTTATTACATTTTTTTACAAATGAACCCTTAAACAACTCAAATTTTACCTTGTGAAGAGACTTGGTGGGTATCTTCTATCCGAGAATCATTGCGAAGTACTAGAGCTCAATGTGGTGGTTCAAGACTTGTTCTATATTGTAATGACATTTGACCTCAATGTGCTTTGTTCTATAATGGAAAACTAGATTCTTCACAAGCTTCAACACACCTTGATTGTCGTAATGAATGATGGGTGGCATTTCTTTAGGAATGCCTATATCAGCTAGAATGTGACGTAACCAAATTACTTCATACACAGATCCTCATGCGGTGTGATACTCCACCTCAATGTATGAGATATAAAAAACAATTTGCTTCTTGCTAATCCAGGATATAGGTCCGAGATATGAGATGAAAAATATATCCTGTAGTCGATTATCTTTCATCACAGATCCAACATAGTTCAAGCTTGTATATCCTGTAAGAATAAATTAGAGCTCTTCTCATACTCTAGACCATAATAAACTATACCTCAAACACATCTCAAAACATGCTTCATTGATACACATTGACATTTATTTAGCTCCCGCATGAATATGGAAAGATAGCTAACAAAAGAGACAAGTTTTTATCTAGTATAAGTCAAGTAAATGAGACTCCAAACAAGCTTCCTATGGTGAGTACCATCTACTTGATGTGAATCCTAAAATATAGAAAGGTACAAACCTTTCTCCATTGGATAGGACATATGTTTACAATTAGTCATCGCATACTTTTTTTCAGAGTGTCTTGGCATATTTCATCCGAAAGATAAAAATATGATACTTCTTCTGCCATATCTCCAAGCCAAGAAAATAGTGAAGCAACACCAAATCTTTCATATCGAAGGATTTCTTCAAATTATTCTTAACATATTCAACAAGATTGTCTGAACTCCTTGTGATCATAAGATCATCCACATACAAAACCAAAATGAAAATTTATGTTCCTATATTTTTGATATACATATTTTAATAAGAGGGGCTATGAGTGAATCCATACTGCAATAGGTGATCATCTATTTTAATGTACCATGCCTTGGTTGCTTAGTTAAGTCCATAAAGAGACTTAATTAGATGACATACTTCAAGTCCATAAAGAGACTTAAATAGATGACATGCCTTTTTAGGATGTTGTTCATTGAAAAATCCTTATGGATGGATCATCTACACCTCTTCTTTGAGATCACCAGTGCATATAAAACTCTGATGATTTTTATCTTCGCAGTGAGTGTTAAGGTCTCCTCCTAGTCACTTCCTTCCTGCTGAGCATATCACTTTACAGCCATTTGTGCTTTGTACATGTCGATAGATCCATCTTCCCTCTATTTCGTTTTAAAAATCCATGTGCAGATAATAGATTTCTTTGCTGCAGGAAGATCGACAAGTTCCCATGTCTGATTAAGAATCAAGGAGTCATATTTTGCATCTATGGCCTTCTTCAACTCTCGTAGACTGAGAACCTCTCGAATTGTATCAAGTTCGGTACTATTAATTGCTATCATAATTTATTACGTTGAGGCCGGTTCAAGAAGGTTAGTTGTCAGTTTCATACACGTAGGTAATCTATTCTGTAACCATCTACTCCGAAACCATCTTAACGACTTTCTCTCCTTACACTTATTCACACTTTGGCATTATGCAATATCATTCAATCACTTTTGTACTCTTGTCTTTCCCAATAGTAGTATCAGATAACGGTTTTGTGTTTGGCATTTTTTCTGTCCTTTGGTTCCTGAATATTCCAGAATCCTTCACTAGCGACCAAGGGAAGGAGAGAACTGTGCAGACTCGCATTGTAGACTATCCCCATTTGCCTTAGTGTGCTCCAACTACCCGGTAGTAGTGGATTTTTTCCATATGGGGATGTAATGTTACAAAGGGATATCAAAACAATACAAAAGACGTTTCAACTTTTTCTAACTAATCGGCCATCATTCAATCCACAATGATCTGGAAACCTACAGACAATAACGGCCTATGTGGAGAGTTTTTTTAGGTATTTTACAGACCTGTTTCAAGCGTTTGATGTTTTACTATTTTGGCATTGACCTGTATTCAAGCGTATGGGCGACCTGCATTTAAATGTCCAAGACTTATTTAGCTTGAAAAATTACTCACGCATGGGGTAGAATTTTTTGCTCTTCACACCATCATGTCAATCAATTTGGCATTTGCATTTGGCGTTGGTAATAGACTTGGATCGACATATGGTGGTTGTATCATCATCCTGTACAGTTACCGGTGCCCTAAAACTCCCATAAGTTGCTCCAGCAATCTCAACCAGGAATTCAGATGATGCTGGAGAGGAATATGGCGATCCAACCACGAAATTATCAGTGGAAAAATATATTACTTCTACATCGAGAATCTTAAAATTTAAAATGCATTAAAAAAGATCAAATGATATCCTTGTTCTTTGCATTCTTTTTTAACCTTATAACCTTTTAACATGGATGTTCATTGCAACATCCATGTGTTCTATCAATCGACCAAGTGTTAGTTACATATTTGCATTGAAGGCTTTGCCTTCAATCTTGACTCGTTTAACACATGGATTCTTCAAACTCTTCGTTCCAACTTCGATATAGGACACAAGGGTATTGCAGCTATTCACAAGCTGGAATTCACATCCGTGTAAACTTTGGTAGCTATATCATCTTTAGCATTATGTGTCTTCTCTTTATATTCATAATTTATAAGTGTTTTGTTCTACGTGTTAATTTAAAAAAAAGGGGTGCATTTTCAGTGGAATTCGATACCAAGTAAAATTATAATGAGCCTCAAATTTATATCTACTAATTATGTAGAAACTTATTGGAGACTCGAGGATACATGTAGGTTGAAGGATAATTGGCATCCTGTCATCATTCACCTATGATGGGGTCGCATCATTGCTATGGTCATATTTTTGTTAGTGTGTTTGTTTTTGTTGCGCGTAGTGTGGTTTTGTTTAGTTGAGTGTGTTTTTCAATAAAAATATTGAGAATTATTTTCTAGTATGGTACCTCCTGATGAAGAACATTGTGAGGAAAAAAATCACTAAAGTAGCACTTGGTTCTTGGAAAAGGGTTTGTGGAAATCCAAGAAACCATCGAAGTGTATAGTTGATACCTCATGTCACCTCTAGGTTCGTGGTCAACCTATAAATTGAAAACCATATGGGTTCATGGTAATATGAGAAATTACCAAGGGTGTTAGTAGAGACTCTTGTCACTTCCATGTTTTTGGTAATCCTGCAAGGAAAAACCAAGGTGTCACTAAGACCATGAAGCCACAAAGATGGCATGCCACCTCAAAGGTGAGCAGGCTACATGGAGAGTGTAATAACCTTTTACCATGTTTGAAATAAGGGGGTTTCGGTATCAAGAAATATGATTTTTAAAAACAATGTAATAAGGGGGAATGCTAGCATAATGTATTACATTGAGGTCAATTCAGTAGGTTAGTTGTTGGTTTCATCCACATAGATAATCTACTCTGTAACCGCCTACTCGAAACCACCTTAACCGCTTTCTCTCCTTGTACTTATTCACACTTTGGCATTGTGTAATATCATTCAATCAATTCTACACCCTTGTCTTTGCTAACATTAACAACTGAACTCATGAGTGTGATATATACCTCATTTCTTACATGTCTTTTCCTTTTGACTCCTGATGTAGTATCTAGAAGATAGTTCAGGTGGGAGTCCCTAACTTGATCTTTGTAACCACTTCAGACATTTATGTTCCTATTGATGTGGCATAGTATTATAAAAATGACCAAGCTGAACAAACAATTATCCTTGCAACTCAATTTTTGTGAAGAATTTTCATCCTCATCATCCGAATGTGAGAGAAATTGATGAGAGGAGGTGGATAGTGGCTCTTCTATGTGTGGGAATGAGTCATATGATGACTAATCAAAAACCACATAAATCTACTCTCATATATCTTCTTTATCTCATGATCCATGAGATGATATACCTTTGAGGTAATCTTGTACCATAAAAATATACACCTTTGAAGTACCTTCACATTGACCTTCTTCCTTTTATTAGATGGGACATGCATATATTTTGTATAACCAAACACTCTCAAGTGAGAGATTGAAAGATTGATTACTCCATACCTCTTTTGGTGTATTTTCCTAAAAGATATTCTTAGGTTCCGATTCATAAGATATATAGATGTTTCGATTGTGTTTACACAAAATATGTTCTCAACTTCGCAATGGAAGGCATGTAATAAGTCATCTCCAAGATAGTCTAATTGTGAAATTATAAATTTCCATCTCTTTGGGGTGTATAGGGGCAATTAAGTGTTGTGTAATGTTGCATTCCTTCAAGAATGCAAAGAATAATTTGATGTCAATTCCCACCTCAATTTGATCGAAGGAAAATAAGGGGCTTCCATGTTTGTTGAACAAGTTGCTGATATAATATATTAAAACTAATAAATTCTTCAATCTTCTTTAAGAGATATAATACCCATGTCTTGCGAGAATATTCATCAACAACCAACTGGAAGTAGTGAAATACTTGAAACAAAGTAGGGAAGGGTCTGTATAGATTGGTATGCACGACGTCAAGATAGTTCTTTCCATGAAAGATACACAAATCAAACAGATATCATTTTTGTTTTCCCTTGAGACATCTATAACATAGAGGTAATGAATGGGATAGTGGAGGAAGACCTTGTACCATTTCCATAGAATTAAGATGATAGAAGGAGTCGAGAAAAAGGTCCCCATATTGATAATGACAGAATGCGTAGATTCCACTTTGTGGAGCCAAATAAAGTAGCTACATATGATGAGACTTCATCTAGTGAAAATAAATGATCCATCGAAAAATCTCTAGCAAGTATTGTATCTTCTCTTGAGATTAAAAATATTTAACGCCTTTCTGCACCATGAACTTCAACTTGATCTTGTGATTTAAGAGTTTAGAGACATATAAGAGTTTTTAGTGAAGCATGAGACATATAACAACTGTTTGAGGGTAAAAATTTTCGTCCCAAGAAGAATGGTGACATTTCCTATTCTTTTCGCAACATACTAATTTTTTTGTAATTCAAAATCGATCTCTAGTGGGTCAATAAGCCAATTAGTCAAACATCTTCCTCTCATTTGTCATGTGTGTGCTAGCAATAGATTCAATCAACAAAACATTATGTGATGCTTGTGATGTTTTGGAGACTACTAAAACATCTTCATGTGCATTGTACTTTTCGATTCAGTACTTCCTCATCCAAGTCATCATCTTGTTGGGTCGCAACATGTTCTTTCTACTTCTTCTAGTGAGGATGTCAATTATATTTTTATGAGTCACTACCACTAGACATGCTCTCTTCTCTATAATTGCATTGTGTGAGACGATTACACCAGCAAATCATAAGTCATCCATATTTGTTGTGTAGATGTGACACCATCGATATGATTTTGAGACTTATAATTTGGTGGTTTCTATGGGGCTTATTTTGTGACTAATTCTCTTATTTCCCTTATTAGGATTTTGACTCTTATGATACCTTGAGATCAATGCCTTGTCATAAAACTCTTCCTATAATGCTTGGATGACTTCTTCCGATGTAGAAAATTCACTAGTTCAGTAAAGATGACAATTTTTGTGATGCTCAATGTGGTAATGAATGTCCTTAACTAGGAAGGAATATCTATAATTGTGAGACAAACTAGTAGCTTGTCTTCAATATTTTATTTGAGCACCACAAGATTTTCTCATAGTTTGGCCACACAACACAATAATTCATCTACTTTATCGTCATATTTCATACTCATTTTATGAATCTTGTCTTTGGAGATGGAGGATATTGGTGTAATGCCCACAATTTAAATGCCATAGTACAACAATAAAATTTAATGAATATTTTTTTGGTATTTCATTACTTGTAACATGACCACACATGGGCTCAAATAGAGAAATTCAACATCACATAAGAAACTTACACAAACATGGACCACATAGACAACATGATATCACCAGGTGCAAGTCAATGCCACACTTTCCCTAACGATCAATTACTAGAAATGATCCAACCCAAAAATACCCAAGGATTGGCAAGTCCACAATGCATCATTACCATGGTTATATCCTAGTTACATTTAAAATTCCAAGAGAGTTTATCATGCAAGGATAAATTCCCATTCTCAACCTACATATTCTTAATTTCGTTTACAATTCAACTTATAACAAGCACTCTTAGTTTGGATTTTTCTCCCTTACCATATTTCCCATAACTCAATAGGTTATTCGCCACATATTTAATGCATACAAAACTCGTGATGCTCATTTTTATCTAAGGGTTCTCAAATATGTTTTCTTTTTGTTTAAATTTGACCTATTGTGGAAAAAGCACTGACACCCCGAATGCTTTCTAGTGATTGGTTTGGGCAATCAGTGTGATTTTTCAAACATGGAGCTATCCTAAAGTGTGGGACTTTACGAAATGGGATAGCTCTCTAGAGAAGGTTGGCTTCCTATCCTAACCTAGTGCCAACTACTCCAAAGTGTAGAGAGTTTGTTAATCTAACCCTACTCTAATGCTTTTCCAAGGGGACAAGGATAAAAGGATTGCATGAAAATGAAATTTACTCTAAGGGAAGGTGATGCACCAAGGAGTGTTGGAAAACAAAAAATGCATGAGAATGAAAACAAGAAAATTGGGAGGGTGGTCAAGCACCAAAAATTCAAACACTTGCTACAAACCCACTTTCCAATAAACACAACACCATTGAGATCTTGTAATGACAATATAATAATGCATAATAACATCTAACTGTAATGAAATATCAAATAAGATACAATAAACATAAAGAAGAGTTGAAACATCATAAAATCTGTTTTATTGCTCCAAAATATGATACAATACATTACATGGGGGTGAAAGGAACAAATATTTTAATACAATGTTCAACAGAGAGGCTTGATTCTCCACACGTTTCTCATAGACAAGAAAGAAGGGAGGGGAAATTGTAAGGTATCTAATCTTTTACTTGATCCTCTCCTTACCATTTACAGAGGAAGAATTACAGAGACGAGAGAGAGAGAAAGGAGAGTTTTGAAATGCTCCAAAACCCATAAAAATCATCATTATTCTCATGTAATGGCTTTTGGGAAGATTTGAAAACACCATGATTGTATTGTGCCTTATGCAAGAAGAAATGAGTTTTCTCTTGCTTCATTCACCTAGGTATGGCCTCTAGCTCTTACAACCTCATCATGATTTCTCACCCACCTAACTCATTAATTCATCATCTCGATCATTGCATGCTGAAGATATTTAAAATACCTTTCCAATGACTATAAGTTTGTCAAAAATGGAGGAGTATGGAAGAAGTTATCATCATTCTTGCACATGTTTGCTTCTATGGCTCAATTTCCACCTACCCCTACATATTTAAATTTTTATCATTCCATTAAAATGACCTCTTAAAATCCTCTCCAATAGGTACAATTTTGTTAAAAATGGCCAAGGGAAACAAAAAATTTTCAAGTTTGAATTCGGTCCACTATCTTAGGTTTAACCCACCTTTGAATGCAATTCATTACCTAACACGCCACTAAGCTGGTTCAACCACCCCTTGTCTCGGCATAAGCTTGTCACCCACTATTCACCTACCTACATAACCATTACTTCAATGCATATCGACACCTGAAGAATGATTCGAGGACCCAAGATTTTGGGTTCCTCGAGATTTAAAGTTATGACGCATCATTTACATCGCCCAAACTGATGAGCTTGACCCCTGAAGTCTGAAATGTTTGGAGATCGGGATTTAGAATTTTAGATGTTTTCAAACTTACCACTTCATAAACTTCACCCACCAAAATCCGAAAACAACTCACCGTGGAGCTCGCTACGTCACCCCAACACTTTCGATTTTCAGAGATTCTGTCTTTGGGCATTTCCTGCATGCTACTTCGGGGAATTAGATCGTCATTCTCCAAAATCAATTCTAACAAAACCCCGAAATACTACACCTCTGAAGTATGAAATGTTTGAACTTCAGGCTTCATTTCATCCAAAATTTCTCCCTTGATGAGCTATGCATCCACCTCTGCAAAACCATCTGCCATTGAGTGCATGCCCAGCCTCGAGCCATTCAATCAAGTACAAAGTTGACTCCCCCTATCTCATTGTGTTGAGCACACATGCGCTAACCTTTGAATCACCTCCACAAGCCATTTTGATTCATTCCCATGCCATTTCCAAACCGAGCTACTGTGATTCATGCTGCTGAGATCATGTGTGGAGCTCACTCATGACTCGGCCATCCAAGCCGAGATAGCTTGACCCACTACGGTCTTCGTTGTTACTTTTCCAACACGAGGCCTTCCATGTGTTTTTTTTTAACCCTACCAAATTTACCCTGATCCCCTCGCCGATTCATTCAGCTTCCTCTCTATGATGAGTTAATTCCCTACCTTGGGCCAAGTTAGTTTGAACCTTTGCCTGACTACGAGAGTGTGTAGACCAACATAATCCTTTTGAGCTACCCAAAGCTGAATCGGTTCAACTGATCATCCATACAACTTGGTTTGCTGATCTAATTAACAAGTGTTCCTTTGACTTACTCTCAAATGTAAGATTCCAACTCGCCAAGGTGTTCTTCGAGCTAGTTTGGCGAGCTATTTTTAACTCGGTGCCTTTATAAGGCCCATTTGGGAAATGTTTTCTTTTTCCCGATTTATTGATGATTTTTCTTAGATGGGGAGGTGAGAGGGAACCAATAGGATGTCTCGAGGCCATTTTTTGAACTTTTGGCTCTTTCGACTATTTTCATTGGGTGTGGTCCCATATGTCATCATTTTTAAGTTGATCTTTAAGGGTCAAAACCCATAAGAGGAAAAAATTCCTTAATATGATTTTCACTCCTGAATTCACTGAATGTGCTTCTGAAACCTCAAAATTGCCTATAACTCATTTTGATCCTTAGGTGCCTTGCCCGATGCCTAGGTCCTTTTAGGTCCTCATTGTACATTTTCCTAGGGGAAAATTTGATAACAATTTGGTGACTCATGAGGACATCTTCCAGCTAGGTGTTCTATATGAGTAGCCTTGATATGTCTATTGGGAATGGAGTCACAATTGATAGCTGCAACTAATTTGGACATGGAACTCACCCAGAAAACCACTTGAAAATTGTTAACCTTGACTGCTCCATTTCGCGCACTCCCAATCTTTATAAGAAAAATTTGGGGTTAAAGTTATGAGAGTAGAAAATTGTCTTAATCTTGAATTTTCGCCCTTTCCCTTCTACAACCCCGATCTCCGAGACTTAAATGGGCCTTGAAACTTTTCTGAAACTTGATTGCACCAAATATGAGCACGCCCTAGAGTTAGGAGTAAAACACATGCTGTTCTGGACATCATGGAGCACTATTAAAATTTGATTTTCATTTTCTTTTGAATGTTCCACTTGTCACATGTCTGCTAGATGTCACTTTTGATTTGGCGGAGGTGCGAAGCTCAAACCATGACTGATCCTTAGAGACCAAAAAATGATACTTATAGAGAATTTTCCTTAACCCGATTTTAGTTTCTCTACATTTGAGATCTCTTAAAGTGTGCAAATTGTTTTCTGTGACTTTAAGCTTCTTGTTACAACATTTCTTCGGAAAGCACACTAGATTGTGTATGAAACAACCTAGGAGAAACAAAACATTTCTTGAAGGAACTTAAAGAAAGCTGAAACCTAATCTAAAACAAGACAATGTGCATATGCACTTAGATGAATTTAAAATCCTAAGCTAATATGTACAAGGGTGAAAATTTTCCTTTTAGTAGAGTGCTTAATAGATTCCATTGACTGGAATCAAAAGTTCCTCTCCATCCAAAGTGGAAAGTTGAACAAAATTGTAACTCTTACATCCTGTGACCATGTAGGGGCCACTCCAAATGGTATAAACCTTGGAATTCCTACCCGGTTTATCCCAGTCCACATCCCATTTTAGAACTAAGTCTCCTCTCTTGAAAGGTCCTCATTTTAGTTTTCTAGTCAAATGACCTATTGATCAAGGCTTGATCCTTTTCCATGGTTTACATTGCATGTTCTCTTATTCCTTCCAATTCCATGATATCCGTACACCTAGCTTCCATAGGTTCAAACTCGACAATTCTAGTTGCTTAATGAGTTCCAATGTAGGCAACTCAAGTGATATGGGAAGAACCGCTTCCTTCCCATAGATTAGCTTGTATGGAGAGTTGTCCGTTGACATTTTAGTGTGATCGTATCATTCCACAAGGTTGATTTGAGATTGGTATACCATGTCCTTTGGTTTTCATCCGAGTCCTCCCGATGATCCTTAGAAGATTCTTGTTCGTGGACTCTACTTTCCCTGTTACCCCCGGGGTAATAGTTAGGTGAGGTGCTCAGATAAATTTCATTCCTAATAGCCCATTATGTGATATTCGTGTTGAGGAATGCTAGAGCATTGTTTGATATAATAATAGTTGGGACTCTAAACCTTGTAACTATTACCTCATATAAGTTGAGTATACTAGAATCTTTTGCCTCTTTGAGTGCTACCGCCGGTCCACTTGGTGAAATAATTTTTTGTAGTGAGAATCCACTTATGACCTTGGCTTGAATTTGGATTAATTACCCTGATGAGTTCCAATCCCCACTGCATGAATGGTTGTTTAACCGAGATTTGATGCAATGGAAGTTATTCTATCCTCTCCTTATCCGTGAAGAATGCACATTTTTACAATTCTTGGTCCAAGTGTAGCGATCATCTTTGAAAACTATGGGCCGATAACCCTCCTTCATTATTTTGAGAGTTGTTACCTATGGAGAAAAATGACCCCCAACCTCTCCATCGTGAAACTCATGTAGCACCTTTTCAATTTGATTGGTTCCAATATACATCAACATGACTCCATTCACGTCCTTTCTGAATAGAATACCATCAATAAGCACATACAAGATGGCTTGGAGTATGAAATATCTCCTCTTTTCTTTGTTCATATTTGAAGGGCATAGACCTGTTTGTAGGAAATGTATCGTGTCCTGAGTCAAACAATGGGTAGGAAAACTATTATTTGTTTATTCCCGATTATTTTGTAATACCATAATAGGTTCCTTTTCATCACTTGCCTCACCATGCTGGTTGGAATCTAACTATTCACATAGTCCATTGCCATGAACCAACTTAGTGACCTTGATCTCTATGTCATACTACATAACACGGGTGATCCATCCTATTTGTTTCTCATTCAAATTCCTATTTAGAATGAAGTTTTTGACTCTGCATGGGACACCAACAATCTGAATCTTATTTTTTGAGACCATGTGCTTGAGTTTTTCAAACTCCTAATAACTACAAGGACATGATTCTCAATGAAGGAGTACCTCACTTCATATTCCTCCAATCTTTGGTGAAGAAGGAAACTAGTTATTCAAATACCTCTTTGTTTTGTTGTACTAGCATAGCATAAATAGTGTCGAACCACCGAAATCATAGAGCATGAAGTCTTTGGAAAAGTCTAGATTGATGAGAGTTAGAGCTGAGATATAACATCCTTGATAGCTTCAAAATTTATTTGACATCCACTTTGTCCACTTAAATTTCAAGCTCTTCTTCAACATCATGGTTATTGGCTTGACAAGAGTGGTAAAATTTGACAAAAACCTACAAACAAAATTGATTCTCCCCAAGAAAATTTAGAGATCCTTCTTATGACTTGGCAATGGCAATGCTCGAATGGCATCAAATCTTTCCGGATCAATTTTCAACCCCTCCTTAGATACCATGTGGCCTAATATCTTGCCTTCACAAGCCAAGAATATTAACTTTTTTTGGATTTAGGGGCACTCTGAATCTTATGCATCTTCGGAAAACTTTCCGAGGTGTAAGAGGTGACCTAATGCATTCCTAGAAAAACAATGATGTCATCTAAGTACACAAGAACTATTTTTTTATCAACCCCTTGAATGCCATGTCCATAGCCCTCTAGAATGTGGCTCCAGTGTTTGAAAATCTGAATGTCATTTTCTTATAGGCATAGGTGCCCCATTTGGTGGTGAAGGCTGTTTTGAATTGATCTTCATCTTTCACCATGATTTGATTGTATCCCGAGTAGCCATGTAACGCCTTGATTTTTGTAAATTATCATGGTAATTACCTTTATGATGTTAGAATGTAGAAATGAAGATAAATATGTTAAGACACATCTTTTGATCTTAGAGGAATGTGTTGCTGATCGGACCCTTGTTTGTTGTAACTTGATACTTGGGACATAAGTTATTATTGCTTGTGTGATTGCTAATGAGACAACAGACTTGTCGTATGCTTGATGAACTCTTTTCATTGATTGACAACACACCTTGAATCAATTCCATTGATCCAAGGTATGTTGTGGCCTTCTTATGATCGCTTTGTCGATTTACTTTTAAACTAGACTGAAGGTTGATATAAATCTTTGTAGCACTTTGATTTCAGGTATGAATATCTGGTACGTAGATGCCAATGAAAAAGGTTCGATTCTCGAACCACACACCGTTGTAACGCTAGACAACGTAAGATGATAAGGGCCTGGATGCAAGTGGCACAGGTATGTGGAACTTAGGATGAAATGTCCTGCTTAATGTTGAATATGACTGTCAAGCGGAAAGACTTGATATGGAAACTAGTTAATTAAATATTAGGGGATTAAACCCTAACCTACCCCTAAGTTTTATCTTATACCCTAACTACTATCCTATATGGATTTTAGATTTCATAAGGGAGAAAATAGATATAAATTCCATTAACCTATGAACTAGGTGAATGACCTAGATATGGACTATTAAAATCCTAAACTAATCCTAACCTAAGGAAGGGGACGCATAGACCCATGTGGATGGAAAGGATAAGGAGGGAAGGTAGGAAATTTAATGGGACAGTAAATGAAGTCCTTACATGTACAGCGCCAAGTTTGGCGGGAACAAAGAAAAGTTGGAGGCGTCCAACTAGCTTAGAAACTAAATGGAATTTATATGCAAATTTGAAATTTGGAAACTCACCAACCCGAGTCGGCGGTGGCGTGAGGAATGAGGAAAGGTAGTGCATTCAATGCATTAATTATCTTGGTCTTAGCGACCAGATCGCCTTGGAAAGAGGATAGAGGAAAAAAGAAAATTGTTTGTTGCTGTGTGCATTTGGATTTTAGTTGCTCTGCATTTTGTTTCTCCATGGTTCTATCGAACCAGCTGTGTTTTGATTATTATCTCTGTTCTTTGGAAAAACAAAGGCTATTCTTGAGCCTGTGGAAGTTAGTGACTGGTTGGGAAGCCTGGCCGAGGATGTTGTGGAGAGAAACAACTCCAGTGGGCGCGGTTTTCTTCGAGCCACAAGAAAAATTAACAGGCATGTTAAGCCCTTCTCCTTAAACCACTTGCTTTTGCTTAATAGTCTCATTAAAACAACCCTGCTCTTATGATGGGGGTTTTGGTTATTTGATTTGGCTGTTACGTTGAGATGATTTCGAGTTGAGTCGTTTTCTTTTGTTGTACGTGGCTTGAGCATTCTTTGCATAATGATTAAGTTGAATACACTGTCCTTGCTGTGTGGTTCGTTTCGGTAGTGTTGGGTATTCGCTTTATTACCATTTTGGGTTGTGCTAATAAATACATTAGCTAAATGAATATCACTTCTGAGTTCTGAGCATTCTTGTGAAAATGAAAAGATGAGATGATTTGTATGTCTAGTTGAACTGTCCTTAAAAGAATGAACACGACTTGGGTATTCTCGGGTGTTTGAAGAAAATGATTGTTCTTCTTATTGAAATCATTAATGAATTATGTTTTCTCTTTGCTGCTTCGAAATCTGAAGGTAATGGGAAAGAGGATTTTATTGTGCATTTTGGATGTGGTTTGATCTTCTAGTCTGAACTGTCATCATGAAAACGAACATGGCTTAGTGTTTCTGTGTAAATGAATGAAACAAATGAGATTTGGCTTCTTTGTTGAGATTTTTTTGACTGTACCTTGCTTGCGCATCTATTACCCTATGCGGGTTTGCATTGATAAAGGCATTGTTATGCGAATATTGTATTTCTGAGTTCAGTGTGTGGAAACGTTTGGGAAAAACAAAGCTGTGGTGATATTAATAGACTATTATGCGAGTTATAATTCCTTGATGTTTTTCATTGCATAAAACACGGGTTCCCTGGGACAGTAAGGTTATTGTAGCATCTTACTTTTCTGTACTAATTTGATATGGTATTCTACCTGCTGGTTCTTGGTATTCATATAGGACTGTTTGGAAGGAAGTTTTAATCTGACGAGGAACAGAAAATCAGTCTATATAATAGACTGAGTAGAGCATGCAAATTATATTGTGTCTTGCTGAACTCAAGGATATATATATATTTTTAAGGATTGTGGACCTTTCATCGTTTTCATTAAGAACAGAATATGAATGGAATTATTCTTTGTTGTTGGAAAGTGAAAACTCTCATTACTAGGATGAAAGTGTGACTGGTTGTAGTCGCTGTACACTCTTGCATGTTATAAAGACGTGAATGTCTGTAGAGTGAAATGTTTAAAAGGAAATGATTGCATTATAGGTTCTTTTGGTACTAATGTTTATAGACCAGTTGCAATGAACTCTGGTCAACTTTTTGGAAAGGTAATAGTAGTTTTCAATTCTCATGAATATACTATTTTGAATGAATTATACTATTAGAGTATGTCTGCTCTAAATAAGAGGTATTTGGATAGACAGTAAGAAGAGGTGATATGATCTTGCTCCCTTATATTCGATTATTGATTTTTGTTTATTTCTCTTTGGACTGTTATCATTGATTGATATCACGTTTGGATTAAAACTTCTAGTACAGCTATGAGGAAAAGAAAGAGAGTGTGAATGGATAATTTGAATTAATGATCATTTTTCTCTCATACAGTTGGAAATCTATAATTGTTATGGGAAATTTCGTATTGCTTGGGTTAAGCATTTGTATTTAATTGCTGTTTGCTTGTTCTCTTCAGCGTTTGATTGCTTGAAATCAGATGAGTTGTATGAAAGAAGGGACAATAATTCGGTTTAGATTTTAGTTAAGATCTATCTTTTGAATTCACAACTATTGTAAGAGAATGGAATTGATAGCATTTATGTTAGAACAACAGTTGCATAATTGTGTTTTTAGTTCTTACAGATGTTTGTAATCTAGAACTGTTGAAGGAAATTACTTCTTGTAATAATTATTTGGGAAAGAGGGCAGTAATCCTTTGTCTGATTAGGAGGGTTATTGGATGATTGAGTTGATATGCTATTCATCCTTTTTGGTATTTAATTCTTGAATGATGTTCATATTAACATTTCATAAAAGCGGTGGTTCTTTTATTGAGACGCTTAATTAAAAGCATTTCATTTTAATGACATGTGCTTAATATGCTCAGTTCAATGAACTAACCGTGCAAGTAATTTTGCAGATGAAACTTGAGTATAAATGAAGACATGGTTGTTTTCCAATACTTCTTTGATTAACTGAAGATGGATTGTATTGATAGCTATTACTCCTCCACAAGGAAATGAGAAAGGAAGAAGTTACATTCTTCTATCTTTATGAGTTGTAATGTTGTTTGATATAAACAAAGTCCAGTCGTTTGGACTGGAAAATGTATAGATTGTAAATCTGATGGATGAATACAAGTAAAAGTGTGATATTTTCAATAACTGTATCAGTTTGATATTGTTGAATAAGTTTGAGAATATAACATTATTCCTTGACTTGGAATTATTCAAATGTTAATGGATGAATTTAAAAGGAAATAACATCTATTCTTTACCTGAATGCAACTTTTACGTTGAAATGTGCAATTAGTTCATACTTGGGTTAAGATGAATTTTGAATTGACATTAAAAAGATTTAGATAAACATGAAATCCTAATTGGAAGGTATTCAGGATTAGTTTGAAAGCTAAGGGATATCAAATAACTTAGGGGCAGCCGAACCTTGTATTCAGACTCCGTTAATAGCCTCGAATGTTTAAATTCAGAAAATAAATATAGGGGAAATCATATCTATTGTTAACAAACCTTAACTAAGTAAGGTTAAGGAGGATAAATGAATAAATTCATTTAGAATTAGACCTCGTTTAAATGACGTCTAATAAGATGGAATTTTGAATTTGTTTACAGTTGTGGAAAACTTGGTTAAGTTTAATAGGTTAAACTTATTAAGTTTATTGATAATGGACTGATTAGTCCAAAGATTAAGAAAGGAACCAAGAAGTGAATATGCAACCCTTCGGTATGAAGGAGGAGATGCGTATTAAGATAGAAGATGGATTAAGTCTCTCTTAGCTACATACAACTGTAACAAGAACAAGGATAAAGGATCGCATAGGCTTCTTTGAAAGTTGATCTTAAATACTAAGATGATAACCAAATCACAATTGAGCTAGATGTGTACCCTCTATGAGAGGATTCCGTAGGACATTGACATATGCCAGCTACAATATGGTGTCTTTGTGAAGGCGAGGCCTTCATGACGACACAATGTTATAGTTGACATATTACAATGCCCTCTCGAATTAAATCATCAAGTTTACATAAGCTGGATACTAAGTTCTTGGCTGGGGATAGGAATGTGATCACATATACGAAGTGACTCTGGAGGACTAAAGGTAACTAGACACACGGAGTCATCTAGGAACGACACCATATGTCTGCGTATCTTTAGTTACCATGAGTAACTTCCTATACTCGTTCATATTGCTAGTTGGGGTTAGAGTTTGACCTTAAATGGAAGGACTGGTAGAGACCAGGAAAGACCATTCTAGATAATGAAGTGAGGTGAAGGACGTATTCCATTGGTGTGTATCACATCTAGGAATATGATCATGCAAAGCATGTGAAAATCTTTGGCAAAAGTATCGCAAGTGCTGGTTGCGTTGTCCTAATCACCTAGTTTAAAATGTAGGATGTCAAATGAATATCAGTAACAGATATTCATATAGGCTTCTTAAATGGATCACTTCGATAACCGGAAACGGTAAAAGAACCCTGTATATTCATTATACTATGCATGAATTAACATGAAGGATCGGTAAGTCACCGAGTCATGAAATGAGAGATCACTGAAACTCGAGCCATAAAGTGGGAGGTCGGTAGTTCTTCGAGTCATTTACAGACAACATATGGTATCTGTTATATGATTGAATGGCACTGAATGTGTGTTCCATATTGAAAATATGTGAACAGAGAACATTAGTTTTAAAAGGAAATTGTGTGATCCAAACTGCATTAATTGGACAGAGAACAATTATTAAAACTTGAACGTGTGTTTGAATTATATAATTCATAACAGGGAACGTTGTATAATTTTTTTCCCCTTGTTCTAGTATCTTAAAATGGGGATGTTACAAGCCATCTAGAGAGAAAACCTTTCCAAACTGGATACTACCTCTAAGATTTTCTCTATGGAAGGAATTGGATAGTGGTCTTTGAGAGATTCCCTATTCAGTCCCAAAAGTCTAGGCACAAAGCTGATTTCTCCATTTATTTTCTTGACCGACATCATATTTGTAACCCAAATTGAGTACTTGATTGGAAATATGATGCTTGCTTCTATGAGCTTATTCATATATTTTTCATGAGAGGCTCAATATAAGGGTTTACAGTCATGTTTCTTCCGATAGGCTTAGCTTTGAGAACCCATTAAATTGTATGTTTTTCTAACTTTGGATTGAAACCTATCAAGTCTTCATAACTTCAAGTGAAGACATATGAGAAATCTTGGCAAATATGTATGAAATCAAATCTTTCCTATTGAGTTCTCAGTTTGTTGATTTGGATTGATTTACCCTCTCTAGCGGAAATGGGTTATGAATCCTCCCCTTTGACCTAGATGTTTGCCTTTTCCTTCCAAAATCAGTCATTGGGATTGAATATTTTCTCCAATGTCACCAATCCTTTCACGATCTTGTTTATCCTCAATTGAACCACTTGGTCCCCATATTGTTGCTCTAATTTATCCTAGTTCTTAGCAGAGAATTCAACTTCTTCCTATAGGAAATTGATGATTTGTTGATCATTCTTGAACACCTACCAACTTGTGTTGTTTTCTGAACCTGTCACCTCACAACTACCTTGATATGGGGTTGTGTTTTATCCCTTTTAATATTATCAACCACATCAAATGTTGCCCCGGATGTTGCAACTTTTGTCCGCACTCGTTCTTATTCCTTGGTATGGACTAATGTTGAGTGCTTTAAAGTCTTCAATGAGATCCCATACCCTATTTTTGTAGCTTTTTAGGAGATCATTTTTGGTGGATCCCACCCTCTAACTTGATTCATAATCAATTCACTATCTCCAAACACTTGCAAGTTCTTGATGCCTCTTTTCCTTGCCCAATGAAGTCTGTGTATTAGAGCTTCGTACTCGGATGTGTTTTTGAGCAACTAAACTAAAATCAGAAAGTTGAACCTTTCATGCACCTTAAACCATTTAAAAATGTTGGCATACCTCGTTGCCATCCTTATCTTTTTGTCTTGGTGATGCTAGGGAGAGGTGGATTTTCTTCATGCAAGCAATATATGCCTAGTTTAGCTTCTTCCATCTCTTTGTATGGATCAAAAGCATGTATTTTGTTTTCCCATTCATCTAACGTCAAATCTGGGATGCCTTCAAATTTAATACCCATTTCTAGGATGTTTGAACCCTCTTACCGATCAAACG
The DNA here is from genome assembly GCA_018340775.1 of Taxus wallichiana var. yunnanensis. Taxonomy (NCBI): domain Eukaryota; kingdom Viridiplantae; phylum Streptophyta; class Pinopsida; order Cupressales; family Taxaceae; genus Taxus; species Taxus wallichiana. The sequence goes on from CM031235.1 coordinate 116,112,333, forward strand.
CCGAGAAAATGACATTGATGGGACTTGTCGCCTAGGGTTCAATTTGAAAGTTTGCAATTGGTTTTGACTTGATTGTAGCCTTGGCTACATATATCATCTCGAAGAGCATTTGTGACTAGTATGTGGACAAGTACCCTCCAATCCTAGCTTTGAAATCCCTTTACAAGCACAAGGAAAAAATTGGTGGCAAGTCAATAACCGATACATCTTGTAAAGCGTGACATTTAAGCAAGCATAAAGTGTCCGATTTAATCCTTTGATGAATCCTACGATTCTTAATGTTGTCACATACAATTACACCAATTCTTTAGAAACCAGTTCATACTTTAGGACCAATTGATCCGCTATTTTATTTGGAATCATTGAGCTACTTACCCTCGAATCAATCATGCGGTTTGTGCATCAACTTATTTCCGATGACCAATGACACCTAGAATAAGGGAGGATTCAAATTTCTACCTTTTTGGCCTCTATCTTATTGCATAGTATATTGGAAAGAAAATTTTCTTAGTTTTTGGATGATCCATTTGAGGTGGAAAAATTGGCAATTGCATCTTGCAACAAATCACGCTGTCATGAAATTGTCGGTGATTCCAAAATTGGAAATTCTCACATGCGTTTTCTTCATTTGATCTATGATGTTGAAAGGAGATAGACTATCTTTGTGTTTTCCTTTTCCCATAAAAACTTCTCCGCACATGATATAGTACTTGAGATGTTACAACAGGTGCCATAGGATGATTTTTACATTCGAGGCTACACTTGGCTTACTAACTCCTTGCGGTGTGAGAGTGGGCTGAGAAACAACCAGGTTAGATCACTTCACTTCCTCTATGTTCCTCTTCTTTCATTTCATGTTGGCAGCTACACTTTGGAAAGGAGGTTGATTAACTCCACAAAAGTCCTATGTTTACCAATTGACCAATGTGGTTTTAGTTAGAGGTGCCTCTTGTGAACTTGCATGTTGCTGATTTTCTTCCTAAATTTTCTCTTGGGACATACCGACGGTTTACACCATCAAATATTTATTTAGAGTTCCATTAAAGAATGTTCCCTAATTATGAGGCTGATTACATGGGAAACACCATTCATACTCCTGTGTAAGTTTTTTTGAGTTGGAACCAAGGCTCTGGATGTTGAAACTACATTTGAATTATACATTTTAAATGGCTTGACAACTTGAGGTTGTCCTTGATTTTTATTTTGATTTACAACTTGAGTGGAAGTCTATTTGATCAATAAGAAGGCCTATTTGATTGAGCTTTTTATTGACGTGGTATGAATTTTTGATCTTGTTGCTTCTTGATGGTCACTACCTCATTCCCTAAACCTTGTTTCCCCTTCAATAATTTATGTAGCTTATTCATGGCCACCTAAATTTCTTTATAAGTACTCGTAAAATAGGAGGCCTCGCCATTGCTCTCATTTTTAGAATCGGAATGGGATTCAACTTAGGTGTTTGACTAGTTGTAGGATTTCCCATTTCCGGATATAGAGGCATAGGTGGCCTAGGTGCAAGTTTTCCATGTTGAATCAAATAGTTCTTTACTTTGATGGCTATGTTGTAGGATCTTGACAATTTTGTTTCTCCCATTGATGTATCATCATAGCTATTTTTGAATTTAGGGCCTTCAATAAGTAGAGGAACGCACCTTGGGAAGTTAGTCTCATGGCCACTAGGATTTTGTCCCATGTCTTTTGGAATCAGAAATTAAAATCTGTCATCTGCTCATTTAGAGCTCTCTTGATTGTTGTCAATTGTTCCAATAAAGACATATTGTATGCCCTTTCTCCAAACTAAATACGAGAGGGATGTACACAATTAACTCTAGTTTGTAATAGATCTTGTTTTTAAGCTCATAAACCATTGCAAGAATTTACCATTGAAAGAGGAAGCTAATAACTTAACTGTAACATCCATTTCATTGATCTTGTGGATTGCACAGACATTTGCAATGTCTTGAATATGGTCAATAGGGGTTGTATGATTCTCTCCAAGTGAAGTAGGGAATGTTTTTAATGTTACAACTGGGATTGGATTTTGTGCGTTGAGGGAAAGTGGAATACTTCCCATGAAGTTGAAAAAGGGGTTTGGTGGTTCTTGATGAGCCATTATGATTGGTCTAAGGACCCTATTTGATTGAAGGAAAGTTTTACCAGGTGGTTTAGACAAAGTCCTCTTAAGCGGAGATGGGGATATTTGTGGACTTATCCCTCTCCTTCCTTTGCTTGGAGATAATTACAGGTGCACAAATATTCCTTCTTCTCTTGTCTTAGACCTGGTTCGAATTATTCTCACGAACTTGGGAAACCCATGTTACTACACCACTGAGTTCTAACCTTGGGAGTTTCCAGATATGTTGGGAAATGAGCCTCTAAAGGCTAGGATTTTACCAAGACACACACTTGATCTTGATAATATGGAGAAAAAAACTTTGAAGGGTTTGATTTTTGATTTTCAAAAGTCAAATCTTGCATTACAACTTCCAGTCTCCAAAATTTTGAAATACAGAGAACTCCAAAATTGAAAAGTCTCAAAACCAAAAAGCTTTAAAGCCTGAACTTCGAAATTGAAAAATGTCTGAAATATAAAATGTCTAAATTCCAAATTTTGGAAAATTTAGAAATTTCAAAAAATGAAAAATCTTTGAAATATGAAATTGCAAAAAATAAAAAGTCGAAATCCCAAAATCCAAAATTTTGAAATGCAAAAAATTCCAAAATTTTGAAAATGAAAAATTTGGATTTTTATGAAAACCCTTTTGATCTTCGACTCCCGATCTATCTTTCGATTAAATTTGGACTTGTTTTGCTCGATGAAAAACCTCTGAAAAATGATTTTGAACTCTGACCCTGTGGTGAAAACTCTGAAATTTGAAATCTGCTTCCTCCAAAGTTTGAATTCCTTGCAAATGCCTCGAAGTTCTAGAAATGAATTATTTGTCCCACCGGGGTGCCAAAAATGTTGTAGAAAAATCACATCACCCTTGAATGCTTGCTAGTGATTGATTTAGGCAATCAGTGTGATTTGTCAAACATGGAGCTATCCTAAAGTGTGGGACTTTGTAAAATGGGATAGCTCTTCGGAGAAGGATGGCTTCCTATCCTAACCTAGTGTCAACTACTCAAAAGTGCAAATATTTGAATAATGTAACCCCACTCTAATGCTTTTCCAAGGGAAAAGGATAGAAGGATTGCATGAAAATGAAATCTACTATATGGTGAAGGTGATGCACCAAGGAGTGCAGGACAACCTGCAATGCATGAGAATGAAAACAAGAAAATTTGGAGGGTGTTCAAGCACCAAAAATACAAACACCTGCTACAAACCCACTTTCTAATAAACACAACACCGTTGAGATCTTGTAATGACAATATAATAATATACAATATCCTCTAAATGTAATGAAAGATCGAGATAAGATTCAATAAACAAAAAGGAGGGTTGAAACATCCACGATATATTTTATTTCTCCAAAAGTTGATATAATACATTGCATGGGGGCCAAAGGCACAAATATTGTATTACAATGTCGAATAGAGAGGATTTAATATCCACATGTTTCTCATAGACAAGAAATGGGGAGGGGAAATTGTAAGGTATCCAACCTTCTTTTATTGAGCCCCTCCTTAATATTTATAGAGGAATAATTTTAGAGAAGAGAGAGAGAGAGAGAGAGAGAGAGAGAGAGAGAGAGAGAGAGAGAGAGAGAGAGAGAGAGAGAGAGAGAGAGAGAGAGAGAGAGAGAGAGAGAGAGAGAGAGAGAGAGAGAGAGAGAGAGAGAGAGAGAGAGAGAGAGAGAGAGAGAGAGAGAGAGAGAGAGAGAGAGAGAGAGAGAGAGAGAGAGAGAGAGAGAGAGAGAGAGAGAGAGAGAGAGAGAGAGAGAGAGAGAGAGAGAGAGAGAGAGAGAGAGAGAGAGAGAGAGAGAGAGAGAGAGAGAGAGAGAGAGAGAGAGAGAGAGAGAGAGAGAGAGAGAGAGAGAGAGAGAGAGAGAGAGAGAGAGAGAGAGAGAGAGAGAGAGAGAGAGAGAGAGAGAGAGAGAGAGAGAGAGAGAGAGAGAGAGAGAGAGAGAGAGAGAGAGAGAGAGAGAGAGAGAGAGAGAGAGAGAGAGAGAGAGAGAGAGAGAGAGAGAGAGAGAGAGAGAGAGAGAGAGAGAGAGAGAGAGAGAGAGAGAGAGAGAGAGAGAGAGAGAGAGAGAGAGAGAGAGAGAGAGAGAGAGAGAGAGAGAGAAGAGGGTTATGAAATGCTCAAAAATCCATAAAAATTATCATTATTCTTCTACAATATCTATTGGGAAGAGATTCAAACACCATGATTGTACCGTTCCTTATGCAGAAAAAATGGGTTTGCTCTTGCTTCATTCACCTACACATTGTAACATTCCCATTTTAAGACATTATAATAGGGATTTTTTTATATATATAACGTTCTGCATTCTGAATTATGAAATTCAGAACACATGACCAAGTTTTAATAATTGTTCTCTGTCCAATTAATGTAATTTAGAACACACAATACTTTTTAAAACCAATGTTCTCTGTTCACATTTTTTTATAATATGGAACACACATTCAATGCCATTCAATCATATAACAGATACCATATGCTGTTGTAATGACTCGAAGAACTACCGATCTCCCATTTTATGGCTCGGAGTTTCAACGATCTCTCATTTCATGACTCGGCTACTTACCGATCCTTCATGTTAATCCATGCATTGTATACTAAGTATACTTGGTTCTCTTTACCATTTTCAGTTATCGAAGTGTTCCATTTAAGAGGCCTATCTAAATATCTGTTACCGATATTCATTTGAAATCCTACTTCTTAAACTAGGTGATTAGGACAACACAACCAACAACTTGCGATACTTTGGCCAAAGATTTTCACATGCTTTGCATGATCATATTCCTAGACGTTATACACATCAATGGAATACGTCCTTCACCTCACTTCATCTATTATCTAGAATGGTCTTTTCTGACCTCTGTCAGTCCTCTCGTCCAAGTTTAAACTTTAACCCAAGCTAGCAATATGAAAGAGTATAGGAAGACACTCACGGTGACTAAAGGTACGCAGACATACTTTGTCGACCCTAGATGACTGCATGTGTCTAGTTACCTTTAGTCTTCCTGAGTCACTCCGTATACACGATCACATTCCTAACATCGTCCAAGTAACTTGGTCCCAACTTATGTAAACTTGATGATTCGATTCGGGAGGGCGTTGTAACATGTCAGCTGCAACATTGTGTCGTCATGAAGGCCCCGCCTTCATGAAGACACCAGATTGCAGCTGGCATGTGCCAAGGTCCTACGGAATCCTCTCATCAAGGGATACACATCCAGCTAGAAGTGTGATTAGATTATAATCTTAAGTATTTTAAGAATAAGTTTCAGCAACCGTGTTGATCTTCTAACCTCTTTGCTCATTACAGTTGCATAGCTAAGAGAGACTTAAATTTTTAAAGCTTAATATGCCTTTACTCCTCCTTACTGAAGGATTGCTTAATTCCATCTTAGTTCCTTAATTTAAGCTTGACTAACAGTCCACTACAACTTAACGTAGTAAGATCAACTTACTAAACTTAACCAAGTTTTATTCGCAACCGCATTTAAATTCAGAATTCCATCTCATTAGATGTCACTTAAATGAGGTCTAACCACAAATGAATGTATTCATTTATTCACTATAACCTTACTTCAGTTAAGGTTTGTTACGAGGAGATATGATTCCTCATACCGAATATCCTTTGGATCAAACATCTCAAGGATATTAACGAAATCAGAATACAAGATTCAATTGTCTCTTTATTTATATTCATTAGCTTATATACTAGTTCGAATATCGTTCATTTAAGAGTTCATATTCACTTAACTCTTTTCAAATGTCAATTTAAAATCCATATTGACCTAAGTATGAATTAATTGCACATTCCAACTTAAAAGTTGTATTCAAGTAAAGAACAGATATTATGTCCCTATAAATCTGTCAACCATCATTTGAATAAATCCAAATTCAATGAATAAAATTATATTCTCAATCTTATTCAAATAGTTTCAAAGTGGTACAACCATTAAAATATCACTCCTTTCCTTTTACTCATTTCTCTAGATTAAAATTTATACAATTTACAAGTCCATACAACCGGACTTCATTCATGCCAAACAACATTAACAACTCGTAAAGAAAGGAGAATACAGCCCCCCTTTTTTATTTCCTCGTAGAAGAATAATAAAATCTCAGAAAAGATCCATCCCTTAGTTAATCAGAAGAAGCATCATAAAACAACATATCTTCATTTTTACTCACGGAATCCATCTGTAAAATTAACTTGCACGGGTCAGTTCATCGAACTGAGCATATTAAGCACTTATCATTAAAATGAGGTGCTCTTGATTAACTATCTCAATAAAATAACTTTGCTTTTATGAAACGTTTAAAAATTGAGATGGACATCATCTACGAATTAAGTGTTGATAAGGATGAACAACTTAACAACCCAATCCCTAATTACCATCACAATCAGACAAAAAGATTTACTAACTTTCTCCCAAATAATTACTACAACCCGCAACACTTTATTCACATTTCCTTACTATTTTTATTCCAATAACGCAAGGGGTTCATTCCGTATTTAAAACAATTACTACCAGAAGTAATTTCCTCTAAATAGTTCCAGATTAAAAACATCTGTAAGAGCTAATACACATATGTATATAATGTTGTTCTAATGCAATTACTATCAATTCCATTCCCTTATTATAGCTGAAATTTCAAGAGATGAATTTAATTAAAAATCAAACAGAACTACTTCCCTTTTGTACTACTCATTTAATTTCAAACAAATCAAATGCAGAAGAGAAAAGTAGTCATTCACCGTGACAACACTGGTGTCATTTCTCAGAATTCAACAAGCAGCATAATACTTCTTTCAAATTAGAAAAGAAGAAAAACAACAGTTAAATGCAGTTGCTTATGCCTAAGGCAGTAAGAAATTCATTCAATATCAAATATAGAATTTCAACTGGATAAGAGAAGAAAATAATTATTACTTCCGATTACCCATCCAATATTCCCTTTCTTTTCATCACAACTGAACTGGATGATTTAAACAAGAAGTGATAACAATCAATGATAACAGTCAAAGAGAGAGGACAATTAAGGTCAATAATCGAATGAAAGGAAGAAGAATCATATTATCTCTTCTCAATGCCTGGCCGAATATCAACTAGTTAGTACAGACCTGTTCCCATAAGATGATTTCTTCTAACAAGTCTATTTCAGTATATAAAACTTACTAACTACCATTCATGGAAGCATGCCAGAGTTCATTTGCATCTGATTCCGTAATTATCAAGAATAACAACATCTCTAAATAGAACTGTTTCCTTTAATTATTCACCCCAACGAGACATTTCCATCCAGGTATAAAGCAAGTGAGAGTGTACAGTAAACAACGAAATCATGATTTCATCAAAAATAATAAAAGGAATCATTTTTCAGACACCAGAGTAAGAAATCAACTTCAGTTCCAGTTTTAATGAAAACAATGAAGAATTTGTTTTAAATCCGCAGTTATATATATATATATATATATATCATTGAGTTCAACAAGAAACAAAATATAAATTGTATGCTCTACCCAGTCCGTTCTATAGACAGGCCACTCTGTTTCCATTTAAATAATAACTTCTTTCCAAACAGTCATACACAAGTACCAAGAACAAACAGGTAGGACATCACATCGATCTAGAACAACAAATATAAAGATGCTATAATTATCTTACTGTCCCTGGGAGGATTCTTACCGCCATGCGCTGTAATATGATAGAGAACAATCACACAATAGTCTCATCAAGCATTTTTATGGTTTTTCATAACCATTAGCGCACACAACACATAGAACAGTATACACATCGCTTGCCACCTTCAACCAGATCGACCCATAATGGACAATGAAACCCTTTTACCCATTATTTTCAGAATTCAAAACAGCAGAGAGAGAAAAATCGTTTCATTAATTATTTCAGTAAGGAAAAACACCCATTTTTCCTCAAAACGCAACAAGAATACCCAAATCGTATTTGTTTTATAATGACAACTCAAACCAGAGGTCACACCGAAACATTTTATCATTTCATTTTTACAAGAACGCATAGTCATAAGAGCAGAGTTCTTTTAATGAAGACGCTTAACAAAGAGCAAAACAGTTTAAAGAGAAGAGCTCAACATGCCTGTAAAACTTCTTGTGGCTTGAAGAAAACCGTGTCCACGCCCTCAGGAATTCTTCTTTTCCACGGCGACAAACAACAAGTTTTCCCAATGATCTCCTTACTCCCACAGGCTCCAAGATAGCCGTGGTTAATCAAAACAATAGCTACAATGACCAGAATAGTTGCAGGTTCGAAAGAACCATAAAAGAAATGCAGAGCAAAAACTCAAAACCCGAATGAACAACAATAACCACAAAAATTCCTCTTTCCCCTTTCCAAGGCGAGCTGGTCACCAAGACCAAGATCAATAAATGCATTGAATGCATTGCTTTTTCCTCTATCTCCACGCCACCACCGACTCAGGTTTGGTGAGTTCCACCTTTAAATTTTTGCATGTAATTTCCTTCTTAGCTACATTGCTAGTTGGATATCTCCAACTTCCCATGTTCCCGCCAAACTTGGCGTTTAAAACTTCAAGGACATCATTTAATGTCCTTTATTAAATTTCTAACCTTCCCTTCTTATCCACTCATCAGCATGTATCCATAGGTCCCCTCCTTAGGTTAACAATAGTTTAGGTTGTATTGCCCATAGTTAGGTTTCCACCTAGGTCGCAAGTCATTAGGATTTGCAAAAATTTACATCCCATTTAATTTATAAAATCCTCCTAGGATAGTTGTTAGGTCATAGGTTAGAATTTTAACCCCGTAATATTTTAAATTAATAGGTTCTTTAGTAAGTTTTTCCAACTTACTCTCCTTAACTAGCATAATGCAGGACGTTCCGTCCCATGCTCGACATATACCTGGCTCACTTGCATCAAGACTCTTACTGCCTCACACTTTCCGGTGTTACAATTTGTATGTAGTTCAGAAATCGAATCTTTTCCATTGGTAGCATGGTGCCGAGTAATTATACCTGTGACCAGGTTCTATAAAATTTATAACGATCTCCAGTCTGGTTCAAGACTTCGTTCAAATTAGAAAGTAAATCAACAAAGTGATCACAAAGAAGGCCGCAACATACCTTGGATCAATGGAATTGATTCAAGGTGTGTTGTCAACAACAATATGAGTTCATCAAACACAAAAGCAAGTCTGATGTTTCGCACTTTGCAGAACACAAGTTATATTGACCTCCGTCCCAAGTCAACAAGTTATAGTAAGCAAGGATTGGATCAAGTAACACATTATTTTAAGATTAAAAGATATATATCTTAACATAATTATCCTCATTTCCACGATTTACAAAATCACGAAAAGAGGTTATCATAAGTAGCTTCCAAAATCAAGATGTTACACACATGGCCTCTAGCTCTTGAAACCTCATGATCTCTCTCCCACCTTACTCATTAATTTTCCATCTTCGATCATCTCATGCTCTAGAGCTTGAAAATACCTTTCCAATGACTATAAGTTTGTCAAAAATGGAGGAGTATGGAATAAATTATCATCATTCTTCCACATGGTTCCTTCTATGGCTCAATCTCCACCTACCCCCTTCATCTCTAAATTTTGATCATTCCATTAAAATCCCCTCTGAAAATCCACTCCAACAAGTATAATTTTGTTAAAAATGATCAAGGGAAACAAAAGTTATTCAAGTTTGAATTCGGCCACTATCTTAGGTTTAACCCACCATTGAATGTAATTCATTCCGGCCTAACACGCCACCGAGCTAGTTCAACCACCCCTTGGCTCGCCATGAACTCATCACCCACCGTTCACCTACCCGCAGAACCACTGCTTCAATTCATCTCGGCCCATGATGAATGACTCGGCGACCGAAGATTTTGGGTTCTTCAGGATTTAAATTTGGGCAGGATTTCAGAGTTTCTTAAACTCCCGAAACATCATTTACATAACCCAAACCGTTGAACTTGATACCCAAAGTCTGAAATTTTTGTACATCGATCTTTAGCAATGTCAGAGTTTTTAAACTATCCGATTCAGAAACTTCACCCACTGAGCTCCGAAAATGGCCTTCTCCGATCTCTGAAAATCCTGCTCCGCTGAGCCCGAAAAAGGGTTTGACCTCTGAAAATGGCTCAACCCGGAGCTCGCCACATCGACCCAACACTTGAAATTTTCAGAGATTCCATCTTCGGACATTTCCCACATGCAACTTTTGGAAATTAGCTCGTCGTTCTATGAAATCGTCTCCACCGACACCCCGAAACACTATACCTCCAAAGTCTGAAATGTTTGGACTTCAGATTTCATTTCATCCCAAATTTTCTTGCTTGATGAGCTATGCGCCAACCTTTACAAAACAGTCCGCCATTGAGCACATTTCTGGCCTCAAGCCATTCAATCAAGCACAAAGTCAGCTCCTACTAGCTCATCGTTCCTGAGCTCGCCTTTGAATCACTTGCACGAGCCATTTTGATTCATTCTCGCGCCGGATGTAAACTGAGCTACTGTCATTCATGCTATTGAGCTCCTGCAACGAGCTCACTCCTGACTCGGCCTTCCAAGCCGAGATATCTTGACCCACTGCAGTCTTCGTTGTTTCCTTTCCGACATGAGGCCTTCCATGTGTTTTTGTTAACCCGAACGACTTTAACCTGATCCCCTCACCGATTCATTTGGCTTCCTCTCCATGGCGAGTTAATTCCCCGCCTCAGGCCGAGCTAGTTCGAACCTCCGCCTGACTGCGAGTGTGTGTAGGCCAACATGGCCCTTTACCGAGCTACCCAGAGTTGACTTGGCTCGGCTGATCATCCATGCAGCTTGGCTTGCCAAGTAGAGCTACTTGGTGAGCCCTCCTTCGACTTGTCCCTCAAATTGAAGACTCCAGCTCGCCAAGCAACTCAGCAAGTTATTTTAATCTCGGTGCGTCTTTAAAGCCCATTTGGGAAATATTTGTTTTTTCTCAATTTCTTGTTGAGCTTTCGTGGATGGGGACGCTGAGGGGAACCAATAGGATGCCCTGAGGCCGTTTTTTCACTTTTTCACTCTTTCACCCATTTTGGTTGGGTGTGGGCCCACATTTCATCATTTAAAGTTGATCTTTAAGGGTTAATGCCCAGAAAAGAAAAAAAATCCTCAATATGATTTTCACTCCCGAATTCACTGAATGTGCTTCCCGAAACCTCGAAACTACCTGTAACTCAATTTCATACTTAGGTGCCTACGTCTTGTTAGGTCCTCATTGTCCATTTTGCCCCTGGGAAAAAATGGATAACACTACCGTCAGTACGTAAGGAAAAAATAACATGAATTCAAGGGGAAGAAATGTTAATATTTAAAGGAGATTTAGAGTCAAGTTACCTCTTCCTACTAGCTTCCCTCCACTAGGATACTTTATATTCCTGTTATGGTTGATTTAGTTTAGTAGTTGGTTTGAGTCAATTCAACATTTTCACATCCTGAAATTTTGTTTGTTTAGATATATATATATATATATATATTTAAGAGTTCATGTTTGCTCAAAAAATTTATCTCACCAAGGGAAATTCATATTAGTTTTTAAAAACATGAGAATGCCTAATTCAGTTGTAAGGACATTAGGTATGACATTATTCCTCAACAAAAATCTCATTTACTCTTATACTCTTTTCACTTACGTCGTACTTTGGTCTCACATTGGTCCCACTATTAGCATTGTTTTAGAACAATTGTAAATAAAATAACACATAATTTACACTAATGGATTCGATACTACAAGGAGTGTAACCTAACACGAGACATCTCATTTCATTTCTCTTATAAATTCAAGTATTAAATGCATATTACAACCAAGACATATAATATAGCTTTCATTCATTTCAAATACCTTCAAGGAACTATTTCAATTGTTGGGTAAAAATGCATCAGAGATTTCTTTAAACAATAACCTTAAGAGAGGTCCCACAATCTATTAACTTCAAAAGCATTCTAGGGTGGACACTTCACCCTACTACAAGACAATAAAAGAGAGTTCTAATATATTTATCTCACAAAACCTTCTAGCAACACGGGGTAAACCGCTACTACACACTAAGGGAATACTTTTATCTAAGAAGAGCAAAAGCGGTTAAAAAAATAGTTTTTCCGTAGGTACTTGGACACATAGACTCCACTCGTGTCATTTAAATCTCACCATGAGATCAAACATATGAATATCACCTACTACTACTACTACTACTACCCTTGCTTGGTTTTGGCCACTCACTAGGGTTCCAAGGGTAATTACTCACATGGGTTTACGGGACCCAGTTTTTCGATTTCCCCATTTCTCTTAAGTTAACATCTTCAAAAAATGATTTCGTTTGCTAAGATTTAGTTACAATTTCCACCCACAAGTTAACCTCTTAATCAACCTAGGTTCAGTTTAATTTCAATATCACTTAGGTATCTATGCTCAACTATATATTAGTTTAAGGTGAGAAAACATATTTATCTTGTAACACCTTTGTAAAATAATAGGGTGGTATGTTGTTACTAGCCAAGGTAAAAAATTTATCTGTGAGGAAATAAAGTGATCATTAACAAGAGTTTAATGTATAGTACAACTAGTTCACTAATCCATTTATGTCATTTGGATCCCACAAAGAGTTCATTCGATGATGAATTTAATCCTATATATAACTTCATAAAAATTTGGTGGTCCACTAGGATACCAAGGAAGTTTAAGTTCTGCTTACCCCATGTATGGTAAGATCTCACCCAAGGACTCTCAAGTTATAAAACTAGTCTTTTAAAGAATTTTCTTAAGTGTAGTACAAGAAGTCTATTCGCGAGGATTAAATTATTTCATAAGATGTTAGATTTTTTAAAATCTAAGTGCCACTAGATTTAGAGGGAGGGTAAAAAATTTTAAATAGTAACTTCATTTAAATGGTTTATTAATGATAAGTTACTACCATACTTTTGAGTTTATGTATGAACCAAAATAACTATTTGGAAAGTGATTACTTCAATCATCTAAACCGTAAGAAGAATATTTAAATTCAAATGAGATTAAAATTTATGAAGCAAACGGTATGCATGTTAACCATATACATTGTCAATTATCTTCCTCATTTATCTAGCTAACATAGTTTATCCTACATTCATTATGTGACACTCCTACTAGTATTCAAATGTCAATGTTAGAACAAAGTAGAAACAAACCACATAGTTTTCCATGTATAATGCTTGAAACATAAGAATCCAAGAGGAACAATGGTTTTCGACACAATAAATTTAATAATTTAATTATCTTCAATTCACTTATATCTAACATTTTCAATCTATATCAACGTCTAATATTTTAATGTCATCTCACTGATTACACCATATCACACTCTTAATCCATCTTGTTCGGAATATCTCTGCAACATACGTTGCGTCAATCCTAGAACTGGTATGGGAATCCCTTACACTCATGCACTAAATAACACATTCATCATTTCAAGAAATTAAAAACAAGGTAGAGAAGTGCTAGAGATCAAGAGAGAGGGAGAGAGGTCATTTTGTCTCACATTCACACTTTCACATTCCTTTGTATTTTTTTCTTTTTCAATTCTAGAGAGAGTAAGGAAGAGAGAAAAAGTATAGAATTCATTTTCTTTTCTATTCACCATATCATAACTACATACATAACGTATCCATTTTAATTTCCTTTCAAATCCATATACATTTTCAACCCATCTACATATTCAAATCATTTACATTTTCAAGATCAACCAACATTTCATATTATTTCTAGAGAGAAAAGAGAGAGGAGAGAGAAAACATTATAAATTACTAAATGAACATTCATAAAAAGCTATTTTATTAAAGTATAATTTACATAACCATGAAACTATATGAAAAGGGATCACAAGTATAAACAAGTCAAATGGGAACCTTAGGAGGAATGCCTAGCTCAAGTTGGGAGTTTATGAAATATTGCCCAAAAACAACTAAAGTGCTTATAATATGGGTTTGGAAAACGCTTGTTTTAAGTTCAAACATAAATTTAAACGATTCCTATATACTCCATTATATAAAAACAACTCAATGGATTATACAAAAGTCTATTACGAAAAGGGCTAAAAAGGCGACTTTGAGACCAATTATCGTAAACATGTCAAACACTAATGTTGTAAAAGCGACCAATGGGCTCGAAACCCACTTGAAAATATAGCTTAGGAAATAATTTTCACTAAACCGAGAGTTGTTTTTAATTCTCCTAATGGAGTTCTATAGGTAGATAGGGTTAGTTTTCAATTTAACCAAATTGATACGAAAACCACAAGCCAATACTAATCGCATTTTCTTAAAAAATGGGAGCGTCACACCAAGTGAATTAAATAAAAATGGAAATTGAACTCGTCTCTCCAAGGCATCAAATTGATTTTAACAGATTATATTTATGACCTTCTTAATATCCTATACCATTAGGAATAATACTAGAGTTCTTAGTTGGTAAAATGATTTTCTTTAGCGCAACATGCATGCAATGTACGCGATATGAAATGTTTTTTTTTGAATAATTTGAGCAGGTAAGAGTTTTATTTTTAATTCTAATTTCATCCTCTATTTTTCTAAAGAAATTCAGAACCAAACAGGAAACAATAAAATGTAAAATTTTAATGCAAGAGAAAGGGAAATCCATACCTTTTTCTCAACGCTTGCTTTAGAGACATCATCTAGGGGATTTTCGAGATGGTGCTTGATTGGAAAAAATAATTTGGCATAAAGTTTATGATTCATTTTCCATGAATCCATTTTGTGCATATCAAGTAAGCCTGAAATTCCATGAGGCCATTTTTTTAATGCATTATGTCAAATAGTTTGCGTGTCTTATGAGGCCATATTCCTTCAAGGCATTTTTTTAGACACTTCACAGTCCACGGCAAGGTGTTTTCAATGAGAATCAGTTTGTACATGACCAATAATTTTGAAATTCCACAAAAATCTAACTCCCCTAACACATTATGAGAAACAAACCCACATACCCTACGTACATGCATTTGCGGGAAGGTTCCAAGACCTTTGCACAAAATAATTTTGTGAATACACGATTAAAGGATGCGTCCCTGCCAAAATTAGCCAAAATAACTCTTTTTTTCCTTGAGTGACACCCATACTATGTTCAATGCGCTTAATCCGATTGTACGTGTGGATGAAGATAAAAAATATTCTAGGTGTTTTGTATTAGGCTAGTCCATTGTAATTAGTTTTTAGGAAAATGATGTTTATGCCCAAACAATAGGTCTTCCAACACACCCATAACTACCCAATATGAAAAAATCCCTCTCCTCCATGATTGGGTGACATATATACCTTGTTTTGAAGCTCCTATTTTGGTGGCCGGTGAGAAGGTTGCTTACAGAGGCATACTTGGGAGAGTAGGAAAGGGCACTCTCAAATCCTTAATCCCTACACCAACTTCTCAAAATAAAAGATAAAAGAGAACGAAAGTCATGTGGTAGTCAATGAATACCTTGAGAATGGTGTGCAAGGGTTAAAGTGAATGTAGCATAGGTGCATAGAAGCATAAGAAGTAAAATAAATACATTTGGACATTACACCATAATAAAACACCTTCTAAACCTCAATCTTGGTCTTCTTTTGCATACAAAAACAAAATAAAACATACAATATTTTGCTTGCCTCTCAAATACTCATGAACCCACTTCAAATAAAAATACAGATCCAGATCAATCAATTTGTATATAGTAAAATGAAGACATATATGATTACAAATTTATCTCATCACGCAGGCTGATTTAACCAATAATGATACTAAATTTTTTGGGACGGTCACATCAATGAGCTCGATTTAGTCACTACAACTATTACTTGGTAAATTTACAACTTTAACTTGGGTTTCATTGTGGTTAATGCTTTGGGATCTCAGATAAAGTGTTTATTTTATCATGCAAGGAAATGATGGGTCTAAAAAGGTGTTTAGGATGTGTCGCTCTCAGTTTCGCTCCAAAATATCCTTTTGTTGCATGCTAAAAAAAATTCCTTTGGTGGTGCGTGGATCTGGGAGGATGTTGACAGATGTGAACTAACCATGTAGGTCCCCTATTGGTTTCATTTTGTGTAATAACTATCACACTTCATGAGAATGCCGAGTAAGGACTTGTCATTTGTTTGAAAAGGAGTCAAATATAGCATGACATATTCCCCGAGAAAAGTGATTCAATGCTAGTACAAACAAATAATTTAAAATTTCAAAATATCATCCAAGATTACATTTAACCATAGGAGGGGACAACCTATCAATTTGCAAATCTCACGAAGGATTGGTGACGCTAAAATGTGAGGGCACTACATCTCCCTCCCCTTATAAGAGCATCATCCTCAATGCAACCATCCATAGGGTAGAAGAAGAGTACGCAAACTTAGAGGAAACCAATGGTCAACTAAAGCTATTTAGCAAAGCATGCGTCGTTGCTAATGTGAGACCCAAAGGGAACAAAACAAACTTTGGAATTATTTTCCAAATTTCTAATATTTTGTGAAGATTAGTAGTTCTCTCTACCATAGTGAATCCAAACTAAATTTCATTATCCAAACTTGTTTTATAGTATTTTATCGTAAGTGAATTTCTAGTTATTAATATTCTCATGCGTACAAATGGGTTTGTTTGATGTTTTAGAATTAATTTTTTGTTTACTAGTTTCATCTCATTACTTCTATTGTTTAACAAGAATATCACTACGAAAATTTGCGGGGTTTGACCAATGAAATATAAAACGAGGTCATCAAGACCGAAAAACCATAATAAATATCACTTCACATTTACATGACAATAATTCAAACAAGACCTTTATCCCAAGTAAATATTGATTCCACAACAAGGAAGTGTATACACATAACATTCACCACATCAATGTGGAAGAGAAAATTATCTAGACACAAGTCTATGATGACACATACAAATTACCATAAGAACAACACCATTCCTCACCAAGAGGAAACCACATACCTATGAGGGGAATGTATCATAACACCCCAAACACAGTCCCCACACAACATATAATCCATACAAAGAGGTATATCATGAGGTTTGTATAAGACATAAGAAAAATGGGTATGACAAGACACACCTATAGTGAGGTCCCCAAGACCAAAAGTAACATCATCACTATGTACAATGCCTGGTGAATCCAAGTATATAAATATTTATCAATGAAATTTATAGTCTGTAATCTCAACCCTTCCTCAAAGAATCTAAAAGAACCCAAAAAAATTATCAAGTGTCCCATCTGTATGTTTTTCATTGAGTCCCACATTCCAAAATTATAATATTTTCAAGTAATCCAAAATCTGAAAGAGTACATAATCTCAAGCTCAACCCTAAAGTTTGAAATGAATAACTTATCTTTTGTTGTGGTGAAAACATCATCCAAAAAAATTATATAATCAAAAATCAAAATCACATCCAAAAAGAAAATGTGAGATGAGTCTTTCCTCCCTAACCCTAATTGTTATAGCTTTCCTAGGTTCGACGGGGTTCACGGTGGTGGTTACAGAGGCAGAGGTAGACTGGTTTGGATCGCCATGGTTACGAATCTAGTCCGGAGTTTCATTCTTGCTTGGATGGTGATGGCATAGTCTCCCCTCATAATGATAGGATTTGTATGCGGAATGCAGCCCTAGATTGTGATGTTGTGTCAAACAAAATGGATAGAAATTATGTGTTATTGGGGTTTGATCAAAGTGCCCTAGGTAAATCTAATGTTTTATCCCTTTCAATAGGGGCCAAGATGAATTTTGTGGTTATGACTAATAATAATGGTGCCACTATTTTTTCTTCATCGGGATTTGTGGAATCCTTGGGGGAGGGTTTTGGCTCAGTGCAACACGAGAATGATGACCCCTCTCTAATTTTGGGATGGAGGTTTCCCTTACTGTGTGGGGCACCTGTATGAGTTTACGGTCCTCTTGTTCATGGGAGCTCGCTATATATGAACTATTACGGAGATGGATATGGAATTGTGATGAAGGAGCCTCATCCAAGTTTGTAGAGTGGTCATCCTACGGCTAAGGTGTCTTTCAAGGATGCGGTTCATGGGGCACTAATGTGAACATGGGTTTTTATAAGAAAATCGAGCAATGGATTATGCTAAATCTACCCCATCTATTAGTTTTTGGGAAGATGTGATCCAAGCGAAGCTAGCTTCACGAGGAATGGTGTGATTTGTAGATTCAATAATTTTTCCCGGGCATGCTAGCATTTCATACATGGATCTCATTGCATCGGGAACTTTCTTAGAACATAGTTGTATATCTTTCCTAGCACTTGCGGTTTTTTCATTGTTGCATTTTCTAGTGCTTCATATTGGGATATAATTTTTGAGAATGTTTGGGATTTTGAGTCTCATATGCTCTTCATGAAACCTGTGGTTCCCTTTTTAACCCTGTTTGTGACACTTTCCAAGTTAAACCAGTTTGGATTTTTCTACCATACTTGCCCTCCATTCGGTTGGATAATTGCTTAGCTACTATCGAAACACTTTAGGAAAATGTTTAGTGATTGATCCACAAATTGAATATTTTGAGCCCACAATGTTTTCTATAATCTTAGTTGATATGAATATTTTGTTTATTTCCCATCCACCATTGAACTTATAGTTGAGGATAGAACTTGGACTCATAATCTTGATGCAAAACTTTCTTTTCTCTTGGTCATTTAGCATCTGATTGTCACTTGGTTAGAAAATAGGTTAAAGGAATATGTTCTTGGTGGAAGAAATCTTATCCTAGTCATTTGGCTGTGAATGATCAACAATAGTGTGAATCATCTTCTCAGAAATTGGTGGACCCAGAAGTGGTGGAAGTGAAACAAATTTGAAAGTCTAATATGGATGTCTTATCTGGATCCCATGACATTGCAGAACACATCAAAGTTTTGATTCCGATCCAAAATAGTGAAAATGTAAATCCAAATATGGAAGAGGAATGGAAAATTGTGAGTCGAAAAAATAAAGGAACTATCCTCCCCTAAAAATGCAATTAAGATCTAAAGGAAAGGGGCACATGGCTGAGATAGTTTCTTGGTTTTTGTTTTGTTGCTATTAGTTTGTTGTTTTGTTTTTGTTTGTTGCTTGCTTCCGTTGGTAGAGGCTGGTTTGTCTAGATCCTCAATGTTTTATCTTTCTCTCCATTATTTGTATGGGGTAGGGTCCCTTAACCCTTTTTTATCGTTAATAAAAAAACATCATCTAGGGAAACAAGGAACAACAAAAATCATTGTCAAATCTGCCACTATAATGCATGTCATAGAGGCAACTCCACCAAGAAAAATCTGAGTACCATAAAATTCTCTCAACCATAGAGGACTAAGTATCATATGTATCTCCACCATAGAAGAAATTAATATTTCTCAACCATAGAGGACTAAGTATTATATGTCTCCCCACCATAGGAGGATTTAATATCATAAGTGTCACTCCACCATAAGATGATTGAGTACCATAAAAATCTCTCTAACATGGAGGACTAAGTATCATATGTCTCTCCACCAAATGAGGATTGACTATCATAAGTGACACTCAAACCATAGAAGGAATGAGTACCATAAAAGTCTCTCAACCATAGAGGACTAAGTATCATATGTCTCTCCACCATAGGAGGACTGAATATCATAAGTGTCACTCCAACCATAAGAGGACTAAGTACCATAAAAGTCTCTCAACCATAGAGGAATAAGTATCATATGTCTCTCCACCATAGGAGTACTGAATATCATAAGTGTTACTCCAACAATAACAAGACTAAGTATCATAAAAGTCTCTCAACCATAAAATACTAAGTATCATACCAAGGGAATGTTATGAAGCACCATACATACAATCATGACACCTTAGGATTACCCCATTTGAAACACATATACTATACACCAAGATAAAACTAATTCATCAAACAAGAAAGAAAATACAAATTAAACTCTTGACAACAACTTCAAAATCATAAGCTTTGAGTTCCAGAAATAAATAAAACCAAGAAATATTGGCAACCAAAGAAAATGGCCAAGTAGCCATGTTCAAACTTAAAAAATCTTGCAAGAAAATAAAATGAACAAGATTCTCGAAGCTTCTCAATAAATCAAATAAATAAAATGTTGGTTCTATGGAAATTCCAAATTACAAATAAAATACACATAGAAATATTCACATCACATTCACTATGCGACCTTTAATGGCCACCAATAGGGGTACCCAAAACATCGAGTGAACATCATAACATAT
Organism: Taxus wallichiana var. yunnanensis; assembly: GCA_018340775.1. Lineage (NCBI taxonomy): Eukaryota > Viridiplantae > Streptophyta > Pinopsida > Cupressales > Taxaceae > Taxus > Taxus wallichiana. Next base: position 116,132,707 of record CM031235.1, read on the forward strand.
AATCATGATACTGAAAATATAATGTAACTACCATAATGTATGGTTGAGTCAAATCTCCCACAAGATATTTGTATGGCTTAAATAAATACATCTATATCTAGCAATAAAAATATACCCAAATAATCTCACCCTGACCAGGAACAAAAGGTTCTCCTCCAAAAAGGTTATCACTTAGAAATTCATGTGATTAATAATGTAAAATATTCCAATGGTGTTTTTTGTGGTTGTCAAATGGTTAGAGTTTAGAAGGTAAACACTTATTTCACTAAGTTGTGGGACTTGCTTCTTGAGATAGACCTCCAGAGAAAGTTGGTTCTTGCTCCTAAACTACCTGCCACAATCTACTCTAATGCAGGAAAAACTATCTATCCTAATCTAACTTTCCAAGGGACCAAGGAGAGAGAATGCATGAAAAAAATCCTACACTAAAGCAGTGATACACCAGAAAAAAGAGAGGATGAGGGTAGCCTTCCAATGTGTGAAAAGTGGAAGCAAAATGCATGCCAGAAGAGGTGATCACAATTCTCCACAGTCTAACAAAATGCATTCACAACAACATTTCATACACACACAATGATAATGGATCCTGCAAGAGCATAAGATAGACACAATATATATGCAATGAGATTGAAGGGGAAAGAGGAATGCAACAAACATAGTAGGGAAGATACATCCACAAACTTGCATCTATTGCTTCATGAGTATGCACAATCCAATCTATTACAAGATAAGGGCCTGGATCACCATGCAAGGAGTCCACTAAAAGGGCCTGCAACACATTGGCTTCACAAATAAATTTTTATAGAGTTTTGCTACTTAAAAACTATCTCCATTTTACAATGAGCCAAACACTCCAATTTATAGAAATTTGAGAAGTGAAAGAGAGAGGGAAAATGAAAATCCTAAAATTTTGTCTTTCAACCACTTGTAAGGTGTCATAAATAGAGTGAAAGTATGCTATGTTTCTTGTAAAATACTCCCCATACTACCCCATAACTTGCAAGTGATGAGAAATGTCAACCCATGTTTCATTAAAGTCCTCCCAACTACTAATTAAAACATTGTTCGAACTTGGCCACGTTTTGAGAAAAATCTCCATCAATTTTGTATCAAATTATGAGTTTCTTGATTGGTTTGCATTAGTCTTGGAAAATTTATTCCAAAGGTACCAATTTTGTGTATTTTCGTTGAGAAATGAAAAGGTTATGGCCTTCGAGTGCGGGAAGCTATTTTGGGTCTGCTAAGCATTTCTATGATTTGATGGGATTGGGTTTTTAATTGATTGGAGCTGAATATTTTTCTTTATTTTTACCCACCTAACCCTTCCAAAATTAAAATTTTAGGCTTCCATGGTGTAGAGGATGTCAAGACCTTTCCAACGATATAAAATTTGTTGAATTTCGAGCACTGGGTCAAAAGTTATGCCCATTTGAAAATTTGCATTAATCCGTACAAGAAATGGCAAAAATGCAAAATTTGAAAAAAATCCCCCTAGGCCCCCAAGCCCAAAATTGGAAATTTTTGAAAAAAATACCCCAGGATCCCAAGCCTAAAATTGAAAAAAATTACAAAAAATCCCCAGTGCCCCCAAGCCCGAAATTGGCTAAATTTGCAAAAAAATCCCCCAGGCCCCCAAGCCCGAAATTGGCAAAATTTGCAAAAAAAAACCCACTAGGCCCCCAAGCCTGAAATTGGAAAAAATTGCCAAAAAAATCCCCAGGCCCCCAAGCCTGAAATTGGCAAAATTTACGAAAAATCTCCCTAGGTGCCCAAGCCCGAAATTAGAAAAGTTTGCAAACAATCCCCTCGGGCCCATAACTTGTAAAATATGAAGAGTTAGAAGGACTTCTTTATATTTTCGGAAAGGGAAGAAATTTTTATCCGATGAAGATGATTTCAGGAATCCTTAAGTTCTTAAAATATGTAAAAAAATTAGATTTAACCACTAAAAGGGGGGGGGGGGGCGAAAGGGGTTAGTTGACCAAAATTAAGCATGAGCTTATTTTAGACAACAATTTGGTGACTCAACGAGGTTATCCATCGATCAAATGAAATATGGCCAGCTACCTGTAGCAATCCATTGGGCATGGAGTCTTCTTGGTAGTCTCATATCTGATCTGGGATTGCCTTCTACTGCTTGCACTCTCATCCTTTGTAAGAAAACCTTGAAGTCGAGGTTTGTGAGAGTAGAAAATTGCCTAAAAATTGGAAGCTTTTCCTCATTGATCTTCTGCAAATATGATCTGCTTAAGCATGCCGAACTCTGGAACTGAATTTTTTTTTTTTTGAATTGACCATTCACATTATAAAAATATTTTGAATAAAAATTTATGTGAGTGGAAAATTGTTTTGGAACTAAAATTAATCTCTTTCTTCTACAAGTGATCTGTTAGGATGAAGGATGAGCCTTTGAAACTGTCCCAAAATCTGATTTTTGCCAAGTTTTGAAGAAAACTGAATTAAATCATGGCAAAAGATGAAGTATTGTAGAAGTCTGAAACATATGCCGATTAGGAATGTTTGGAACTACTGTTAAAACCTGATTTCCTCATGAACATGCCTTGTCTGAAATGGATTGTGCAAGAAAAAAACATGCAAAAACTATGTACAAAAGGGAAGATCATACATACCCCAAATGGAGCATGCAGAGTGTGTACAAGCACTTCTTCTGCTAGAAGTAAACCTACCTACTCTACACTAACCGAAAACAAAGGGAACTCAAACAAATCTTGCAACTGGCAAGGAGAAGTAGCTTCTCTTTCTCAAAATAGGAAGCCATGTATATGATTTGGTGCTGAACATGGCTATTATTATAAATAAAAATCAACAAGAGCCCATTCCTCCACCCAAATCATCAAGGTGTCATCTGGAAACAAGAAAAATACCTCTTTTAGTTGCTCTTCATTTGGATTGAAGAGGGATTACATCTAATCCTTGGTACTTTGAAACTCATCCTCATGCTCAAAATTAAGCATGACTGGTTTTGGCTTCTCCCTCAGCTCTAATGAAGCCAAGTATCTAATTGGGCAAGGTCTGGTCCTTTGAATTTTCCCACTACTCTGATACTTAACTCCAAAAATGGAGTCCTCTTGTAATCCTTCCGGGATGGTGTGGAAGAGATGGGATCTTCGTACTCTTTTCCTTCCTCTGTGGCAAGTATGAAACTCCTCTACAATCTACAACTCATTGTTATTGATTGCAACATCCATTAAAGTTGCCTTTGCATCATTATAATTTTTGTAACACATTGTTAGGTGTAGAGTTCCTCCATTGTTGCTTGAAGACTGACTTGCTCTTGGATAACCTCTTCCTCTAGCATGAAATTTGTCAAATCAAAATCTTCAATTGACTTCTCTAGAGGACTATTTGGGGCAGAAAATTATTCTTGATAGCTCTCATCCATCATGGATTCATCAATAGAATAAGGAACTTTAAATGAAAGAAAAAAATATTTAATAATGCTTTCTTCATCAAGTGGTTTCAACTCGATTTGATCTCTTCCAGCTGCTCCTCTTTAATAGGACTTGGAGCTAGTTGTTCTTCCTCTCTCTTGACTCATTGTGCAACTTGGATTAGATCAGCATCCTATTATCCCAATTTTTCCTCTTGGTGAAATTGATCAAACATGATCCCACATAGGAGAAAATTGAAGGGTCGGTTTAGTAATGCAAGCCCACATTGCAAATCGACAATCGATCCCAAATATGAGGGGCAAGAGGGTTCGACAATGGAGGAGAAAAAAACATCAAAGGAGGCTAGAGGATCATAGAATAAGATTGAAGAAAGGGCTCAAAGTTCACGAGACTCAACATATGAGTCTACCTAGGGAAAAGAAAAGGACCAGTGGAAGGAGCCACGTGCCTCATCGAAACAATTCCAAGGGCGAGTCCATAGCGGGGGCCCAAAATGAGTGCAGAGACCTCCATGTGGTCAGAGCCTCAAAAATTTAAATCGGTCATTAAAAATTTTAAGGCCAAGTAAATGATGCCATGTGTCTTATCGACACACCTTCAAGGGTTGAATCCAAAGGCGTGTACCCAAACAAGCGCCAACTTTGCATGTGTCTAGGGTCCGAGTAGTTGTTCCTAAATGGGAAGTTGGCTGAATCGGCTAAGTATAAAGGAATAAGCAAAAGCCTCCACATGCCTCATCGGTACAACACCAAGATTGGGGCCAAAGAGTAGTCCCTAAAAGAGTGCCAGCCCACCACGTAGTTGGAGTCAAAGAAGGGCGAGATCCGGCCATTGAATCGGCTAAGTATAGAAGGGTCAACAGAATCCTCCACATGTCACTCAAGCGTAAATTCAAAGAAAAATATAAAGGTAGGTCCAAAATGTGTGCTTGAGCCTCCATGTGTCTAGGGTCAAATGTAGTACCTTCACCAAATAGAAGGGACTTAGGTAAAAAATGAAGAAAATAAAGTAGGGCCATGGAAGGAGCCACGCGTCACTCGATGTAACTTTAAAGGCAACATCTGGAGTGGGTTCCCAAATGAGTGTGAAGCTTCCACGTGTCCCAAGACGAAAATGAGGTAAAGTTAGCAGATTAAAAAGTCTCAAGCTAGCAGATGGCGCCACATGTCTCATCGGTGCATTTTCAAAGGCATGGCCTAAAGAAGGACCTTGAACTAGCGCCAACCGCCACGTGGTCAGAGCCTAAAAGTTAAACTGACCCAAAATCGGTTAAGTATAAAAGGAATGATAGAAGCCTCCATGTGTCTCTTTGGTGCAACTTCAAAGGCATAACCTAAAAGGCAGTCCCTAAATGAGCACTAACCCACCACATGGTCAGAGTCCGAAAAGGTAAGGTCAGCCATTGAAAATTCCAAGCTCGGGATAGGCTAAAGGAAGCCTCCACGCTTCAGCTCGGTGCATCTTCAAAGTTAAAATCCGGAGGTGGTCCCCAAACATGCGCCAACTTGCCACGTACCTCGTCCATGTAACTTTAAAGGTAAAATATAGGGGAAGTTTCCAAATGAGTAGAAAGCCTCCACGTGTCTCGGGTCGAGCACACTATCTCCACAAACAGGGTCTTAGGCAAAGAAAAAAAGAAAGATAGTGAGCCCGCGGACGACGCCACGTGTCAGTTCGGCACCACTTCAAGAGTAAAAGGAGGTAGAAAAATCTTAAGAATGCATGGGGCTCCATGTAGATCTCACCGTGCAGACCACAAACCCAAAGTGCCTTCAAACGGCCATATCTTTCGACTGGAATCTCAGATTTGGGCGAGAAGGGATGTTTTGGAAAGCTCTTGGCATCGGCTTCTCACCCACCACCATCATGTTTCAGTCCACCATTTCGAGGTTTTCAAGTCTCTCACATACTTCCATAATAAAGGACAACCCTCCTTTTTGTCCAACAATGAACAACAAGTGAAGGTATGGACTCTATCAGGGAACCCATCATTGTTGCAGGTGAATTTCAATGCTTCTGGGGTGGTTGGAGTAGGTGAATTCAATGCATATCTTGGGGTGGTTGAAGCAGGATTCAAATTCTTTCCTCTCTCCTTCTCTCTTTCTTCTATATATTGTAAAGGAGGGGCATATTTCTAAGGGTTGGTCATCTTTTCTCTCCTGCCCCCCTCTCTCTTTCTTCCTTAGGGTAGAATGTGGAGTCTAAGCCTCCTCTCTTGGCTCTATAATGGAATTTTATTGCCTCTTGCCCACTGATGATGTACTGTGTGAACTCTTGGAGTAATAAAATATGTTTTGTGATGCATTTTTCCATCCTTCCTTATTTTATTGTCTCTTCTTGCCTCTCATCGTTGCAGGTATACTGGGCATACTTCTGATGCCTATTGCAAGTTCTGGGAGCTGTGTTTAATGGGTTGAAGTGGTGTTCTATGTGAACTTCATCTCTGGTCTATGGTGCATCTTGTCCACCCTCTGCTTTTCTCACCTATCTCTATTTCAGACATTTGAGATAGTGACCAACCACCCCCTTCCTTTTCTAGTGTATCACTTCTTTAGTGTAGGCTATGTTTTTATGTATTTCTCTCTCTCTCTCCATGTATCCTTGGAAGGTTAGATTAGGATTAGATAGTTTACCTACACTAGAGTAGCTTGTGGTAGGTAGTTTAGGAAGAAGAAGTTGGCTTTCTCTAGAGGGCCATCTCAAGTCCACAAGTCCCACAACTTGAGAGATGGTCCCATGTTATGTAGATCACACCGGATTCCCAACTCACATCCGAGGCCATTTGGGGTGTTGTGATTTTTCATCAATGCATCTTCTTTAGAAAAACTACCATTATGGACACTGCATTAAGAAAAAACAGATTGTTGATCTTCTTGTTCTTTCTCTTGTTCTCCTTCTACTACAAACTCAACTTCCACCACCTATGGTCTTGCCCTAACCCCTTTAAAGGTTTAACCATCAAGGGGATTTTTTCTATCCCAAATCTGAGAGCCAAGCTTACCAATATTTTGATCATTTCTTCTCTATTTGGCTCTCCTTCCTGCTGCTCTTCTTGACTGGTTCTTGGAATTTCTTCCTGACATGGAATTGGGAAGGCAAGAGGAGGAGTGGATGGGGTCTCGACCAGTTTTGTGATTGTTTGTGGTGGTGAGGGAAGTGGAATTTCTTGTTTGTTTAGAGGGGATGAATGCTTGGAAGGGAAAAGGGAAGAATAATTGAGGTGAGATGGAAGATTAAATATGGAGAAGGGAAATCAACACTTGGGGAAACATACAATGGGCTTGAATCTTGACCATGTTGAAATGATAAAGTTTGGGACGAAGAAAAAGGAGCATAAGGAGCTGGTGATTGAATTACCCATTGACAAGGTTGTCTTGCATTTTTCTCATATGCTTCTATCTCCTCTATCCACTGTGCAAGTTGGGGAAACATTTCAACCATGAAATCAAGCTTCTCCTGTGAGCTATAGTGTCTTAGAAAAGGGCCATCCCATGGACAAGATGTTGTGTGACCGATTTGGAATGACTTCATTTGTGTTATGGTCCTTAAGCGAACCATGTTAGCCTCCATTCTTTGAATCTTCTCCAGCAGATCAACATTCTCCATATAATTTTTATCATCATATGCACACCCTTGTTCTGATATATTTCATAGCCAAACTGGTTTTGACACTACTCATATGGGTAAGCATAATGGTTTTGAATCTAATCATAATGCTGATCTAGAGGAGTTGAGAAATACATTGGAGGTGGATTGCATTGTTGTTGCTGCAAGTGTGAATTCCAAGTTGGGAATGAAGTCATGATTGCACAACTTCATGGGATGGAAGAAGATGAAAGATGTGGAAAGATGAATGGGTGGAAATGGATGGGGAGAAGGTCTATAACTTCAGAGATGAGGGTTGTTTGGACCAAATGGAGTCACTAGATGTGCTTGCATATGCTTCCAAAAGATGAAATTTTAACGGGAACACACCAACCTACTAAAATTAAGTGGTTAGGTGCTTCAAACCCCGGTCCCATCGGGCATGCCAGAACTATTATCACCAAATCATAGCACCCTATGGTTTTCACAAGTGTGTTTTCTTGAGCTCACAGTGTGATTGGATAACATGGGTACTATCTCCAAGTATTGGGACTTGCTTGAGATAGACCTCCAGAGAAAGCTGGTTCTTGCTCCTAAACTACCTGCCACAATCTAATCTAATGTAGGAAAAACTATCTATCCTAATATAACTTTCTAAGGGACCAAGGAGAGAGAATGCATGAAAACAAAGCCTACACTAAAGTGGTGATACACTAGAAAAGGAGAGAATGAGGGTAGCCTTCCAATGTGTGAAAATTGGAAGCAAAATGCATGCCAGAAGAGGTGATCATAGTTCTCCACAGTCTAGCAAAATGCATTCACAAAAACATTTCATACACACAATGATAATGGATCCCTATAAGATCATAATATAGACACAATATATATGAAATGAGCGAAGGGGAAAGAGGAATGTAACAAACATAGCAGAGTGGAAGATACATCCACAAACATGCATCTATTGCTTCATGAGTATGCAAAATCTAATATATTAAAAGGTAAGGGCTGGATCACCATGCAAGGAGTCCACTACAAGGGCCTATAGTACATTGGATTCACAAAACAATTTTGACAGAGTTTTTCTACTTAAAAACTATCTCCATTTTACAATGAGCCCAACACTCCAATTTATAGAAATTTGAGAAGTGAAAGAGAGAGGGAAAATGAAAATCCTGAAATTTTGTCTTTCAACCACTTGTAAAGTGTCATAAATGGAGTGAAATTATGTTATTTTTCTTGTAAAAGACTCCCCATACTACCCCATAACTTGCAACAGTGAGAAATGTCAGCCCATGCTTCATTAATGTCCTCCCAACTACCAATTAAAACATTGTTTTGAACCTGGCCATGTTTTCTATGAAATCTCCATTGAATATACATAAAAATTTGAATTTCTTAATTTTTGTGTGTTGGACTTGGAAACATGATTCCAACGGTACCAATTTTGTGAATTTTTGTTGAGAAATGTAAAAGTTGTGGCCTTCTGAGTGCAGGCAACTATTTTGGGTCTGCCAAGCATTTCTTTCATTTGACGGGACTGGGTTTTTAATTCACTGGAGCTGAAGATGTTTATTTTTTTACCCACCTAACCCTATCAAAATAAAAATTTCAGGCTTCCATGGTGTAGAGAATGTCGAGACCTTTCCATTGATATAAAGTTTGTTGAATTTTGAGCATCGGGTCAAAAGTTATGCCTATTTGAAAATTTGCATTAATCTGTACAAGAAATGGTGAAAATGCAAAATTTGTAAAAGATCCCCTGTGCCCCCAAGCCCAAAATTGGAAAAATTTACAAAAATCCCCCAGATACCCAAATCTGAAATTGACAAAATTTGGAAAAAAACCCCTAGGCTCTCAAACTTCGAAATTGACAAAATTGTAAAAAAATCCCTCCGTGCATTTAGGCCCCCATGCCCAAAATTGGAAAATTTTGCAAAAAATCCCCCTAGGCACGTAACTTGCAAAATATGAAGAGTTAGAAGGAGTTCTTTATATTTTCAGTAAGGGGAAAAAATTTCCTATCTGATGAAGATGCTTTTGGGAATCCTTAAGTAATTAAAACATGTAAAAAATCAGATTGAAGCACTAAAAGGGGGTTAGTTGAAAAAATGAAGCATGAGCTTAGTTTGGACAACAACTCCACTATTTCAAGTATTGGAAGAAATCCATCTCCATTTCTGCTTATATTGGATTCCATTTTAGGCTATACTAGATTCAATTATTAGCAATATTGGATTCCATTTGTAGAAATATCAAATTCCAATATTTTCATTATTGGACTGTTTCAAGTTCAAATTTCTCTATTATTGGATTCCAATTTCGCTAATATTGGATCTAGATTTCGCTATCATAGGACTCCGTTTTTGCTATTCATGGATTCCAATAATGCTATTATTGGATTCCACTTTCACCACATAATCATGACGGTCACCCACTTACATAAGCCTAGCGGTTGCTATCTTATATAACCCAAGCGGTTGCTAACTTACATAACCCAAGAAGTTGCAAACTTACATAATCCAAGCATCCGCTAAATTACATATGCCAAGTGTAACATGCCCACTCCTCTTCAACACTAATTGAACTATGTTTTCAATTTCGAATTGATTATAATCTTGAACCTTGCTACTGTATTCTAGTTAGTGTACTAGTAAGATGTGCATGATATCATGATTACTATTGTGTTTTGATTGTTATTGACTGTATGGTTGTAGTATGGACTTTGATGTACATTACTGTATATGATTTGATTAACTTGCTTGATAGACAATATGGAGGTGGTAAACTCTTGACATGATGTGACTTATGTGATGGATTTTATATGTTTGATTTACATATCAGTATTGATGTTCTAAGTGCTTCTACTATACTGACACATTTGATTTGATATATATATATGTTGCTTAGATGATTTAGTTGATTTCGTGATCTTATTGCTAGTTGATAAATTGATAAAATTGAAATAATTGAAATTGTGAATAATTGGTGAATTACTTGTTTAGGGATGGTTTAGTTATGATAATTGATGATATGTATATGCATGTGTTTTACTATTTCGATGTCGTTAATATGGCCACGAGGCTAGAAAGGTATTGTTTTACTTTTGCAGATATTTGCAACACAACAAACCAAAGGGGGATAGGAGACCAACAATGAAGGAATTTGGGGTATTGGTAACATGTCACCTTGGCAATGTTGGTGTGAGTTATCCTATGTGTCCTCCTCACATATTGGAGGGTCATCTCACATGGGTTAGGTTTAGGGTTTGCTATTGAGTCATGCACTAGGGTTACTCAGCACCCTATATGTACCCTTTCACTATTCATTTATGAGCATGCCAAGACACTCCACTGTCTTTTTCTTATGAGCAAGCTTTATTTTGTTATACAAGTTATTCAGTTGTTGATCGATTCTTCTTTGTGATTATGTTGGAGCCATTGTGATTCAACTTGAGTGCAACTTCATTACGGTGCACTGAGTTTCGATTTGATTAAATCAACTCTTTCATGTTATCAAAGTTGAGATCGGGTAAACGTGCACTCATTTTTGAGTTGTGATTATTCTTGTTTTCATTTTCTTTAACTCCTTGTGTAATTTTTCTATCATTATATTCTAGTTTTTCCTTCCTAACGTATTTATCTACTTACTCTTATAAAGTTTTCTATGTTCTTCATGCATGTGCACATCTCCTTGAGCTATCGGGGGGGTTTTGAAGCTACTTTTAGCTATTTGTAGCTAAAAATAGAGGTTCTTTATTTTCTAGTTTTTTTATTCATTTACCAAAAAAACTGAAAATTTCTTTTAGATCTCTATTTTTTTTTGGTTTATCTGTGTTTTTTGCATGTATTTTACAAAATACAGGTTCGAATTTCAGTATTTGATGGTTTATTGAGGCAGCTACTTTTAGCCCTAAGCTCGTGCTTCGTTCTTTGTTGCCTGGAATTTTTTTTTGGGACTTTGGTGAGTCTCTTCTCCTCTGTGCGGGCTTGCTCCCTAGCGACCTTTCCTGCACATTTACTTCACCGTTCGACCTTTCTTGGCCCTTATTTTTTGTTGTGGAGCCTTCCCTTCTGCTTGCTCTACTTGGCCGTTCGACCCCGACCATTCCTCTTCCACGTGCTTTTGCTCGGCTTGGTCATTCCTCCGATCTCCTCTCCTTGCTGCTGCATTTTTTTCACACCAAAGTCCCTCCCTATCCCTGCTGGACGTCTCCTCCCTCCTCCCTCCTCCCTCCCCACTTACCAATCCACGCGGCCTCCATTACACCTTCGTTTTCCTTTTTTGCACATTTTGTTGGTAAGTTCTTTTTTGTTTTTAGTAAGGTTTCTAAAACGTATTTTTTAAATAAAAACTTTCCATTTTTTCAAATCTCAAAAGCTTTTGTATGTTTTTTAAAAAATTTCCTTCCAATTTTAAAACAAACAAAAGCTATTAAAAAGTGTGGTACGTATTTTTTAAAAAATTCTTTCTAAATCAATCAAAAAGCTTTCTTTTTTAATTACATTCTTTCTATTGTTTTTATATCTTTTTTTAGTTAGTATACTTTTAAAAAGAGGAAAGTTTTTTTTTTAAATTAGGTTTTTAAAAATAATCTTAATTAATATTTAATTAATTTTTTTAGTTAGATATTAAATAATCGAAATTAATTAATTTAATTTATTTGCGATTATAATTTACGTTTAGTAAATAATTCTAAATCGTCTTTTAAATTAAACATTTTTTAATCATTTTTAACTCCCATTAGCTTTAAATTAGCTAAATTGGACGTTTCCACACGATAATTTTTTAGGCGTTTAATTGTCATTTTTTTACTAATCGTGAGCTCAAGTGTGTAGTGACACTTTGACCTTTTTTTTCCCTTCTGAGCATTTTTCTGGCATTCTGAAGACCTCTGAACTCCTTCGAGTTCATTTAAAATCATTGTATTTTACCCTTATTATTGCTTGCGACTAGTGAGCACGTCCGCCACAGTCTGTAACAAGGGGGTTTTCATTTGCAACGTGAGACACTTTTTCTCACACCCAGGATTGGATTTCGCCTCCTTGTTTTTGCTTGTGCTTGTTTATGGTGTCCTATTTGCTGCACTCCACGAAACACTGTTGTGGTCTCCTCTCTTGCGCATTATTACGCTAATTGCAAGATGAGTTACCAAGTGTTTCAAACCTGCACACACGGACCCGATTGTAATCAACGCACTAAACTATAAAGTGCCAAAAGCAGGGGGTTGTTATATTTTCTGGGTGGTTGTGTTTCTTTTCTACATTTCTTTCTCTCTCTCACTATGGATGCACTTTCAATTCCTTTGCTTACGCCATTCAACTTCTTTGAATGGAGATCGAAAATGATTATGAAACTAAGGGGTAAAGGGTTATATCACATCACCATGGGAACTGAGACTGAACCAGACAATGATCCTAAAAAATCTAAGTGGTTAAACCGTAGTGATGAAGCTTTAAGTCTTATTTGCATGTCTATTTCTCCTAACTTTCTCTTCCACATTGAGGCATCCAAAACACCTAAATCTACATGGAAAATGCCGGATGTGATGTTTAGACAACTAGATGACATGAGAGTGCATGAGTTGGAAAATGAACTACTAGAGTTAAATCCTAGGACTTTGAAAACTACAAGCTTTCTTCTCAAAATTTGTCCACATTAGATTTTTGTTAAAGGGATGTCAAGTAGAGAAGAAATATTCTCAACTGATCTTGTCGATTCTCTCTAGGCTAGGTCCCGAATATTCTATCTTCGTGTCAACTTTCTACGCTACAAAATCTACTTTGGGCGATGCTTGGACTATGCCCTCCTTTGAATTTTTTCGTCCCAAATCATTTGAGAACATGAAAAACTCATTCAAATGGGGTCTTTCAAGTACTATTCACATACCCTTGTAGTAAGTACTAGCAAGGTAAAGAAGACTGAAAAGAAGAAAGAAAGAAAGGATCAACCTAAGAAAGAAACTAAGACCAAACCTAAAAATGACACAAACACTTCGACTTCTAAGCCTAAGGCACAGAAAAGCAAGTTTTTGTATTCATATTGCAATAATTCTAGTCATGATGAGCACCACTATTTTTGGAAAAGCAGTTGATCACTTATCTCATTTACTTGAGAAGAATAAAATAAGTGTTCTGAATCCATAAAACAAAGTGCTCCAAAGGTTGAGTCTTCTGTTACAAAAGGTTCTAAAAATGATAAGAAGAAAGGAAAATCCCTTGTGGATTATAGATTATAGGTGCCTCACACTACATGGGTTCTTTACATGTTGAGTTTTCCAACATCGAACCTTGTGGAATGTCCCAAATCACGATGGGTAATAACATGACAAAGTGTCGGTTTACGGTAGTGGATCGGTAGAGATGGATGTGGGAACATTTAACCAAGTGTTGAGTGTTCTTGATCTCTCTATCAATCTCTTATCGATTTACAAAATTACTCACCTTGGTGAAGGAATGTGAGTGGAATTTGGTCCTAACTCGTGATTATTCATGAGCTTAACAATGACACTACAATGGCCGAGGGAAAGGCAGATCACCATTCACGGTTATATACCTTTCCCCAATTTATTTGATTCGATTCTACGCCCACCTTGCTCGCTCATGTAAATGAGGTTAGTAAACTATGGCATGAGCATTTGGACATCTAAATTATCGCTACCTTGAACAATTGAGCCAAAACAAAATGGTCAACGGGTTGCCTCACGTCAAGTTTTCTAAGGGTCTTTGTGAGGGTTGTACCCTTGGAAAGCATCTTGAAAAGAACTTTGACAAAGGAAAATCTTGGAGAGCTACTCATCCTTTGGATCTTGTTCACAACAATATTTCTGGTCCATTTCCTTCTCCTTCATTTACTAGAGCTCTTTATGTGCTAACCTTCATTGATGACTTTTCGCGATATACTTGGGTATATTTTCTTAAGCTTAAGTTTGAAGTATTTGAACATTTTTAGGACTTTAAGGCTCTTGCTAAGAAACAGGCGGAATGTTCTATCAAGGTTCTTTGAACCAATAATGGAGGTGAATATGTAAACAATAGGTTCATGGATTTCTATACTTCTGAAGGGATCTCTTTGCAACATACAGTTGTTTATAGCCATTCGCAGAATGGAGTCACAGAAAGAAAGAACTGTAATCTGAAGGAGATGGCCACTTGTATGATTCACTCAAGTCGCTTCCTCTGCAAGTATTGGGCAAAGTTGAATTGTGCAAATTACATTCAAAACCGGGTTCCACACAAGGTAGTAAGAGGGATGACACCCTTTAAAGCCTTGTTTGGGACGCAACCATGATGTTAAGCACTTTTGAGTCTTTAGATCCAAGGTTATGGCTCAGATTCCCAAGTAGAAACAAAAGGCCTTAGAACCACAATCCAAACCTTGTATATTTGTAGGGTATCATGATGGCATGAAGGGATATCGATTGGTGAATCCTACTTCCCATGAGCTTTATATAGAGAGAAATGTTAAGTTTGATGAGTCTTCTTTGAATTCTACTTCTCCACATATCGAGTTCTTGACTCACTAATTCAAATTTTGACTCATCAGATGATGATACTGTTGAGCGTGCTCCTCTTCCTAATCCTCCTGACCATCAGACCTCTGAGTCTTCTGATTCTGACAGTAGTGATGATGAGGACTATGTCCCTTCTCACTCAAGTGAATAATCTTCCGACTCTGAGCCTGATCCTCCTGGTCCTCTTTGGGCTAGGAAAAATTTACAAAGTGTTGGAGATTTAGTTGGAGATACTTCGGATATGAGACGTACTCGCTTAGATTTCATTGGACCCCACTCCTTCTTCACCTCTACTTCTGATCCACAGTATTTTTGGGAGGCTTATGGTATTCCTGAGTGGGATTCTACCATGGATGAGGAGTATTCCTCTCTCATGAAGAATGATACTTGGGATCTCACCCCTCTTCCGAAAGGAAGAAAAATTGTTTAGTGTAAGTGGGTGTTCCGAACAAAGTATGGAGTAGATGGAGATGTCAAAAATTTTAAAGCGTGATTAGTAGCTAAGGGTTTCTCCCAGATAGCTGGGGTTGATTATACTAAAACCTTTTCTCCGATTGTGAAGATGACTTCTATTCGATTGACCCTAGCCATTGCTGCAACGAACAGATGGAAATTCCATCAAATGGACGTTAAGAGTGCCTTCCTTCATGGTGACCTAGAGGAAGAGATCTATATGGAACAACCTTCAAGTTATGTCCAAGATACCTCCCTTATTTATAAGTTAAAGAAGTCTCTTTATGGCCTTAAACAAGCCCCTTGGGCCTAGTATGCCAAGATGGACTCTTTTTACTTACATTAGGGTTTACTAGGTGTCACTCTGATCCAAATGTTTATATTCTATGGTAAGATGAATCCATACTCATTCTTGTTCTATATGTTGATGACTTGTTGATCATAGGCAACTCTTCCTTTATTATTGATTCTAAGAAGATTTCCTTGGCCAACAGGTTTTCCATGACTGACTTAGGTCTACTTCATTACTTCCTTGGGATCCAGATTTCACAATCTGACTTGGGAATTTTGATTTCGCAACCTAAGTATGCTCTTGATTTTCTTTCTCATTTTTAGATGTCCGATTGCAAGTCTTCTCCTACTCCTTTTCTTTTCGAGGTTAAGTTGGTTTCAAATTTCTCTACTCCCTTGGTTGATGGTACTCTTTATTGAAAGTTGGTGGGGAGCTTGATTTACTTGACTCACACTCGACCCGCATTTATCATACGCTATTGGGATCATTTCAGATTCATACAGAGTCACATGAGCTATATTGGAAAGTAGCCAAATAGATCCTTCATTATGTTTGTGGAACTTATACGGATGGCATTCACTATCATAGAGGGGTTGATATTGACTTGATTGGGTTCATGATTCTTATTGGGCAGTGACTTAGATCATCGAAAATATACTACGGATACAGTTTATCTCTTGGTTGAGTCCTATTAGTTGGTATAGCGAGAAGAAGAATGTAATTGCGATATCATCTCCAGAAGAGGCGAGAATATAGAGAGGAGAAGTTAACGCTGCCACCAAAGCTATTTGGCTACGGTGGTATTCCGACGAGTTTGGCATCCACCTTTAGTGTCCTACCATCATCTACTATGATAACATGAGCATTTTTAGAAATCCAGTTCAACATCAATGGATGAAGCACATTGAGATTCATATGCACTTCATACGGGAGCTTATTCATGATGGCATCATCGATTCATACGGTGATTGATTAGATTGTAGATTTATTTACCAAGCCCTTCACTGAGATGAAGTTTCTTCACTTATGGTCTCTTCTTGGGTTGAAGTCTTCTACATCTGCTCATCTTCTTCGGGCTATGTAGTCCTTCTTTTCTTCTTCTTATTCTAGGAATATTATGTTTGTATATGGGCACCTTATCAGGCCTTTAGTTGTCGGGCCCCATCAACACATCTTTCTTAGTTGTTTAAGAGTGTCTTCTCTTTCAGTTTGACTCATCATAGCTACTACCCCAGCTTTAATGAAGGGGGGTGTTGGTGTGAGTTATCCTATGTGTCCTCCTCACATATTGGAGGGTCATCTCACATGGGTTAGGTTTAGGGTTAGGTTTAGGGTTTGTTATTGATTCATGCAATAGGGTTACTCAGCACCATATATGTACCCTTTCACTATTCATTTATGAGCATGCCAAGACACTCCGCTATCTTTTTCTTATGAGCAAGCTTTATTTCTGTTATGTAAGTTATTCAGTTGTTGATCGATTCTTCCTTGTGATTATGTTGGAGCCATTGCGATTCAACTTGAGTGCAACTTCATTGTGGTGCAGCTTTGAGTTTTCGATAGGATTTGTCAACTCTTTCAGGAAAATAGGGTGTATGTTTGTTGTTTTGTTGTAAGGCTATTAGGAGGTCCCCATTGGGGGTGACCTACAATGTTACCTTGGGTAAGTTTGTAATTTTTCTTGTTGATTTTAGTTATTTGTGAGTTATTGTATTTTTATTATTATATGTGGAGTCACTTTTATTATTATTATGTAGTAATGCTTTTAAGTTAGTTAAAATTGTTAAACTGGTGCTTATTATGATGTGACAAAGGGGGGGTAATAAATGTGAGTTGGTAGTCTTGGTTTGTGTTGGATTGGAAAGTATTTAATTTGTTTGGGGGTAGTGTGTACTCAGTCTAACAAGTGAATTTCATATTTTGACCTTCTAGGCCATTTTGGAGACTTGTGGGACAAGTTAAGCTTGTCCCACACCTCTTAAAGTCATCCACCCACTTGGAATATGATGTTAGGGGCTTATTTTAGGCCATATTTTGTGTTTTAGTAGAGAAAAGAAACAATTAATTTTTCTTTTCTTCCAAGGGTATTTGTTTTTGTCCTTTAGGGGTGTGGGTTTGGATTGAGTATGTAAGAGGGTGGTCATTCCCTCAACCACCAATTTATTATTATTTTAGGTTTGGGTTTGATGTTGGTGATGTGGGATGGAGGAGAAATGATGTGGCATCCTACATGGAGCCACATCATCTCTCATATAGGTCTCCCTCTTTTCTATTTATTCTAATTTGTGTGGGGATTTGTGGGTCACTTGCTCATTTTGGGATTCTTGTAAATTTTGGGAGAGCTTGCTTGAGAATGGTGGTTAGACCTTGGAGTAAATGGTGCGTTCTTAGAATTTTTGGAAGGCTTGGAGCTTTGTTGTGGTTTTATCCTCTTAAAATGGAAAGCTATATCTTAACCCTTGTTCTTACTTTGCTATTTTGTTGTGATCATATGTGTGAACGATGATTGTTGCATTGCTTATGATTTTGAGAAATAAATTTGATCCTTAGGGTGTGGTAGAAATGGAAATGGGGGTAAAATTTATGGGAGGTATAAGATTAATTTTGGTGGATGTTTTAGGAGGGAGTTGGTTTGAGATGTCCACCTTGTTAATAAGTAAGATTTGTGTTTATCTTGTTATTTTCTTGAGGGAGGCATAAGAGTTGTTGTGTATATTGTGATGGAGTTCGTGGAGGCTCATAGGTTGATACCCAAACCCTTGGGAGGCATAGGAAGAACCCACGTGTTCCTTTCTCCTCTTGGGCTTTAGCATGAAGCCTTTGTGTTTGGAAACTTATTGGGTTTGTTGAAATTTTTGAAATGTGTTATTGTATTGTATGTTTTGAATGCATGTGTATGTGAAATCCATTTAGAGTTTCTAATAGTTTTCTAAATAACCCTCATTGCTTCCTTGTTGGGGCTCGGGGGCCAATGAGGAAGAAGGCTTCTCTCCCTCATTGGATATTTGGTTGGGTGGAGAGTGTTTCCTACTCCCCCATTTTTTGTGTGCTTGATCTTGGTGAAGATGGTGGGATCATTGGAAGAAGTTCTCTTATTGGTGAAAGGCATGTGAAGTTGCAGTTGGTTCTACTACTCTCCATAACTTGTAATTTGTACTTGTAGCACATTGGTTGTAACCTGTTATTTTATGGGATAGTTCTTGAAAATGAGTCTAATATGGCTTGCATTATTTTTTGGAAATGGGAACCTTAAAATGGTGTTGTAATGGAAACACATATATTCTTAAATTTGGATATTATTCAAGTTATTTTGTAAACCTATTTTGGAAGAAATATTAAGTGCATTTTGAATGGGAATGTAACTCATTTAAATATGTAACTTAAATTGAGTTGTACATGTTATTTGCAAGTAATTGTTGCCTCATTTCAAACTAAAAATATAGTGAAAAGAATACTTGTATTCCTTTAAAATGTTTTGTTTTCCTTATTACTTAAACAAAGGAAAGAAAGAAATTTATAAATGATGGACCTCTCATCCTTATTTTCCTTTGGGATGTTGTTAAAATGGTGGAATTGTATTATTGAGTCTTGCATTTTATACTATATTGCAAAGTAATATAAGCATATAATTAGCCATTTTCAAAAAAAAATAAAAATGCTTTCCTTTCTACATTGCATTTGATTTAAATGAAAAGAAAAATAAATCCAAATTTACACATATAAATATTTATTTTTATAGATCAATTCTATATATTTATATATCCATATATATCTAGTTATTCAAATAAATTATATTTTTTTATTATTGGTAAATAGTTTTAAAGGGACTATACCTTGTTACAAAAAGGGCTCACCAGACCTAATATAACTATGAAGATTCAACAAAAAAGGATCAAAATCCAGATAGAACAGTATTTCCAAAAGTAACCAAGAGCTAGTTACAACAAGAAGCAAAAAAGAACAAAGCGCTGCCACAAAACCGAAAAAAAACAACAAATTCACAACAAAAAGACCGCCAAAGATCAACACTTTGTTTTTAAAAATTTAATTTTGAATATATATATGTAAATAAATAAATAACTATATATATTTTTATTTCTTTACATATTTAGTATATATATACACACTCAAGTTACACACACACACACACACACACACACACACACACACACATACACACAATGTGTATATCTACAAACCTGCAATTAAAACTAATTAAAAAAAAGATTAAGTTGGGTAAAATATCCCCATCCAGATAGGGTAACTCTCACAAATGAAATACAAAAAAAAACAAGTAAAATGTCTTTTAGAAAACAAACAAACCTTAGGATATGGATGCTAAAACTAACTTCTCTTCTTGTGAGTATTCACCCAAGAATTTGAGCTTCCTTCCATGGCTTCATCTTCTTCTCCTTCCATAACCTGCAAATAAAACAAGAGAAAATGAGAGAATAGGTTTAAGAAATGAATATAAGAGATCCCATAATGATTTCTACAGTTTCATTAGGCTAACCTAGATCTAATGGCTCAAATAGATTAGATCCAATGGTGTAGGATGAACCCTACATCACTTAAGTGATAGGGATTTTGGTGGGAATGTTTTAAATTAAAAGTATGGGTAATGTTTTAATGGGGCCTAGGGGGGTTAGTCCTAGATGTGCAACCTTGACCCCTTTTATGAAATAAACTAGATATTAATGTACATAATCCTAAACTAGAGGATTATTATTCTTGCCTAAATAAATTTGAAATTTAATTAGGAGTCATTAATTAAATAATTAGATTTAAAGAAAATTATTGGGGCTAAGTAATGAAAAGCTAGATGAGGATTAGTTAAATAAAATATTGGTACTTAGTAAGAGAAATTAAACTGTAACTCTAATTGGGGATTGAGTAAATTTTAATTAGTCGTTATTTTAAATTCTGACTGCCATGTAATTGTCTAAAATTTTATAATCAAGATTTAATTAAATCTTGGCTAATGCATTAACCTTCAAAAAAAATTATTTCATAGTGTTCTCTAATTAATTATTGGGTTATATTATGACTTCTTGTTGGGAAATTTGTGGGTGTTACACTTGGTATCGATCAGTGGGTTCAACGCCAACCCTGGACCAACATGGGAACCTGAAAACCAATTAGCAAAAATTGAACCTTTATGATTAAAATCACAATAAAATAATCATTTTTTTATTTTTGTATTGGCCTAGTGGTGTTTTGTCAAGCCAATTAACATAATACATTGAATTGGAATGATATTTTTGTGAACTTTTGGTGTATCAGGAACTTGGTTTTCCTTGCAAAGATGTTTTTGATGAGTCCTAGCTCTTTCTTTTAGTCATGTGATGTGTTGACCCCATAGAGACTCCTCCTTTTTTGGAATGCTAATTTGTGTGGTGTGACTCTTGTGGATTAGTGCTAGTGTTTTGCTTTCAGGGGTCATTTGGAGGGAATTAGAAGTTGTTTGGTTGTTAGAACTCCCCTTATTTCAGTGGTTAGGCGAGTTGTTATTGGTAATTTTTGGTTGACTTAATCCCCATATGGGTGAGTGGATATCAGGACACGGTGTTGCTTTTGATCTAATTTTACATATGTATTCTTAGATCTGAGCTCAAGGTATAGTACCCCTACTGGCGACCATGAAGGGATGCAAAGTGAATGTGGTGTGAAATTTTCTATATTTTATATTCATAAACTTGAGTTATTTTATCAAGGACCAGCATTTTATTTTATGATTTGATTGAGAAGCTCTGAGGCTCTTTTAGTTATTTATATTTTTGTGAGATTTTCAGAGATTACAATGTGACTACTTAGCCATTTTCATTGATTGCCAATATTTCTTGGATTTTATTTTTGATTGGTGACTCAGAGCTTGTTTATCTTGTTGGCTACTTAGCTAAATGTTATGTGATTCTTTCTTGCATATTGATGAACTAGTTCTAAACTATTTGTATTATGATATTTCGTTGTATGGGGTACACCCTAGGTTCCTTGAATGTCTTCTTAGGTGCTTTAAGTTATGCCTTTGTTTTGGAATGACTAAACCTTGATTGTGTCTAGGATATTAGAGTGACTCTTTCATTACTCAACCCTTCTAAAAAGATATTTCTTTGTGTTATACGGTCTAGTTGGTGGTTTTGTTAACAACGGTTGTGATTTCTAGCTATCTGGTAAGCGCTTTGTTCCTCATTAGAGTATATGTGTTTTGGATTATGGGCTTATGGATTGTGTTAGGATCAGATTAACTCTTGGATGATTGTAGATTTTAGTGGATAGTGTTTTGTTTGGATGTGATGTTCCACGATGGCATGCTAAGTTTTATCATGGTTTCCTTGTTTCATTTTAGAAAGTATTGATAGTTGGATTATATGTATCTTGATAGTTATGGTTAGATGTAAGCCCATTTGGGCGATGTGCTTAATTAAGTATAGTTGTTTTTGATCTCATCGACCCATAAATAAGTCTACCCTTGCCTTAAATTTTTTTAATTGTTATGATTACCACTTTATAATGTATTAATCATTGGTTTATGTGGAGACTTGTATGGATGCGTTTAGATCTTTTGGTCCTTGATATGAGAGATTTCAATTTAATAGATCTTAAAATTATAATCTCAGTTTGTACTTATGACATACCCTTTTCTTTTAAATCTATAACTCTTGGCTGTAGAGGCCATGTTTGGGTAAATTAGCTAATTTTCCTCTTGCATTTGATGTCTTCGATGGGAAATGTGGTGTCCTTGGAGTAAATTTTTCATTGACATCTTGTTGCTTTCCATGTGGTATCTTGTGGAAGTATGAGTTTTGTTTAGAAACTCTCCTTGTCTTATTAAGAAAATTGATTTTGGGACAAAACAACAACCATTGTTTTCCTTCCCAAGCCGATGTAAACCTCTTAGATTCTTGAAGGTAAATTTTATTCTTTTATGGGATTTTTCATCGTAACTTATTTGATACTTGTAGAGAACCACTTGGAGTGCATCAATGATTCTTGTAATTCTTTGGTAAACTATTGAAATCTTGGTGTGTTGCATATTGGTTGATTGATCTCTAGTTCTTATAAAATTAATGATGTGATATGTTGATTGGTCTCTTGTTCCTATAGAATTAAAAATGTGATATGTTGATTTATCTCTTATTCCCATAAAAGTAATAATGTGATATGTTTGACTCTTCCTTCTCATTAAAATATATTTGGTAAAATGATTAAATTGAGCATAATAAAACTCTAATTGAGGGGCTTGGAATTTGAAACTTAATAAGTAAAATGGAACATTAGAAAAAGGAAAATGGTTCCTTGCTATAATCTTGGTAGATTAATAGAAGAAATAAAACTATGTGAAAAATATAAAGAATTTTTTTCCATTTACCTTCCCTAGAAGTAAAATAAATAATTATGCCACCTATACAGAATGGTGAGATATCATGCCAACATTAGTGGTGCTCCTTAATGATGCAAATATGTGATGTCATAATAGAAGGAAGATTTTAATTAAGAAAACTTGTAAGAAGAGTGCTTAGCAAGCGAAACTACAATTTTTGATTTAATAGTTGGTTTATAAAATGAGTAAAATTTATGTGTATTGAGTGCAATGTATAATTGAACCTTTAGTTTTACCGCCTACCTAGATTTGTGAAACATCTTATTGATAGTGATGTGTTCTAGTTGTGTAGTACTCCCTTGTTCATAGTCATATCTTCTTTTCCCTTGTAGGAGTTTTGGGTCTTCATACCCTTGTTTCCTTATAGCTCGACAAGTGTGAGTTTTGGCCTTTTAGGAGCAGGTCTTATATCTTGTTTTTAAGAAAAAAACCTCCTTGTGTGCTGATTTAGTCCTTGGTGACCTATTATATTGGTAAATCTAGGCAACATATGTTAAGGATATGAAATAATTTTGGGAATTTCTCTTTTCTTGGGAAACCTTGATATTGGTTATTTCCCCTTGTCCTTGGTAAGAGAAAGTGCAAGTTGTTTTCGTAAGTTGTTACTCAAGTATTGGTGTGATGCACTAGTATATTGTAGTTGGACCCCCTCTTGTTTCTTGTTCTTCTCTTCTAGCTCCCTTGAGTGCTCTTTGGTGTTACGATTTATGCATGTGTTCTCTTTATGATTATTTTGAGCTTGAGTAGGATTTAAGATAAATAAATTCTGTTGTGTTATGTAGAGTGAGTGGTGTCTCTTGTATTGATATGTTAGTTTGTGCAAGGATTATCTCCTAAGTGGAAATATTATCTAAGTGTTTGAAGTTTCTAAATCACGGTTAGTGTTGTGTGTTTGATTTTGAGTGCAAATTCAAGTTATAGAAAACCTTGTGGTCATGAATTTTCTCAGTTTTATCATGAAAATTTAATTGAATCCTTTCGAGTTATAAAATTACTTCCAATGAATAGCTTGCAAGAATGTAAACGCTTTTACTAGTTTAGGTGTTATCCTTGTTAAACCATGTCTGGTGTGATCTCCAATTTGCGAGACCTTTGAGTAGACATGTTTTCTCGTACAAATTGATGGTCATGGTTGATAATTGCTAGACTTGTCTAAATAAAAATTTTGAAGCATAACTCAACCTCAGTGGAAGCCTTAACTTTTGTTAGTGCAATATGTTGTATCCATGGGTGACTATGTGGTCATCCCGAGTTCATGGACTCCTCCCTGTTATTATTTTACTTTAGTGGTTGTTCTTGGGATTCCTTTGGATTTTTCTTGTTTCGATGTTATGTGTTGTAGCTTGGTTGATCAAGTAGAGTTACTATGTAGAATTAAATGTTTTCAGCCTTGTTGGAAGAAAGTTTAGCATTCATGCTTAACAATCTCCCTTCTCCATGTTAAATAACATTGGACCAAACTTGGGTTCTGAGGACCCACTTTTTTTTGAAATAAAGAAATCCCACAGAGGGTGTGATTTCTATTCATATGCATTGTTTCCCTACCTCTTTTCCATGACTTCCAGGAGGAATTCAAATCTAAGGGGAGGGGGATGTAATGTCCACTCCTCTTCAACATTGATTGAACTATGTTTTCAATTTCAGATTGATTATAATCTTGAACCTTGCTATTGTATTCTAGTTAGCATACTAATAAGATGCACAAGACATCATGATTACTTTGTCGTGTTTCGATTGTTAGCGACTGCATGGTTGTAGTAAGGACTTCGATGTACATTATTGTATATGATTTGATTAACCTTCTTAATAAACAATATAGAGGTGTTAGAATCTTGACATGATGTGACTTATGTGATGAATTTTATATGTTTTATTTACATATCAATATTTATGTTCTAAGTACTTCTACTGTACTCGAAACATTTGATTTGATATATATATGTTGCTAGATGATTTAGTTGATTTCATGATCTTATTACTAGTTGATAAATTGATAAAATTTAAATAATTGAAAGTGTGAACAATTGGTAATTACTTGTTTAGGGATGGTTTAGTTATGATAATTGATGATATGTATATGCATTTGTTTTACTATTTTGATGTCGCTAATATGGCCACAAGGCCGTAAAGGTATTGTTTTAATTTTGTAGGTATTTGCAACACAACAAAACCAAAGTGGGGTAGGAGACCAACAGTGAAGGAATTTGGGGTATTAGCAACAAGCCACCCTGACAACTAGTGTGTATGTTTGTTGTTTTTTTGTTAGGTCATTAGCGAGTCCCCATTGGGGGGTGACCTCAAATGTGAACTTGGGTAAGTTTGTGATTTTTTCTTCTTGATTTTATTTATTTGTGAGTTATTGTATTTTTATTAGTATGTGGAGTCACTTTTATTATTATTGTGTAGTACTCCTTTTAAGTTAATTAAAATTGTTAAACTAGTGCTTATTAGGATGTGAAAATGGGGGGATAAATGTGAGTTGTTAGTCTTGGTTTGTGCTGGATTGGAAAGAATTTAATTTGTTTTGGAGTAGTTTATACTCAATATTACAGAGTTAATTGTCGGATTTTGACCTTCTAGGCCATTTTGTAGATTTGTGGGACAAGTGAAGCTTATCCCACACCTCTTAAAGTTAGCCACCCACTTTGACTATGATGTGAGGGGCTTATTTTAGGCCTTAATTTTTTTTTAAATAAAGAAATAGAGCAATTAATTGCAGTTTTCTTACAAGGGTATTTATTTGTGTCCTTTAGGGGTGTGGGTTTGGGTTGAGTGTGTAAGAGGGTGGTCATTCCATCAACCACCAATTTATTATTCTTTTTGGGTTTGGGTTTGACGTTGGTGATGTGGGATGGAGGAGAAATGATGTGGCATCCTACATGGAGCCACATCATCTCTCTCTCTCTCCCTCTTTTTCTATTTATTCTGATTTGTGTGGGGATTTGAGGGTTACTTTCTCATTTTGGGATTCTTATAAATTTTGGGAGAGCTTGCTTGAGAATGGTGGTTAGAACTTGGAGTATATGGTGCTTGCTTAGGATTTTTGGAAGGATTGGAGCTTGCTTGTGGTTTTATCCTCTTACAATGGAAAGGCATATCTTCACCCTTGTTCTTACTTTTCTATTTTTTTGTGATCATATATGTGAACGATGATTTTTACATTTCTTATGATTGTTAGAAATATATTTTATACGTAGGATGTTGGAGAAATGGAAATGGGGGTGAAATTTGTGGGAGGCATAAGAGTAGTTTTGTTGGATGTTTTAGAAGGGAGTTGGGTTGGGATGTCCACCTTGTTAATAAGTAAGATTTGTGTTTATCTTGCTATTTTCTTGAGGGAGGCATAAGAGTGAAGGAGGCATAAGAGTGGTTTTATTTTCTTCATGGAGGCATAAGAGTTGTGCATCTTCTCACCCTTACTAGGAATGCAAGGTTCTCCTCCAAAATGTTTATCACTTATTAATTCATGTGATTAATAATGTAAAGTATTCCAATGGTGTTTATTGTGGTTGTCAAATGGTTAGAGTTTAGAAGGTAAAAAATTATTTCACTAAATTGGGACATATTCTAGTGAATTGAGACTCCAATATTTCAAGTATTGGAAGAAATCCATCTCCATTTTTACTTATATTGGATTCCATTTTTGGCTATACTGGATTCCATTATTAGCAATATTGGATTCCATTAGTAGCAATATCAAATTCCAATATTGTCATTATTGGACTTATTTGAGTTCCAATTTCTCTATTATTGGATTCCAATTTCACTAATATTGGATTCCAATTTCCCTATTATTGGACTCCAATTTCTCTATTACTAGATTCCAATAACGTTATTATTGGATTCCACTTTCACCACATAATCCTGACAGTCGCCCACTTACATAAGCCTAGCGGTTGCTATCTTATATAACCCAAGCATTTGCTAACTTACATAACCCAAGTAGTTGCAAACTTACATAATCCAAGCATCTGCTAACTTACATATGCCAAGTGTAATGCCCACTCCTCTTCAACACTTATCGAACTATGTTTTCAATTTCAAATTGATTATAATCTTGAACCTTGCTACTGTATTCTAGTTAGCGTACTATTAGGATGCACATGACATCATGATTCATGTTGTGTTCGATTGTTAATGACCTGCATGGTTGTAGTATGGACTTCGATGTACATTACTATATATGATTTGATTAACTTGCTTGATAAACAATATAGAGGTGTTAGACTCTTGACATGATGTGACTTATGTGATGTATTTTATATGTTTGATTTTCATATTAGTATTGATGTTCTAAGTGCTTCTACTGTACTAACACATTTGATTTGATATATATATGCTGCTAGATGATTTAGTTGATTTCATGATCTTACTACTAGTTGATAAATTGATAAAATTGAAATAATTGAAATTGTGTAATTTGTGAATTACTTATTTAGGGATGGTTTAGTTATGATAGTTGATGATATGTATATACATGTGTTTTACTATTTCGATGTTGTTAATATGGCCATGAGGCCAGAAAGGTATTATTTTACTTTTACGGGTATTCACTATGCAACAAACCAAAGGGGATAGGAGACCAACAGTGAAGGAATTTGGGGTATTGGCAACTAGTGTGTATGTTTGTTGTTTTTTGTTAAGATGTTAGGAGGTCCCCATTGGGGGGTGACCTCAAATGTGACCTTGCATAAGTTTGTGATTTTTTCTTTTTGATTTTATTTATTTGTGAGTTATTGTATTTTTATTAGTATGTGGAGGCACTTTTATTACTATTGTGTAGTACTCCTTTTAAGTTAATTAAAATTGTTAAACTAGTACTTATTAGGATGTGATAAAGGGGGAATAAATGTGAGTTGGTATTCTTGGTTTGTTTTGGCTTGGAAAGAATTAATTTTTTTGGAGTAGTTTGTACTCAATCTAACAATTGAATTTTCGTATTTTGACCTTCTAGGCCATTTTGGAGACTTTTGGGACAAGTTAAGCTTGTCCCACACCGCTTAAAGTCACCCACCCACTTGGACTATGATGTGAGGGGCTTAGTTTAGGCCCTATTTTGTGTTTTAATAAAGAAAAAGAGAAATTAATTGCACTTTTCTTACAAGGGTATTTATTTGTGTCCTTTAGGGGTGTGGGTTTGGGTTGAGTGTGTAAGAGGGTGGTCATTCCCTCAACCACCAATTTATTATGCTTTGGGGTTTGGGTTTGACCTTGGTGATGTGGAATGGATGAGAAATGATGTGGAATCCTACATGGATCCACATCATCTCTCTCTCCCTCTTTTCTATTTATTCCAATTTGTGTGGGGATTTGGGGGTTACTTGTTCATTTTGGGATTCTTGTAAATTTTGGGGGAGCTTGCTTGAGAATGGTTGTTAGAACTTGGAGTAGATGGTGCTTCCTTAGGATTTTGGAAGGATTGGAGCTTTCTTGTGGTTTTATCCTCTTACAATGGAAAGGTAGATCTTCACCCTTGTTCTTACTTTGCTATTTTGTTGTGATCATATGTGTGAACTATGATTTTTTCATTTCTTATGATTTTGAGAAATAGATTTGATCCTTAGAATGTGGGAGAAATGGAAATGGGGGTGAAATTTGTGGAAGGAATAAGAGTAGTTTTGTTGGATTATTTAGGAGGGAGCTGGGTTGGGATGTCCACCTTGTTAATAAGTAATTTTTGTGTTTATCTTGTTATTTTCTTGAGGGAGGCATAAGAGTGGTTTTATTTTCTTGAGGGAGGTATAAGAGTTGTGCATCTTATTGGAGGGAGGAATAAGAGTCATTTTGTGTATTGTGATGGAGTTATTGGAGGCTCATAGGTGACACCCAAACCCTTGGGAGGCATAGGAAGAACCCCATGTTCCTTTCTCCTCGTGGGATTTAGCATGAAGCCTTTATGTTTGGAAACTTATTGGTTTTGTTGAAAATTTTGAAATGTGTTATTGTACTGTATGTTTTGAATGTATTTGTATGTGAAACCCATTTAGAGTTGCCAATGGTTTTCTAAATAACCCTCATTGCTTCCTTGTTGGGGTTCGGGGGCCAATGACGAAGAAGGCTTCTCTCCCTCATTGAATATTTGGTTGGGTGGAGAGTGTTTCCTACTCCCCATTTTGTTGTGTTCTTGATAATGGTGAAGATGGTGGGATCACTGAAAGAAGTTATCTTATTGGTGAAATGCATGTGAAGTTGTAGTTGGTTATACTACTCTCCATAACTTGTAATTTGTACTTGTAGCACATTGGTTGTAACCTATTATTTTATGGGATAGTTCTTGAAAATGAGTCTAATATCGCTCACATTATTTTTTTGGAAATGGGAACCTTGAAATGTTGTTGTAATAGGAACAAATATATTATTAAATTTGGATATTATTCAAGTTCATTTGTAAACCTATTTTGGAAGAAATATTAAGTGCATTTTGAATGGGAATGTAACTCATTTAAATCTACAACTTAAATTGAGTTATACATGTGATTTACAAGTAATTGTTGCCTCATTTAAAACTTAAAATATAGTGAAAAGAATGCGTGTATTCCTTTAAAATGTTTTTTTTTCCTTATTAATTAAAAACAAAAGAAAGAAAGAAATTTGTAAATGATGGACCTCTTATCCTTATTTTCCTTCGGGATGTTGTTAAATTGGTGGAATGGTATTATTGAGTCTTGTATTTTATACTATATTGCAAAGTAATATAAGCATATAGTTAGTCATTTTCAAACCCAAAAAAACTCTCCCTTTCTCCCTTGCATTTGATTTAAATGAAAAGAATAATAAATCCAAATTTACACATATAAATATTTATTTTTGTATATC
Source organism: Taxus wallichiana var. yunnanensis (assembly GCA_018340775.1). NCBI lineage: Eukaryota > Viridiplantae > Streptophyta > Pinopsida > Cupressales > Taxaceae > Taxus > Taxus wallichiana. The sequence goes on from CM031235.1 coordinate 116,162,157, forward strand.
GATTATATATATTTATATATCCATATATATCTAGTTACTCAAATAAATCATATTTACCTATATATATAGGTCGTATTAAAATTTATTTTTCGTACACACACTCACACACACTCAAGTTATATATACAATGTGTATATATACGAGACATGTAATTAAAACTACTAAAAATAATAATATTAAGTTGTGTAAAATATCCCAATCGAGATATGATAACTCTTACAAATGAAATACAAAAAAAAGAAGGTAAAATGTCTTTTAGAAAACAAACAAACCTTAGGAGAGGGATGCTAAAACTGACTCTTCTTTGTGAGTATTCACTCGAGAACTTGAGCTTCCTTCCATGGCTTCATCTTCTTATCCTTTATCCATAACCTTCAAATAAAACAAAAGAAAATGAGAGAATAGGTTTAAGAAATGAATATAAGATATCCCATAAGGATTTCTAGGGTTTCATTAGCCTAACCTAAATCTAATGGCTCAAGTAGATTAGATCCAATGGTGTAGAATGAACCCTACATCACTTAAGTGATAGGGATTTTGGTGGGAATGTTTTAAATTAAATGTATGGGTAATGTTTTAATGGGGCCTAGGGGGTTAGTCCTAGATGTGTAACCTTGACCCCCTTTTATGAAAAAAACTAGATATTAATGTACATAATCGTAAACTAGAGGATTAGTATTATTGATTAAATAAATTTGAAATTTAATTAGGAGTCAATAATTAAATAATTAGATTTAAAGAAAATTAATGGGGCTAAGTAATGAAAAGCTAGATGAGGATTAATTAAATAAAATATTGGTACTTAGTAAGAGAAATTAAACCATAATTCTAATTGGGGATTGAGTAAATTTTTATTAGTCATTATTTTAAATTCTAACTGCCATATGATTGTCTAAAAATTTTATAATAAAGATTTAATTAAATCTTTTCTATTGCTTTAACCTTAAAAAAATTTATTTCATAATTTTCTCTAATTAATTATTGGGTTCTACTAGTGAATTCTTGTTGGGAAATTTGTGGGTGTTACACCAAGTGGCCACTAACTTACATATGCCAAGTGACAACTAACTTACATATGCCAAGTGGCCGCTAACTTACATATGCCAAGCGGCCGCTAACTTACATATGTCAAGTGGATGCTAACTTCAAGATAGTGTGTAAGTGATTGTTTTCATTTATGCCACATATCAATCTTAATATCTTCATACATATACAACTATTCATGCATACCTTATTCAAATAAATAAACATTGACATTGAAAATCCCTTCCCTAAACTTCCTTGAATGGTGTTAAAATTTGACGCCTTGATTTAGAAGTTTTTTTCTTTATTTTAGATGTAATATATTTGCAAATATTTTATAGAACTGACATGTGTGACTTGCATGTTTAAAAGGTGACCATCAATATTTATATACATTTATATAAATAATTTATTCATATATATTAAGCATAGTTAAAAAATATGGAATTGTCATTTATAAATTTTGTAAGTAGTGTGTAAGTGCGAGTGATCACACTTACAATCGCTTTGTGCCATTGGTTGAATGCCCAAGTGCGATTCATTAAATGTCTAAGTGTGAGCCTCAAGTCACACATCTCTTGACTCACACTTTAAGTGTGAGTATCAACTGACACTACTAAGTACGAGTATCAACTCACACTTCTAAGTGTCAGTCTCAACTCGCACTTTTAGGTACGAGTCTTGATTCACACCGCTAAGTGCAAACCTTTATTTGCACATGACTAATTGCGACAGACTCACCTATCAATTTTTTTGGGTAACGGTAATTTGTCAACACTTCCCTTTAAAAATACAAAACAATGTTTATTTATACCAATTATTTTGTATAAATTTCATTATTTTTAATATATATTGATGTAAATTTTGATAATTTTTGTAATTTATATATAAATCTATATTAATAATTGACGGTTAAATATTAAATATGCAATTCATGTGTGACATTTATTACAAAGATTTGTAAGTATTTTATTACAAAGATTTGCAAGTATTTGCAGTATTAATGATAACCATTTTGTAAGGAAAAATGTTAATTAATGTTTTCGTTTGCCTCAACATTAATTAGCCATTAATTTGAGCTATGTAAAATTTTCCATTTAAAAGTACATGTGCCATTCAAAATATGTGCACCTTTTGGAGCATGTAATTGTTGTCAGCCATTAATCAACCATTTAATGAAAAGCAATGTAAAATCATACATGTTCCCTCTTAAATTCCCATGCCTCCAAAATTGGTGGTTGGATTTGGTTACATATCACTATAAGTAGATAGTTTTTTGAGTTTATATTTTTAACATTTACCTTTCTATTCTCTTCATCATTGTGTAAGCTTATTCATCAATAGAAAAATCTCATCATCACAAGCGTCAAAAATTATGTGCTTGAGTTCTGGAAATGTTTTGATTTCCTCCGTGCCAAAAATTGGTATGAATCCTCACCTGCAGTCCCTCCAAAATTAAATTTTTTTGTTAATGTGAAATTTTCCATAGCTGATTAGGGATTATATCCATGTAAAATTTTCCATAGCTGATTAGGGCTTATATCCATGTAGGGATTTTGTAGATAATTAAACAAAAGTAAGTTTGTTATTCAATATTTTGTAGAAGGTAGTTTTTATCAAATAAATAATTTCATAATATAGTAAACATTTGTTAGAGAAGTGAAAGAGGACGAAATGGAGCACATCTTGATAGAGAAATGATGCAACTTAATATGTAATAACATGAGAGGAAGATTTGCAAAAATTTTAAAAACCAAAAAAATGTTAAGAACTTGTTTTTGAGTATTGAAAAACAATCCTGGTGGTATGGATGGTGGCTCAATTTGCACAATAAAAAAGTGAATATTGGAATCGATTTATGGACATGGTGGTGCACGGGAACATAAGAGAAAATGTTTTTATAAAATTACTTTTTTTTTGTTAGCCTTATTGTTGTCCGCAAATAGTCTTCGCACACACATAATTAACAAAATTCAATGGCTACGACATCATTGACATTGTCAATGAAAATATTTTAGAAGATATTCATGTTAAGAATGAGTTGCCATTGAATGTGTTGGTGTTGGATTACAATGACTTATTTGTGAAAAATATGGTAATGCAAGAGGAGGAGAACCAAATAGATTTTGGAAAACAAAAGAACGAATACATATTTGTGAAAGGATAATTCGAGGAACAAGGAAAATATAAGATCTTTGGATTTATGGAAGCAACAACTCTTCTCAAAACTTTTCACAAAATGTAAATTTTTTTTGTTTGCGTCGTGGCTATTAGGATTTTTATCTTTTGTTACCTACGAGATTTCTCTCTTCTATGCTTCAATGTCATATTATGCCTTAAGGACCTTTTTGTAAAAGGATGTGGGTCCTTTCAAAACCCCCATATTAACCCTTATACAAAAAAATGGACATAGTTTTTGTACATCGAATATGTTGTTGTGGCATAACACAAAAACTCTATGATGACAATATCTTACTTTATTTTGTTAATTCCTATCGATTGATAATATCCAATTAATATGGTGTCGCATAAGCTAGCAGATGCTAAGCTAAAAATAATATTCTTTGACTTGTTAAATGCTAGCGATCCATAAGCTCAAAATTTTATATTGTGGAAGTATTAGGTTACCTTAGTGGGCGCTAAGCTCAAAACATCTTACTTAAAATTTCTCCTCAATCCACCACTCAAAATAAAAAAATTCTATTAACTTTTCAAATTTCTAATTTTTGTAATTTAGTTAGATAATGTTTTACACTAGGAAACTTATTTATATTTTTATTTATTTGCTAGTTAGTATTGATTTGAAAAATATGAGGCCTTGTTGTAACATTGATTTATTCTATTTAATAAAAATCATAATTATAAGGAAACAATTGCACAACTAGCACATCTAGCATGATCACACAACTAGCACATCTCCCATCCATGAGGCATGAAATTAATGATCTATCTTGTTTAATTTAAAATGTCATTAAAAAAATTACTATTAACAAGGTTTATTAAATATATGTGAACATAATGATTGGATACTTTATACAGGGATTAAGGAACTAGAAACCTTACAATAGAATGCATCGTGAGCATCACCAACAAAGTGAACAAAAAAGAAACAAGAAAAAAATGGCTAAAATAGATTATCCCAAACTACAGTCCAATAGATCAATACAAGGAAAAATTACAAAACATGGAAGGGAAAACATCCCAAATGATACATTCCACAAATAATCAAACAAAATCTCCAAGAGCCAATGAACTAGTTAGTCTTCAAACATTTGTACTCCTCCAGTTGATGCTCATCTCATCCTTTCATATTACCATCCTGCTTGCTCTTGATAGGGATGTGCTATTCAACTTGCTCTTCCTCATCTAAACTATTGAGGTAGAGATTATACTTGCAAACTTTGTGTCCCTGCTCTAGCTGACCACACACCCCTCGAACCCCAAAATTTTGATCTCTACCATATCGGCCCTGATAGAGTTTTGGGTGATGTAAATTTTCTTAGAGGAATCGATGCAATGTATGACATTGTTTCCCATATCCATTCCAACTTCACTTAAGCCCTCCATATCTATTTCCACCTGACTCACCTTGAGAGTAATCTTATCAAAATCTACATTCCAACCCAGCTCCACTCTTTCCCTTTAGATGAATCCCCTTTCATATCAATAAGAGAGACTACAACTATGATACCAATATTGTCATTCCCATGAGGTGCCTTACTCTTCTTTCTCCTCAGTTTGTTCATATGGTCCACAAGAGTACAATTTTCATCTGAATCCCCATATTTGGGCTCTAATTCCTTTGCCACCACCGGTTTACCATTCTTAAAAATAAAAATAATTAGTCCATGGTGTATCAGGTATCAATCTTTCCCTGTTGAAAATCATTCACCGACACAGAGAGTGACATAAACAAGAAAAAGGGAAGGCTCATAACAATCTTATTCCTAAACATATTAAGCATAGTGAGATGGTGAGTAAATATCTTTCTATAATTCACTTCAAGAGTAATGTACCTCATAAGGTGGAGGTAGACCGTATTCCAAATATCAGGGATGCAAAATCTAGCTATACCATCTACTAACAGGTAAACCATTTCTTTACTACAGAAGAAAGTCTTAATTTCATGCTTGCATCTGGTGTGGTCTTTGAATATATTTAAGCCCTCCGTATCCATTCTAGTCTCCTGCACTATCAAATCCTCTAAAACCTGAATTTCCATGTCGCGGATCACCATGTTGCCATTGTTCCATGCCCGACCAAATTCCAATGTAAGATAAGGATCAAACCCCATGATTTTTGAGATGAAATTCCTAAACCCCCAATTTTTAAAATGCACCACAAGGAGGGGTTGTCCTTCAGGAACCATATCTTGTGGGCTTGGTTCTCAAATGACCACCTCCCATTTTTTTAGTTGACCAAGATTGAAAATGGAAGAAACAATGGCCAAAATGAATTGTAAGAGAAAAATTAATACAAATCCTGCCATATATCCTACACGTGGGAAGGGTCATGTTAACCATAAGTACAAGGATGACATCCCAACGAGGGAAAAATTCATCAACACATCAATACTTAATGTTCTTAATGAGATTAATAACATTGGTGATATCATCTCCCCTCTCACACACTTTAAAATTACTACCTTTAGCCCCAATTTGGCAAGATAATCCACACATTTATTACCCTTTCTCGGGGTGTGAATAATTAATTACATTTATCAAAATATTTCAACAAATTTTCTTTAGTATCTTTAAGGATATTGCTTATGGTCCAATTATTAATTGTATCCTTTCTCACATTGTCTAGTGTTAAAATCTTGTTTTGAACAACTAACCAAAAAAACATGTTGACATTGGTGAGTAAATCCTTAATCAAATTTTTCCTCTACAAATCCTTTGCAAGACAACATATGTTCAGAAAATGAATATGTTTGGTCCAAGAATGTATATGTCAGGTGTTATACTTAAGAATTATAGTCATTGATCTCCATAAATGTATGTAGGAAAATCATTTATGTGAAAACAATTGATCTAGGACGTTTAAAAGACATCAAATTATTTTAGAAACATGTTCAATATTTTTCATTCAAACAACAACATATTATAAGTACAACATAAAAGGTATTTTGTAGTAAGTAACAAATCTTTCAAATAAATACAATTTTTGTCCTCCAATCTTTACAATTCAATTCTAGTTAAGGCAAAAATCTTCATGTTGTTGACCTTGGGGAGTAAATCCTTAGTCCAATTTTTCCTCTAGAAATCCTTTGCAAGACAACATATGTTTTGAAAATGAATATGTTTGGTCCAATAACTGATATGTCACGTGTTATACTTAAGCATTATAGTCATTGATCTCCATCAATGCATGTAAGAAAAGCATTTTTGTGAAAGCAATTGATCTAGGACGTTTAAAACACACCAGACTATTTTAGAAACATGTTCAATATTTTTTCATTCAAACAACAACATATTATAAGTACAACATAAAATGCATTTTGTAGTAATTAACAAATATTTCAATCCTTTCAATAATAATAACTTCTAACATCCACGACGTTAGTCGCACTTCTTTTCTAACAATAACAAATTTAAAAATAGGTTACAAATTTCACTTCAATCCCAAACTACTATACCTTTTTTGTTATATCAATTCAATCCTCCAACCAGGAGGAAGTTCATTATGATATTAACACTGGAGATACTAGTGGAAACTAAACTCAATGTCTTTCTTTAGCTTATTAAATTGTAGTGACTCTTTATTTCGAAATAATATATTCTTCAAATGCATTCACCCGCTAAGCTCAAACTAGGTTGATTTAATTTGGTAAATCCCGAGTTTTCACTAAATACATCTAATATTGCTAACATCCAAACTTTGAACCTCCACTAAATGCAGTAATTGTAATAAAATTAACTAATTAATGTTGGGTTTGGTTGAACATTAACTAAGATTAAAATTTGTTAGGTTATCTTGAGTCATAACCTCTTTTGGCGCTATTGTAAAGATGATAATCTTTGTATTTGTGTGTCTTTTGGGAATTTATGGCATTCATAGATTGTGTTCGTGTGATGGGGAACCATTTAATGAATATTAATAATTATGTCAAATTTCAATTAGAAATCTTGGAGACACGTGTTGAAGATTGGAATGAAGGTGCTCAACATCTCTATTTAAGCATTGTCTATATCGGGCCTTTGGCAATCACTGTAAAAAAATCCCTGTTCATTATGGGTAGCACTAGAAAATGCATCGAGCCTTCTTCCTGTGAAGAGGTCAAGGACAACCCAGTAGTATGGAATATTTTTCATGATGGTGGTGTTACGTCGTTTATGGAAAGACTGTATGGTCACTCTGTCTCGAGTAATGTGCATTATCTTTGGTAACTCGGAAAATGGAAGAGTCAAAGTGGGAAAGACTAAATTTATTATTTCAATAAATTCCATTGCAGTTGTAATGGGGCTCCCCATAGAGGGAGACATTTATTTTCATGAGGAGATGGATGATTTCATGTATCCAAGTGAAAATCTGACAATGTATCACTCTAGCTATGAGCGGGATTCGCTTCCTTAACCTTGGGATAGGGTTGCTGATAAATTAAGGAGGTACTTCATGCTTCATCGACGCTAAAAATTCATCTATGCACCTCAATTTTTTCTTCTTATGCATCTACTATGTGATCAGAAGGTAAACTTTGCGAACTTTCTATTTTAATTACCTGAGAATTTCATTAAAATGGCTATAGAAGATGATGGTCCTTTCTTACACCAAGGCCTTTTTATTTTCTCTTTAAAATGGAAGCTTCCCAAAAATAAATCTCACACTTCCCCTCTAAGTCAGACAAGTAGCATTGTCTCCCCTCTCCTCTTTCACAACCAGCTCCCTATATCTGTCAGCGTCGCCACTACCTTGGTTTCCCTTCTGACTCCGATTCAGACATCATGATCATTTTCCCTTGTTCCTCTGCTCTTAGGTCTCCCTCAACTTCTCTGGTGGATCGTAACCCTCCGGAAACCTTGGAGCAATCTCTTAAGGTATCTAAACCACCTTCAGACCTAACATATTTTTCCTCTCCACCTCTTACTAATGCTTCTCTGGCTTCTCCTCTCATCTCCACTAACATTGTAATGGCTGCAACTTGTTATCCTACAAAATTGTCAAAGGCAATTTGCAGGTAACCATACCCAAAAATTTTGTTTTGGCCCTAAGGAAGTTTGACAACATTCGAAAGAATCCCAAAATTCTCTTTCGAAAATCAAGTTTTAAGGACTTAGCCATTTTTCAGTCTTTTTGAGAAAGGTGCTGAGAAGTTCATGTTGACATGCTGAAAGGTGCGCCAAGGGCGCTAAGAAGTTCCTGTCGACATGCTGAAAAGTGCACCAAAGGCGCCGATAAGTTCCTCGTCAACATCTTTGAAAAATGCGCCAAGGCACTGAGAAGTTCCTGTCGACATGTTGAAAAGTGCGCCAAGGCGCTGAGAAGTTCATGTTGACATGACAAAAAGTGCGCCAAGGCACTGAGAAGTTCATGTTGACACGAAAAAAGTGCGCCAAGGCACTGATAAGTTCATGTTGACACGACAAAAAGTGTGCCAAGGCACTGAGAAGTTCATGTTGACACGACAAAGAGTGCGCCAAGATGCAAGGAAGTTCATGTTGACACGACGAAAAGTGCGCCAAGGCGCTGAGAAGTTCCTGTCGACATGCTGAAAAGTGCGCCAAGCACTCTAATGTCCCTGCTGACATGTTTGAAAAAGTGCGCCAAGGGCTCGATAAGTTCCCTGCCGACATGTTGAAAAGTTCACCAAGGGCTTTGATAAGTTCCTGTCGACATGATGAAAAGTGCGCCCAAAGCGTACCTGAAGAGTATTTTCTTCTTGGGATCCATTGATCGGTTTTGTAAAATATTTTAAAAGCATGTTGGCATACATGATGACATCATCCATGTTGCACCATGGGATGTTGCCATCCAAAAACTTGCCCAAGTCAACTGTTGACTTTTTAGATATTTTGTAAGTGGTTGGTTTGCTTTTGTCTTGTTTTCTCCTCTCCTTCTATAAATACTTGAATACTTGTTGTATTCAAGGGTGGACACTTTTTAGATGAAAAATAGAAGTGAGAAGAAAAGGCTTTGTACTTTTTGTAACAGAAGAAAACATTAATACAAATATTAAGACTTTGTGCTGAATATGTGTGTTATGGGCATCTGATCTTTCTTATGTCAGATCTATGCATTTATTCTATTGGATCTATCTCTACTTTTTTGTCATTTGTTCATCAGTATTGCTTTGTTGTCTATGCAAGTAGGTTCGGCTCTGTTTACTACCAGCCCAAAACATAGACCCTCTGACCTTTCTACTTTGGAATTCATTTCTTTTCTCCCTTCAGATCCATCTTCCTTCCTTTCCTTCCTTCATTCCTTTCTGTTCTTCATCAAAACTACCTCTACTGGGATGAGATCCCAAACCCCCTGAAGGCAGAATACTGTAAGACTTGCACAGGTTCCTGCTGGTAGAATAGCAATAAACCAGTTTCGCTTTGTTGTCTCAAAGAGGGGCTATGCCCTACACACTGTTGGCTCGTCTATCCATAGATCTGCTCTCACGACAGATTTTCAGACCAACACAATTGTCTTAAGTCACCCGATCATGGAAGCATGTGTGACTTCCATCCCACCTTTTGCATGGAAGTTAGCATGGTATCGAAAATTCCCGATGTGTTGTGGTATCTCTCATAAGTTTACCCTCATTCTCCTATATCGAGAAAATTGTCTTGCCCACTACAACTTCTGAGAACATAAGGATCATTCGGAGACTATATCTCATGATCTTCCTGAGCCGCCAAATATTATGTTTCACTCAATATCTGCTATCAAGGAATGGAAAATTCACATGGTCATGACCTAGATGAAAATCAATGAAGACTTCCTAGAACACATTAAGTTAGTGGACGTGCTGGTTCAAGGAAGGCCTACTACCAATGCTAAGGATGAAGCAACTACTCTCATGAATATCCATAAAATGTAATTTGGCTTTGTCCAGTTTGGGAATTTTTGGTTTTTGGTTTTTTGTTGCATACGAGATTGTTCTCTTCTTGTTTCACTGTAATACCTATCCATGAGGGATTTTTTGTGCAAGTATGTGGGTCATTTGGGAAAACCCCCCTTTACTCTAATTCTAAATAGTTTTATGTTTTAGCATATCATAGTCACAACTAAGCTCCTAATATGTTAATGAGTTTTCTTACATCCTTAAGATCGCTATGCTCCAAATTTTATGTCTTGGTATAACCTAGTAGCTTCTTAGATGAGAGTATCCTACTTTATTTTGATAAAACCTAGCGACCACTAAGCTCCAAAAATTTATGGTGTGGCATAACGTACCATTGTCTAATATCAAAATATAATTTTCTTACTAGTTAGGTGGTAGTAAAAACTAAACTTAGAATATTATATTGTGGGTTTAACACTAGAAAAGTTATTAATATCTGCCTCTAATTTGCTAGATGTTGTAAAATATCTTAATTATGAATTATTAAACCCTAGTGATGAAATCACCAAATAACATGTTGTGGAAAAACCTAGCGGCCGCGAAGATCAAAATAATATATTGTTTAAGTACCTAATGACCACTAAGCTCAAACTATGTTGATTCAAATTTGCTAAATCCTAGTCACCATTAAGATCCAAATATTATGTTTTGGTGTAACCCACTGGCAGCCAAGATAATAATATCTTATTTATTTTGTTTAAACCTAGTGAGTGCTAAACACCAAATATTATGTTGTGTCATAATCTAGCGGACGTTAAGCTCAAAATATCATTCAGTAACATGTTAAATGATAGCAACCACTATGATTGAAATAATATATTGTGGAAGTACCTAGTCTCTACTTAGTTCAAAATATGTTAATTTAATTTATTCAATCATATGGACCTTAAACTCCATATATTATGTTGTTGTTTAAACTAGCATTAGCTAAATTATAAATATTTTCCTGTAATTTGTTACCTATTGTAAAATATCATAACTATGAATTACTAAACCCTAGCGAGTTCAATCTTCAAATAATATGTTATGGCAAAAGCTTCTGACTGCTAAGCTCAATGTATCTGAAACCACCAGTAGCATCCAAATTTTATGTGGTAGCATAACCTAGTAGGTGTTAAGCTCGAAATTTCTTAATTCCAAATCTTAAAATGCATACAAAAATTCAACTAATTTATACTGGTCTTGATTGCTATAAGGATCTCCAAAGTCAATGTATTTCTTTTGTTTGTTAAATACTATTGATTTTTTAGCTCAAAATATTTATATTCTTAAGTTCTCTCTTTCTTTTGTTGAAACCTAGAGACTGCTAAGATCCTAATATTATGTTGTGGCATAACCTAGTGGCCGCTATGTTGAAAATATCTTAATTTAATTTATCAAATCCTAACCACCGATAGGATGCAAATATTGTGTGATGGCATAAACTAGCGGGCACTATCCTTGAAATATCTTAATTTGAAATCTTAAAATCATACAATAAAGTCTTACTAATTTATACAAATCTTGATTGTTATACATTTCTCCAAAGTTAACATGGTTGATTAACTTAGAGGTTGATAATCTCAAAATAACTTACTTTAATTTGTCAAAATGTAGCAACTTACAAGAGGATATGGCATATGTGGCTTTAATGGTCATTTATGACATTGATAGTTTACATTCGTGTGATAGATGAAATTGATTAAGGGTTATACGCACATGACATGTAATATTGTGTTTGAAATTTAAGATTCTTAATGAGAAGTGTGATATTTATGATAAGGATATCTAATCAATGATCTTCTGTACTATCATAGTTACCTCCTTTCGTGTGTTATGTGCTTCTGGCTTTATATCTCGGGAGGCCAGCTCGACATTTCACTACCCCTTTCAAATTTTCGTCTTTGGTCTTTGGGCTTCCTTTCTCTCTGTGATGGTGACAGGCTGTTGGTGGTTTCTTGGGTAGCATGGAGTGTGGTCCTAGCAAGAAAAGGAAAAGAGCTATGAAAGGAAAGGATGTCAAGGAATCATTTAATTCTGGATCGATGGGAAAATTCGGAACACAACTCTATGGAATTGGCTCGAGAAGGTTCGGTCAGTCGTCGTGGGTTGATTCAAAGAAGATGATGATGATGATATTTGTGAGAGCATACAAAAGCTAATGCTTGGGTAGAACCAGTCCAAAGGGCAAAGGAATTTTTTTGACATGGCTCAAGGGTTGATTGCAACAAACATACTTTCTAACTCTTGAGGTATTTTATCTTACATAATAAGAATGATAAGTCGGAAGATCATCTATTCATCCTTCAAAGGTGTCATGTTCATGCCTTAATGCGGGGATGTAAGTGATTGTGAGTGGTCTGGAGGAAGTTGCAGAAAATCAGGGTATAGAACTCCTTGCTTGCACTAAAGTGAAAATTCCAGAATACTATGTCGATTCGTCCTCCCTCCTCGATTAGAGAAAATGGGACATGGATGTTGAGATCATCAAGGAGGTGGCGCTAAGAGGTGAACAACCTAATATTTCTTGGATGAATTTGTCTTTAGTTTTTTATTAAGGCCAGAATGGTCATTTGTATAGCGAAGTGTATAGATATAGGAAGTATTTGTGGGTGAAGTGAAGCTGATTACAACTCTTCCCCATATTTTGGCATATATTTAGTAAGATAAGTTACTTGTAATCATCATGGGAGTCCTGTTGGAAGAATTATCATGGACTGGTTCCTCATGTACTTTTTTCAAGACTTATCATCGAAATATCCTAGTTTAAAATCTTAAAATCATAGAATGAATTCATCTAATTTATATATATCTTCTTTGTGATACATATAATGTTTGTGATATATAAGCTAGTGAATTGAGTACCCAAATACTATATTGTGGCATAACCTAGCGGCCGCTAAGCTCTTAATACCTCAATTTAGTTTTGAAATCCTAACTAATGCTAGGTTCCAACGATTATGTGGTAGCATAACCTAGCGGGCGCTAAGCTCAAAATATCTTAATTTAAAATAATATGTTGTGGAATAACCTAGTGGCCACTAAGCTCTTAATACCAGTATTCACTAAGATCGTATTATTATGTTGCATAACCTACCCACCGCTATGCTTATAATATCTTACTTTATTTTACTGAAACCTAGAGACTTCTAAGATCCAAATATTATGTTGTGCCATAAGCTAGCAGATGCTAAGCTCAAAATATAATTGGGTTATATTGTGGCATAACCTAGATGCCACTAAGGTCTTAATACCTCAATTTAGTTTTTAAATCCTTACTACCACTAGGTTCCAATGATTATATGGTAGCATAACCTAGCGGGTACTAAGCTCGAAATATCTTAATTTAAAATAACATATCATGTTTGTGATACATAACCTAGCTGAATTGAATACCCAAATAATATGTTGTGGAATAACCTAGCGACCGCTAAGCTCTTAATACCAGTATTCACTAAGATCGTATTATTATGTTACATAACCTACCCACCGCTATGCTTATAATATCTTACTTTATTTTACTGAAACCTAGAGACTTCTAAGATCCAAATGTTATGTTGTGTCATAAGCTAGTAGATGTTAAGATCAAAATATAATTGGGTAACTAGATAGATTATAAGTGCCCACTAAGCTCAAAATATTATACTGTGGAAGTACCTAGCGCCCACTTAGCTGAAACTATTTTAATTTAATTTGTTTAATCCAACCCACCGTAAGGTCTTAATGCTATACAACACAATATACTTGATGAATCCTAGAGACTGCTAAGCTATTCTTAGTCATAAATAAAATGATCACTTGACCCAAAAAGTGTGTTTCCTAAATAAAAAAGTGTATTTAACACGAGAGAAATAACAAATCAATCACTTGACCCAAAAAAGTGTGTTTCCTATACAAAATCCACCTATCCTTGAGTCCGTAAAGGTAAACGAAGACTTCATCCAAATAAGAATTATAGACTCACACTCGCTTATAGTAGGAAATTTTTTTCATTTAGATCATATTCAAAAAGGAGTTTATATAAACGATAAAAAAATAAATCTGGAATTTATGTAATAGTATACGTATAGACTTGGACTCGTTGTACCCTAGCGGCCGCTAAGCTATACTTAAAGGCAGAATATTTTTACATTTAGGACAAGAAAAGAAACTTGGACTAGCGACCAAGAAGTTATACTACAAGTTTTTAAATAGAATGCGATCTACTCGTTTCCACCCTAGCGCCGCTAAGCTATTCCTAAAGGTAAATATATCATGTTCATAAATGTTATACATCTAAATTCTTAATGTTTGCTAGAAATCATATTGAAAAGATATAAAAGATAACAAATAAATCTGGCATTTATATAATGGATACATAAATATACGTGTAAAATCGTATCTTTAATATGTTATACAAGTAAACGTATAGTTTTATCTAGTTCTTACAAGATTCTGGAAGAATTATTTTATAGTTATGAAATCATATGGAAACTCAGAATTATGTCTGAGAATCTATAAAACAATTTTTTACATATGATGCCATCTACTCGTTGCATCCTAGCAGTTGCTAATATATTCTTAAAGGTAAATATATCATGTTCATAATGAAGTTGTTTTATAAATCTAAATTGTTAATCTTTGCAAATATAATAAATAGTTGACGAAGAACAAAAGTGATCGCTAGGACCAAAAAATGTTGTGTTTCCTATATACAAATAACTGATCCGCAAAGGGCCAAGGATTACAAATGCTTTTTCCAAATTAGAATTCTAGCCTAGAGACTCTAGGGTAGAAAAATTATCCTATGGTGGAGTTTATTCATATACAAAAATCATATTGAAAAGATTCAAATGATAACAAATAAATCTGGAATTTATATAATGTATATATAAATATATATATAGAATCTGTATGTAATTAGAAATAGAATCGGGGTTTTGTAAATAGGTCATTCGAAAACAACCAATTATATTGTGGAAGCCTCAAAGCTATGTTAATTTTTGGCATAGATTAGCGGGCTCAAAAGGAAGAATATATTAATTATAAAATTCATATTAATTAAAATTATATTTAATAATATTATTGCATATATAATGTATTTAACTTCCACTATACATACCATAAAATGATGAAGACATTAAATTTGGTTAATTCTACATGGAAACACGTATATAATTGGAAATAATATCATATAATTGAATTCTTAATATAGTTTTATAGTTTGGCTTTAATTTTTTAACCTCATATATTTTCCTAAAATATCTAAGTGGAAACCATGCAAAAATGTAGTATGCATTAATTAGTGAGGTTTCTTTGCATCATCTTAATGAACAACATTAGACTTTTTTTGGGTCTCGTGACTAAATTAAAATTAAAATTAAGGTGACTATGTCGAAGCTATCATTATCCTAAAAACAATTGTAGAAACGAGAACAAAAAATTCAAAACGAAAATAGCTAAAGAGAGACATAGAATGACGAAAATGGGAAAGCGTTAAACAAAGATAAATACTATAGTAGAAAATTGATTAAAATTTATTTCATTAATGCACAAAAAATTGAGTTTTCATGAAGAACAAGGAAGTTTTGTACGAATATCAAAAGCAACTAGAAATCAAGGCTTGAATGCGGAACACGATTAAGTAAGACAAAATAGGGCTTGTGTGGATCACGATTGGACTGCCATGCAAAACACAAGAACTAGTCAAATATAGAGAAACTAATAGATCTTGCAATAAAAAAGGTACAACTTTACTATAAATACCTGGTTTAGTAATATCTGGGATTATTTTGTGTTTTATGTTGTCTGTGAAACCTCCATCTACTATCTCATTGAAACAATCATCGTGATTCTTTTCACAACCTCTGTTGTTATCCTCCTTCATGTGTGTCATTTGTGTTCATCCTTTCTGTGCTTATTTTGTGTGCCTTTCTCTGTGAACAAGATTATAATCGCATGAAAAAAAAAACAGGTTCGAATATTGGCTTAAGAATTGCTTAACATGATGAGATCCCTCTCCACCATCAGTTTGAGCTTGTGGCGTGATGGTAAATCATTCGGATATCGAGTCGTAGTTAAGTGTGCCAGCCCAGGAGTAGTCTTTGGGATGGGTGACCTCCCAAGAAATTTCTAGTGTTATTTCCTCCTAATGATGTTGGGCCTGATTGGGTGTATACTTGGCTCCATCATGCCGAGGGTATTGGCAAAGAATCGATTAACATGATGAGATCCCTCTCCACCATTAGTTTAAGCTTATGGTGTGACGGTAAATCATTTGGTATCGAGCTAGGTAGTTAAGCACGCTAGCCCTAGAGAGAAACTGGCAATTTCTTAGGAGGTCACCCATCCTAGCACTACTCTAGGGCTAGCGCTTAACTACTCCGGCTCGATACCAAACAATTTTGTCATTCACACCAAAAGCTCAAACTGATGGTGGAGAGGGATCTCATCATGTTAATCGATTCTTATGCCAATACCCTCTCATAGGATGGAGCCGAGTATATACCCAATCAGGCCCAACATCATTGGGGAGGAAGTAACACTGAGAATTTCTTGGGAGGTCACCCATCCCAGCACTACTCTGGGGCTGACACGCTTAACTACTTGGCTCTGATACCAAATGATTTAACGTCACACCACAAGCTCAAATTTATGGTGGAGAGGGTTATCATCGTGTTAAATAGTTGCTATGCCAATACCCTCTTGCACGATGGAGCCGGGTATACACCCAATCAGACCCAACAACATTAGGAGGTAGTGACACCGAGAATTTCCTGGGAGGTCACCATCCCAAAGACACTAGTCAGGGTTGGCGTGTTTAATCTGCTTGGTATCAGAGATGCAAGACTTGCCATCACACCAAAAGCTCGAATTGATGGTGGAGAGGGATCTCATCGTGTTAATCAATTGCTACGCCAATACCCTCTCGCACGATGGAGCCGGGTATACATGCAATCAAGCCCAACAACATTAGGAGGAAGTGACACCGAGAATTTTCTGGGAGGTCACCCATCCCAGAACTACTTTGGGGCTGGCGCACTTAATTACCTGGCTCTCATACCAAACAATTTGTCGTCACACAAAAAGCTTGAACTAATGGTGGAGAGGCATCTTATCGTGTTAAATATCTACTATGCCAACATTTTTTTTTAGAGGAAAGACAACTCGAGTGTCTTGGAATGCTCATAAATGAATAGAAAGAGAATACATATAGGTGCCTTTGAGTAACCCTAGTGCGTAATCAATAACAAACCCTAAACCTAACCCTAAACCTAATCCATGTGAGATGACCCTCCATATGTGAGTGGAGGACACATAGGATAACTCACACCAACACCCCACTTCATCGAAGTTGGGGTACCGACTATGATGAGTCACCAAAGAGAAGACACTCATAAACAAATAAAAAGATGTGGCAATGGGGCCCAACAACTAAAGGCCTGATAAGGTTCCCATATATAAACACATTCTTCCCGGAAGAAGAAGAAGAAGAAAAGAGAAGGACTGCATAGCTCAAAGAAGATGAGCAGCTGCAGAAGACCTCACCCCAAGAAGAGATCGTAAGTGAAGAAACTTCATCTCAGTGAAGGGCTTCGTAAATAAATTTACAATATGATCAAGCTGTCTGAATGTATTGAATGTCGATGATACCATCATGAATAAGTTCTCATATGAAGTGCATATGGATCTCAATGTGCTTTGTCTGCTGATGCTTGGAATGGATTTCTACAAATGGAGATAGTGCTCGTGTTATCACAATAGATAATGGTAGGTCTTTGAAGGTGGATGTCAAACTCGCGTGAGAATACCCTTTAGCCAAATAGCTTTGGTGGTAGCGTTAACTGCTCCTCTATATTCTGCCTTTGTAGATGATATTGCAATTGTATTCTGCTTCTTTCTAGACCAACTAATAGGACCCGAACCAAGAGAGAAACTGTATCCAGAAGTAGATTTTCGATGATCTAAGTCACCGGCCTAATCGAATCTATGAACCCAATCAAGTCAATATCTACCCCTCTATGATAGTGAATTCCATCAGTATAAGTGCCATGAACATAATGAAGGATCCATTTAGCTGCTTTCCAAAGCAACTCATGTGGCTCTGCATGAATCGACACAATCCCAATAAAGCATACGATAAATCCATTCGAGCGTGAGTCAAGTAAATCGAGCTCCCACCAACTGTCAATAAAGAGTACCATCAACCAAGGAGTAGAGCAATCTAAAACCAACTTAATCTCGGAAAGAAAAGGAGTAGGAGAAGACTTGCAATCAGGACATCGAAAACAAGCTAAGCAAATCAAGAGCATACTTAGGTTGCGAAATCAAAATTCCGAGTCGATTGTGAAATCTAGATCCCAAGAAAGTAATGAAGCAGACCTAAGTCATTCATGGAAAACCCGTTGGCCAAGGCGATCTTCACGTAATCAATAATAGAGGAAGAGTTGCCTGTGATCAACAAGTCATCAACATAGAGAACAAGAATGAGTATGGAGTCATCTTATCGTATAATATAAACATTTGGATTAGAGTGACACCTAAGTAAACCTTGATGTAAGTAAAAAGGAGTCCATCTTGGCATACCAAGCCCGAGGGGCTTGTTTGAGGCCATAAAGAGACTACTTTAACTTACAAACGAGGGAGGGATCTTGGACATAACCTGGAGGTTGTTCCATATAGATCTCTTCCTCTAGGTCACCATGACGAAAGACACTCTTAACGTCCATTTGATGGAATTTCCATCTATTTGCTGCGATAATGACTAGGTCAGTCAAATAGAAGTCATCTTCACAACCGGAGCAAAGGTTTTAGTATAATCAACCCCAGCTATCTGGGAGAAACCCTTAGCTACTAATCACGCTTTAAACTTTTAGACGTCTCCTCCATCTACTCCACACTTTGTTGGAACACCCACTCACAACGAATGATTTTTCTTCCTTTCAGAAGAGGGGTGAGATCCCAAGTATCGTTATTCATGAGAGAGGAATACTCCTCATCCATGGTAGAATCCCACTCAGGAATACCATAAGCCTCCCGGAAATACTGTGGATCAGAAGCAGAGGTGAAGAAAGAGTGGGGTCCAACTAAATCTGAGTGAGTACATCTCATATCCGAAGTATCTCCAAGTAAATATCTAGCACTTTGCAAAGTTTTCCTAGCCCAAAGGGGACCAGGAGGATCGAGACTTAGAGTCGAAGATTCTTCACTTGAGTGAGAAGGGACATAGTCCTCATCATCATCACTTTGTTAGAATTAGAATACTTAGAGGTCCGATGGTGGGAAGGATCGTGAAGAAGAGCATGCTCAATAACATCATCATCCGATGAGTCGGAATCGAATCGAAGTGAAGAACCTCAATAGGTGGAGAAGTAGAAGTCAAAGAAGACTCATCGAACTTAACACTTCTCTTGATAAACAACTCATGAGAAGTAGGATTCATCAATCGATATCCCTTCACACCAAAATCTTGAACTAATGGTGGAGAGGGATCTCATCGTGTTAATCAGCTGCTACGCCAACACCCTCCCGCACGATGGAGTTGGGTATACACCCAATCAGGCCCAACAACATTAGGAGGCAAGTGACACTGGGAATTTCCCAGGAGGTCACCCATCCCAGTACTACTCTGGGGCTAAGACGCTTAATCAGCGCCTTACTCGATACCAAAAATTTACCGTCACACCACAAGCTTGAACTAATGGTGGAGAGGGATCTCATCATGTTAAACGGTTTGCTACGCCAATATCGAACACTCGGCCTTCGCAATATATGGTCCACACATATTTTTTAATTTTATAGACATGTTTTTCTCGATCAATCGAAAAATATGAAACCCTACTCAATATTTCTCTGAGGTATTTAATAATTTGTTTAGCGTATTCCACGAAATAAATTTCAAAAATAGAAAAAGAGCAGGATACAAAAATTTGAAATTTTCACTTTCCCCTTTAAAAGCAAAAAGGGTGGGCTATTGAAATTTCAAATATCCGAAAACTTACCCCATCTAAAAGAAAAAGGGTGGGCTATTGAAATTTAAAATATTTGAAAACTTTCCCCCTCTAAAAGCAAAAGGGTGGGCTATTGAAATTTAAAATATCTAAAAACTTTCCCCCTAAAAGCAAAAGAGCGGGATATTGAAATTTCAAATATCCAAAAATGCAGGGGAATTCAAATTTCCCTATTTTTATTTTTCTATGGTTTAAAAATTAAAAACTAAACATTTTTCATTTTCTATAGCCTATAATAATATAAACATAATAAAAAATATATTTTACAACATATAATTGAACCAAGCATAGAAAAAAATTATTAAAAAAATAGAAGAAATAAATCCTAAACATAGTTTTGAAGATTATTAGAATAATATACAGACATTTACATACCATTCTTTATCAAAATCGATTTCTACATTGTTAGATATAGTGTGTGCTTATGTAAATTAATTATCCAATGAAAATGTGCCATGTGGAAAGTTTGAACAAGATATTTCAGATACATAATAAGGCTAGTGATCCAAGACTTACAATTAGTGTTACTATATGACTATTTTTAAAATAAGAAATGTTTGAGCCTAGGGTCTGATATTCCATTTCTGTCAATAAGTAAAGGACCTTAGTAGGTGCTAAGAATTTTCTTTATTAAGAAACGATGTGAAATATGTCTTGAAAACATTTTCCTTGTTAAGCATTTTCTTATGGCAACTACATACTAAGCCTAGCGATCCACAACTTTACAGATAATGTTTAAAATGAGAAGAGGTAAAGGTAGGAGCCTAGAGACCATTAAGCTAAACTGTGATTTATTATTTTATATCTACTTTCAAAATAAGAAACTTTTGAGCATAGGGTCTGATATGTCATTTATGTCAATAAGTAAAGGATCTTAGTGGGCGCTACACATTTTCTTTGATAGGAAATGAAGTGAAGCATGAGTTTAAAACCACACATCTAATTGGAACTACATACCAATGCTAGGGATCTAAAACAGTAATGATAGTGTTTAAAATGAGAAGAGGTAAAGGTAGGAGCCTAGTAGTCGCTAAGCTAAACTATGATTTATTATTTTATGTCTATTTTTGAAATAAGAAAAAATTGAGCCTATGGTCCGATATTATTCATTTATCACAATAAGTAAAGGAGCTTAGCTTGGGCTATATGCTATGCATTTTATTTTATAGGAGATGAAGTGAAGTATGAGTTGTAAACCATGTATCTTATTAGAAAAAGATACCAAGGCTGTGGATCCAAAACTGTAATGATACTGTTTAAAATGAGAATAGGTAAAGGTATGAGCCTAGTGGTTGCTAAGCTAAACCGTGATATATTATTTTATGTCTAATTTCAAAATAAGAAACTTTTGAGCCTAGGGTCTGATATTCCATTTCTGTCAATAAGTAAAGGAGCTTAGCAGTGCTACACATTTTATTTGATAGGAAATGAAGTGAAGTATGAGTTGAAAACCATGTATCTCATTGGAACTACATACCAAGGCCAGGGATCCAAAACTATAATGATAGTGTTTAAAATGAGAAGAGGTAAAGGTAGGAGCCTAGTGGTTGCTAAGCTAAACCGTGATTTATTATTTTATGTCTACTTTCAAAATAAGAAACTTTTGAGCCTAGGGTCTGATATGCCATTTTTGTCAATCAATAAGTAAAGGATCTTAGTGGGTGCTAAGCATTTTTTTATTGTAAACGAGATAAAATATGAGTTGAAAACTATGTATCTTATGGGAACTACATATTAAGGCTAGCGATCCAAAACTGTAAAGATAGTATTTATATTGATAAGAGGTAAAGGTAGGATCCTAGTGACTGCTAAGATATACCATTCAATTCAATAGGTTATGGCGTTCCACTCAATACATAAAAAGCTTAAGCAGTATTATGCATTTTCTCTCGTAAAAATAGATGTGAATTATATGTTACAAACAATAAGTCTTGTGAGTACTACATAATAGATGAAAACACAAGTAGTAACCCAAAGCTATATATGTATGGTATTTATAATGATTGGTAGTAATGGTGGGAGCTTAGCAATCTGCTAACCTACATCATGATATTTTATTTTTATCGGTTTTCACTTATTAAACTATTGAACCTAGCGTCCACTATGCCCTTACTTTCGATAAGGAAAAAATGCTTAGCATTCGCTAAGAATTTTCTCCCACAAGATCCGATGTGAATTATGTGTTTCAAATAATATACCTTATGGGAACTATGTAAGTCTTGATCCCTCATGTACCTTAATCACTCTAAGAAATAACAACATAGGAAAAAAATAGGAAAATAAATTCCTACCTTTAATAATGTAGGACCCAAACAATAGGAATTTTTTTACCTACCTTTAATATTGTACCTTAATCACTCTAAGAAATAACAACATATATTACTTTAAAAAAGAAAACAAAAGAGAACAACCCTAATTCCAAGTACAGATAAAGACGTAGGGTTTTCCTAGTCTTCCCTTTTAGCAAGAGGTCATGGAGTTGTAGAGGATTTACTGAGAAGAGGCATGGTTTGAAGGGTTGAGGAAAAATGCCACCAAAGTTGGACCCATCTTAGGTTGTGGAGGTGTTCGTCTGTGTGATAGGAGGAGAAGTTGGAGTGGCCTCTTCATTGGCCCCTAAAATTGGTCCTTTGGGTCTTTCACCGAAGAAAATTGGAGAAGACATTGCAAAGGAGAATGCAAGATTGGAAGGGTTTGAGGGTTATCATGAAGCTCACTGTACAAAATCATCAGGAAAAATTTACAGTTGTTCCCAATGTAGTTGCCTTGGTGATTAAAGCCCTGAAGGAACTTGAACATGATAGGAAAAAGATGAAAAACATTAAACATACTAGAACATCTCATTGGATGATGTTATTGAAATTGCGAAGGTCATGAAGCCCGATCCATGGCTAAACATCTTGTGGGAACTGTGAAGGATATTTTGGGTACGTGTGTTTCTGTTAAGTGAACTATCAAGGGAAAGGATCCTAAGGATTTACAATCAGATATCAATGAAGGAGAGGTTAAGATTCCAGAGGATTGATTGGAAGGAAGTGATTTTTTTTTGGGTATGTTTTATTGAGTTTTAGTGTATTGGGTATTTGTTTTTTTAAGGTTTGATTGGGAACAATGGCTTAAATATTTATGGGTCTTTCATTGAATAAAAAGGAGCACACCAAATTTTGTTATAGTGGGTTTTGTTGCTTATTTAATGTTTGTGTATTTGCTTGTTTAATGTACTCTATATTTGTAGGCCTAATTTCCTTAATAAAACTGAGTTATTTTGGTAATGTTACACTATAAATATTAGCTGGAAGCATTAAACCAAAATAAGAAGTAACATGTAGTAAGATATTTACTGGCTAAGGTTTGTAATAATTTATTTTCACTTTACAAGACAAAGCTTATTTCCTATGAATTTGGGGCATGAGGCTTAACTCATTGAAAACATTCTCATAAGTGGTGGTGCAAAGGTTGCAAAAAGGTTGGGGTTTGGCAAGTTGGAGAATGGCCCAAATTTGTGATGGCTATATTGAGGGAAAGGGGTTCAACGGAATTTGATGCAGAGGATTCAACTTGGATTACGTAGTTTTGAGGTTTAAGGCTGATGTAAGACCATCTACAATTCCATTCCAGTGATATTTCACTACAATCAAATGAACTATAAACACAATATCGATGATGGGTTTTTAGTCCAGAGAAAGTATGATGGGAGCCTAGTGACCGCTAAACTAGAGCATGATATTTTATTTTATCATTTTTTAAAATTATTAAACTTTTGAACCTAACATCCACTATGCCCTAACATTTTTTAAAGAAAAAATGCTTAGTGTTCATTCGCTAAGCATTTTCTCCCACAAGATCCGATGTGAATTATGTGTTTCAAACAATATACCTTATGGGAACTACATAAGGCTTGATCCCTCATGTACCTTAATCACTCTAAGAAATAACAACATATATTACTTAAAAAAAGAAAACAAAAGAGAACAACCCTAAGTCCAAGTATAGATAAAGATGTAGGGTTTTTCCTAGTCTTCCCTTTTAGCAAGAGGTTGCAGAGTTGTAGAGGATTTACGGTAGAAGAGGCATGGTTTGAAGGGTTGAGGAAAAATGCCGCCAAATTTGACCCATCTCAGGTTGTGGAGGTGTTCATCATGTGACAAGAGGAGAAGTTGGAGCAGCCTCTTCATTGGCCCCTAAAATTGGTCCTTTGGGTCTTTCACCGAAGAAAATCAGAGAAGACATTGTAAAGGAGACTGTAAGAGATTGGAAGGGTTTGAGGGTTACCGTGAAGCTCACTATACAAAATCATTAGGCCAAAGTTACAGTTGTTCCCAACGCAGCTGCCTTGGTGATTAAATCCTTGAAGGAACCTGAACGTGACAGAAAAGATGAAAAACATTAAACATATTGGGAACATCTTGTTGGATGATGTTATTGAAATTGCGAAGGTCATGATGCACCGATCCATGGAAAAAACATCTTGTGGGATCTGTGAAGGAGATTCTAGGTACATGTGTTTTTGTTGGGCACTCATCAATGATGAAAAGGATCCCAAGGATTTACAATCAGATATTGATGAAGGAGAGGTCGAGATTCTAGAGGATTGATTGGAAGGAAGTGATTTTTTTTGGGTATGTTTTATTGAGTTTTAGTGTATTGGGTATTTGTTTGTTTTTAAGGTTTGATTAGGGAACAATGGATTAAATATTATGGGTGGCATTGGCATTGAATAAAAAGGAGCATGCCAAATTTGGTTATAGTGGGTTTCGTTTCTTATTTAATGTTTGTGTATTTTCTTGTTTAATGTACTATGTATTTGTAGGCCTAATTTCCTTAATAAAACTGAGTTATTTTGGTAATGTTAGATTGTAAATATCAGCGGAAAAATTAAACCAAAATAAGTAAGTAACATCTAGTAAGATATTTACTTGGCTAAGGTTTGTAATAATTTATTTTCACTTTACAAGACAAAGCTCATTTCCTATGAATTTGGGGCATGAGGCTTAACTCATTGAAAAACATTCTCATAAGTGGTGGTGCAAAGGCTCATAACAAGGTTGGGGTTTGGAAAGTTGGAAAATGGCCCGAATCTGTGATGGCTATGTTGAGGGAAAGGGGGTTCTACTGGAAGTTGATGCAGAGGAGTCAACTTGGATTACATAGTTTTGAGGTTTAAGGCTAATGTAAGACCATCTAAAATTCCATTCAGTGAGATTTCACTACAATCAAATGAACTATAAACACAATATCAATGACGGGTTTTCAATACCGAAAAAATCATGATGAGATCCTAGCGACCGCTAAACTAGAGCATGATCTTTTATTTTATCATTATTTTCAAATTATTAAACTATTGAACCTAGCATCCACTATGCCCTTACTTTCGATAAGGAAAAAATGCTTAGTGTTCGCTAAGAATTTTCTCCCATAAGATCCAAAGTGAATTATGTGTTTCAAACAATATACCTTATGGGAACTACGTAAGGCTTGATCCCTCTATCGATATGTAGTGTAACTATTGTCTCCCCAGGTACATTCCAACCAACATGATATAATTATAATCAATGAAAAACACTAGCAATCCAAAGTTGTATAGATAGTGTTTACAATGACCGTAATGGTAGGAGCCTCACGGTCACTCAACTAGGTCACAATTTATTATTTTATTGCAATATTCAATAAAAGAAACTATTGAAAGTAGTGTCTGATGTGCCATTACTTTCGATAAGTAATGAAACTAAGCGTTAGGTAAACAATTTTTCGATACAAAAATGTTGTGAATATGGCCATACTTACATTTAGGAAAAGTGTAATCCTTCACATTTTTTTTGATAGCTTGTGGAATTTCCCACCAAGCGCTACACTTAAAATATCATACTTAGAGTAGTTATAGACATTTAGACATAATGAATAAAGTATGTCCGATATACATATATTTCACATTGTCTTATATAACAAAAATGATGAGCTATCACTAACTCTGTTAATGTGATTTGTTTCTCAAATACTCTCCTCAAAATACCAAACATTAGATCTTCCAACCGCTATCCTTTAAACATGTTCATTAGTCTTCTTACAGGCATCTAATCCTCACTACTACAATATGACCGATATACACATAAATCACATAGTCTTGTAAAACAAAAATCCCAAGATACCACAAACTCTCTTCAAAATACCAAATATTACATCTTAATGTCCTCTACGGTTTATCATTAAAAAGGTGTAAATGGCTTAAAATTTATTTTAGGTTGTTCTTTTATATGTTGACTAGAAGTCTATCTACCACTAAAGTGTGTATTTTTTAATGTTCCTATCATGCCATCTATATAATGTTATGGATTTTCCTCATATGTAATACTTTCAAAAGGTGCAAATGGTTTTGTATCTTTCAATGCATCATAATTCGATTTCATACTTTTAGAAAAAATGTTATTATTGATTTGATCCAAAAATATGAATTATTGTAACTAGTTGAATGATACATAATATGTCCTATCAAAGCCTAGTGGTCATTAACCATTAAGTTAATTAATTTGTTATGATACATAGTAAATAACTCTAGAAGTTAGTGTCCACTAGGGTACTATTTAAATTCCTTAATAGAAAATGCAAGAAAAACACTTTAAAGTTGGAAATGACCTAATTATTAATGTATTTTACTCTAAATATAGGTAAAATGTCTTCCATTGTCGCGCTCCATTCATAACAATTCCATTCATCGCATGCGGTATTTGTTGGAAGAAAATAGATGAGGAATGGTTTGTGGAACTTAATTCCCTGAAAACTACCACATGTCGACCTATGGTTTTTTTTTATAGATGAAAATCACAAGGAAGTTGGTATTATTCAATTGCAAAAATTTATTGATTTGGGGACACTACATGTCCAGGTGGAACAATTTGACTTTGAAAACAATAAGTGTCTTATTCTGGATATGGAGTTGGATGTTTCTTTGTTTAGGAAATGGGAAATGCATGCCTCCATAAACAAAAGACCATATTCATGTTCAAAATATGGTTGAATTTGGGGATTCTAATAGATTATGAAAAACTAGTTGTTCAAATGTAGAAGTCATTCAAAATGGTATATTTACATTATTCAGAAAAATTTATAGAAATGAGAAAACATCTTTTGTTTGTCATTTTTTCATAGAAAAGGTTTTCTTTCACCTCCAAAACATGCCAAGTTATTTACTATGTTGAGGTGAACATATTTGACTAAATTGGAGATAAACCCATCTAAATAAAAATTGCATGGGTTAAAAAGGAATACTAAATCAATCTGGGATTTTGAGGCTAGTGTAATAGCAGATACATTTGATTCTTACTACGAGAATAAAAGGAGACAACAAAATGAGAGAAAAATTTCTACATTATTTGAGAAATAAACATCCGGATAATATTGTATTGACATCTTACAGTGAATCCAATGTAATCAAAAAATTTAAATTGCATGAATCACACTACCACCAGTTGTTTGTATTATTGGGTGAAGAGAGAAATGGAAAAAGAAAATATGATTCCCATATTGGGGAAAAATGGAAAAAGGAAAAAAGATCATGAGGTGGAAGAAGTTCTTCCCATTGTGGCTCAGACAATATTAGACAACTATGTGATGTCACTGGAAGGAAATATACCAACAAGGGTGAAAGTCACAAACAATTTTCTTGTAAATGTGCATATCCATTCCATCTTCCATCAATTTATCAGCTATTCCTTTGACTAATCCTTTCAATGTTGAATGTGTGATCACTGATTTTTTAATTTGGCCAACGATATTTCTTCCGATGTCATAATGGAGCTTCTAAAAGTTATCAGAACTAGTGTGTTGGATTGTATTATTATTTTTCTAATACCAATTAGTTATTCAAAATGTTAAGTGACACAAGACATAAAAACAATATGGAATAAGGTTCCAAAGAGATGATAATATCACATTTAGATTTGGAAACAAAAGAGCTCTAAATACCATATATGGAAATTCACCATAATCCATAATGTCAATTATTTACAGAATGATCTTGCAATTATATCAATAAGATAAGATGTATTATAGAGAGAGGTCACTATGGATATGGAGTGGAGAAACTACTACCTAAATCAATGGTGAATAAATCCCCACTATCGATACACAAAGTGAAGTTAAGTTAACTTCAAAATACTAGTAAGCTAACTCCACATAACGAGAAGTTAACTCAATATAACTAGTATTTTTAACTCCACATAAAGTAGTACACCTAATGAAAAGCTAACCCAACAAGTGTAGGACTAACACAATGTGTAAGAATTATCCTAATAAATAAACAAAAGGATAAATAATAACCTACACTAACACCCTCCCATTGAGCATTTAGGTTTTGGAAAAGAAGGTGGGTCCTTTGGCCGCAACAAGGCACTCTTTTATGGACTATTTGAAGAAAGGTACCCATGTACAACAACTAGGAAAACCATTTTACTTTTAATACCCAAAACCAATAATAACATAACTTTAGAGAGGGATTAAATTCATTTTTGTAAGATATCCTTAGAATCTCAAAGCTATAAAATTTCATGTAAATTTCAAGAAGTGTGGTGTAATGTGGTATGAATCCACTACTCGATCATAGAATAAAAAAATCGACACTTTAACCAAAATAGCTCCATGTAGAGAGATCACAATGGAGTGATGTCAAAAGTGAAAAAAACACCAAACATAATTTGATCAACTACTACAAATAGGTGTGCCACGATCCAAGAACAACCAAGGCAACATGGAGGACACCAAATTCAAATAAATAGGAGTGCCACAATCCAAGAAAAGCCAAGGTAACAAGGTAATGACATTTAAAACCTGAAGAAGAATGTACAACAAATTATTTCCCATAAGGCCAAATGGGTAGAGTGAAATGATATGATCCGTATGATTTTGTCAAAATCAACTACTCGAACACCGATTTAAAAACTAACATGGGCTCACAAATGTAATAGCTCCCCATAAGAGAGATTGTCAACATGTCAAAAATATAGATCCAAAATATCTTGACAAACAAGAGAGATATAAATGTATACACCCATAGATACAAGAATGCAATACCCAAAATTTTAGGTTCTTTGATCGGGCTTAGAATTAATCATTTGAAATGTTCACAAGTGATCACAACTTTTCCCAAATTTGCCACTTATAATAAATTTGAGTGCATGTAAATATTACAATGAGTAATAGTATATTTTACATTTGAAATATGTGTATAAAAATGTCACCAATGCATATATCTCAAAAAATACACAATTCAAAAAAAAAAGATCACCTTAATCCGGAGATATAGATCAAAATTTTATGAGCTCTAGAAGGTTTTGCTATTAAAATAATATTTTAATGTTGATCTTTTTTTTCAAAGGTACATGTGACACCCAAATGTCCAAAGGGTAAAAAGGTGCATCCATACAATGTATGCTTGTGACCAAAGGATAAAAGCTCATTTGTCAAAACCTAAAATGTCTAGAGGGTTAAAGAATGCATCATGGGAGAAGGTACACATTTATATCCAATGGATACCGCAAGCCTTGTTGTTGCACCCAGAAGTGCCAGATCTACATCCACCGGATAAAAGACTACATCCAAAACCGAAATATCCAAAGGGTAAAAGAATGCATATTTAAGGTACATGCTTATATCCAATGGATAAAAGAATTAAATGCATTCGAAAGGTACACGCTATATCCAATGGATAAAAGAATGCACCAGAGGTATAGATCTTACGTCCAAATGGATAAAAATCGCATCCAAAAACAAAATATCCAGAGGGTAAAAGAATGCATCCTAAGGTACACGTATATCCAATGGATAAAAGAATGCACTCATATATGGCAGATCTACATCCACATTTGAGTGTCTCAAAACATGGTCAAGTTTATAGTCAATTCTAGGGTTTTGACACCTTTCAAATCTAATGGCGCACACTTTTTTTTCATAAAAATGCACTTTGCAAAAATTGTTAACAAAATTCCATATAGCCATAGATGAAAAAATAAACCCTGCTTGCAGAGAAAAATTTAGATGATGTCTACATTATCTATAGCATCCTACGATACCATGAAAGGAATGATAAGAAGATAGAATCCAAGCCATAATCTTAGATGATAATGCGGGAAAAGCACACCACATTAGATTGGGGAAAAATAAAAGAGCTAAAATACCATATATGAAAAAATCATCATAATCTATAATGCTAAATACATTAAAATAGAATGACTTGAATTATTTCAATAAGAAAGATGTACATATAGAGGAGGGAAGTGCAACTACTACCTAAATTGTAAAATGGTGAAGAACTCCCACTTTTCGAGATCTTTGGTAGTGAAGTTAACTCCAAAAGACTAGTAAGCTAACTCCACACAACTAGACACCTAAGCAAGCTTGTAACCCAACAAGTGGGCTAACACAAGTATAAGAATTATCCGATAAATAAATAAAAGGATAAATAATAACCTACACTAATATTACAAAGATACATGGAAAAGGTTAAAGACATTGGAGTATCAATTTGAATGGATGCTAGAGACTTTACGATAACAATGGGATATTAAAAATTTTGTTCTTATGTACACAATATCTTGTGTGCACAATACGATAATAAATGATGATTATAGAGAAGAGGAAACTATGCATTGGATGGAGAGAAACTGCCACAAAAATTGGTAAGTGTAATTGTTGAAAATTTGACCTACAAGGAAACATCCATCCTTTTCTTTATGAAAGATTGTATGATTTCGGTTTGATATGTTCACTCGATGTTGTTCCATAAATTCTGTAAGTATTTAGTGCTTTTTACGATGGCATATGTCACACCTCTCTGTGCATTGGTGGATTCCAAACTATCATCCATTTTTTATTGTTGAGACACATAGTCAAGTGATGTTTCAAACATTATTATTCTCATATGAAGAAATGTTCATCTTCACAAATAATTTCAAAAAGAGATTTTGTTTAATGGATTTTACCCTAAATATTCTACTTATACAATTATTGTTTATTCATACAACCAAAAAGCTATAAAAGTTGATGTACAACCATTTCATCATGACGCTACACAACCAATTCAACATGGTGATTTACTTTCAATAATTTTATAAATATATTTGATGAGCTCTATCTTCAATTGTAATGGTTTCAATTTTTTTAAAAAAGTTATGTTTTTAAAGTTCAAATGATGATTTGGAGGATGCGGGCACACAAACGGCCATGAATACACCATCAGATCAGTGTATGTTAATTGTGTGAATTTACAAACAAACAAGCTAATAATACCCATAAATTTATAAGACAATAAATGATTATGTAGACAACCAATAAGG
The DNA here is from genome assembly GCA_018340775.1 of Taxus wallichiana var. yunnanensis. NCBI lineage: Eukaryota > Viridiplantae > Streptophyta > Pinopsida > Cupressales > Taxaceae > Taxus > Taxus wallichiana. The sequence goes on from CM031235.1 coordinate 116,193,524, forward strand.
CCCACAAATTTATAAAAAATAGGATATCCATGTGTATTTTACAACAAAATTATTTATAAGGCCCACAAATTTATAGGAAATGATAACTAATAGACATTAGTTTATATGCTTGGCTTAGGGTCAAAGAATTTTTTAAGGAAATCCATTTGTAAGCTACGATAACAATTTAAAATGAACTATATAGAGCTTAGTGGACTCTATGCATCCATATTCAATACATAAATGGTTTGACTAAAAAACATTACATTCATCAATATCTCACTGATTTACAACTACATATTGTCTACAATGTTTCATTGATTCACTACGTACATTGACTACTTACATTGAATTAACATTATTTTGGCTTCAATATCATCATAAATAGAACTACATATGACTTGATCTATCTTGTTTGTATGTAAAGCAACACTTGGCTAGCCTCATTAAAGGTTTTCCAAATTAAGTGTAGTTCGACCAATGATGGCATAGCCTAGTGGTCGCAAATCCTCATCAATAGCTAAGGATTGTTCTCCACCAAAGGGTGGTTCGATGAATATAAGTGTAGCTTAACGACCGCTAAATTTGAATTATAATATAGAGAATAATTGATATTGTACTTACCATATCACCACAGAAACCACTATGTTTATCCATTTAAGTTTTCCACAACATGAAATCAATTATGAATTGATTAATGTTTATTTCAAATACATTATGCTCACATTTTCAATAGGAAGAAATAGATTATGAATTGATGATTTTTATTTGAAATATCTCTTGCATCAATGGATCAATAACATGTACATGTGGTGTAATCGAAGCCGCAATCTCAATCGGTAACTATTAGCCGTAAGCAAAAATTTTGTTTATTTCAATTGATTTTAATTGATGCAATGAAAATAAAATTTTTTTACTTCCTTGTAGGTAGAGATAATAGTTATTTACTCATTTTGAATATGGAGGACTTGTTATATGGGATAAATAAAACATACAATAGGAAGATGTCATTCAGTTCGGTATGAAAGTTGTCAACCTGCGAGGTGGCCTATTAGAATTTATAAAATTACTATCACCATACTGTGAATTGGGATTTTGGTCGAAACTCTCATTTTTTCTGATGTTAAAAATATATCAATGGGATTCAATAAAAATATCAACCATATTGAATCCAAGACTCACTTGGGGAAAGGAACATTGCAATATAGTTGAGGGAATAACAATAAGAGACCTAGAAAAGGTTTGGAGTAGAAATGATTTTTCATACAGTTTGAAAAACACTTTGTGTATTACATTAGGTGCAAAGGGAAACCCTCCGAAAATTTTATGGTGGGTATGAAAAGTAGATGCAAAGATTGTATAAAATATAAATGGTTGATGGCTGATTTGTAAAAAAAAAATCACAAATAGTGTCTCAAGAATTGAATGTGGTAGAGGGCATCAAATAATTGGAGAAAGAAAAAGCTAAATAACTATTTATCTTTTCAGAATGTTGTTATGATTGTTAACATTTAATAATATACATTCATATGTTATAATGAAATGTATTGTGTAACTCTATTCTATTATGTTGATATTTTCAAAATATAAGTTGGGAGGATTTATATTTTCACTGATTATAAGATGACAATATGATTGAATAACTTCTGTGGTGAATTATCGGAAAAACTTGCCCTTGAAAATTTGTAAAATAGTTTTTTACATTGTTCATAAAATAAATATAAAATTATACTATATATACTTAATTGTTTTTAAATATTTTTTATAATTAATATATATAATCTATAAAAATTTATGGTCATATCTAAAATATGCAAGTCATATGTGATGTTATTTCAAAGATTTGCAACTATTTTATGGATAAAAGGATTAAAAATGTCTAAATGGGCATCAAATTTAACACCATGTTGTGGCCTTTGTTGTAACCATTGAAGGACAAGAGAAGATGTTCGGGATGATATTTGATCAAAACCGAATCGAGGGAACTTATTTTTGGAGCTTCACTAAGACAAAGCATAAATAATGCTTAGCGGCCTATCTCATTTAAAACATAACCATTTTCTGTATATAACATAACATAAATAATGGCCAATGACCACTAGCCCATTTAAAACATAACCATTTTCTTGTATATAACATAGCATAAATAATGGCCAGCGGCCACTAGCCCTTATAAAATAGAAACATGTTCTATACATAACATAGCATAAATAATGGCCAACGATGCTAGCCCATATAATGGATTCCAATATTTGATTTTGGATTCCAATATATGGGACTTTGGAGTACATATAATTCCAATATAGCTAATTTTGGATTCCAATATATGTGATTTTAGATTCAAATATATGCAATATTGGAATCCAATATGTGCTATTTTGGAATCCGATATGTGCAATTTCAGAGTGCAGATAATTCCAATATTTGATATTTTGGAATCGAAAATAGCAATATTGGATTTTGATATTGAGTATATTATTTAGTTGTCGGGACTAGAATAAGTCCCAATTTAGTGAAATAAGCGTTGGTATGAAAGGAAAAATAGATTTGGTCAATGCATCGATGCAAGATTAAAGAGCATAGAAATGTAATGATTTGAAAGAGAAGTCATGTTATTATAATTATTTCATCAAGATGAATCAAAGTGTAATATCCATAATGTAATATGCAAGGAAATGGGAAGGGTCAAAATCCAAGTAAATTGTTCCAAGGAGGAAACAAAATCTCTCAAGTGTCAGATTCTGCCATGTATAAGATATTCTACTTGTCATATATCTAATGCACTGTCACAATCCACCGAAGGATAAAAATCACGAATGAAACAACTAACTCAAGTGTCAAATGTTGTCACATATCAGATAGTCTAACTGTAGAATAGTATCAAATATTACCCCGTATTAAGTGTCAAGGAGGGAACCAAATACTACCATATATCAAGAGTCAAATAATACCATGTATCAAGTATCAAAGAGGGAACCAAATAATTCCATGTATCAAATGTTTGATGTAATTGCCACAATGCTTTGAAGGATATAAGAATTCACGAATGAAACAACCAACTCCCGATCTATCTCGACGATGATCTCCCAAGTGTTATCCATAGTGAAAATTCCTAAAATAACTATACTAAACATATCACTATACAATAATCTGAATATATTTGTTGTTTCTCTCATAATACAAGTTGATATAAGGAATTGGGGACCCACTATATGATATGCTCACAAGGAGCCGCATACCAAGTACAACAAGTGAACGGGGTGCATCACCATGAATACAAATAACAAAAAATGTGGTTGACATGACACACATTGTATGCACACACAACCAAATAAATAATAGTAATTACTAATAAATCCCATAGGCTTAAGTGTTTGAACCTTTGCTCTAATACCAACTGTAATTACCACAATTTAAATGCCAAAGTACAACAATAAAATTTATGGGGTAATTTTTTTGGTCTTTCATGCTCATAACACGACCACACATATGCTCAAATAGAGAAAGTATACACCACATATGAAACTTACACAAAGATGGACCACATAGACAACATGATATCACTAGGTAAAATTTTATTGCACACTTTCCCTAATGATCAATTACTAGAAATGATCCGGCCCAAAAAGACCTAAGGATTGGCAAATCCACAATGCATCGATACCATTATTACATCCTAGTTACATTTAAAATTCCAAGAGATTTTATCGTGTGAGGATAAAATCCCAATCTTAACATACATATTATTAATTTCATTTAAGATTCAACTTATAAAAAGCACTCTTAATTTGGATCTTTCTCCTTACCATAGTTCCCATAACTCAATAGGTTTTTCAAAGGAGATTTAGAGTGAAGTTAGTTCTTCCTACTAACTTCTCTCCACTAGAGTACTTTATATTCCTGTTATGGTTGATTTAATTCACTAGTTGGTTTGAGTCAATTCAACATTTTCACATCCACGAAATTTTGTTTATATATATATATATATATATATATATATATATATATATATATATAAGCGTTCATGTTTGCTCAAAATGTTTATCTCACCAAGGCAAATTCATACTCATTTTTAACAATATAAAATGCCTAATTTTTTTGTAAGGACTTTAGGTATGACATTATTCCTCAACAAAAATCTCATTTACTCTTATACTCTTTTCACTTACGTCATACTTTGGTCTCACATTGGTCCCACTATTAGCATTGTTTTAGAACAATTGTAAATCAAATAACACATAATTTACACTAATGGATTCAATACTACAAGGAGTGTAACCTAACACGAGACATATCATTTCATTTCTCTTAGAAATTCAACTATTAAATACATATTACAACTGAGACATCTAATACAACTTTCATGTATTTCAAATACATTCTAAGGAACTATTTCAATCATTGGGCAAAAATGCATTAGAGATTTCTTTAAATGATAACATAAAGAGAGGACCCGTAATCTATTAACTTCATAAGCATTCTCTTGTGGACACTTCACCCTATTACAAGGCAATAAAACAGAGTTCTAATATATTTAACTCACAAAACCTTCTAAAGCAACACTGGGTAAACCGCTAATACACACTAAGGGAATACTTTTATCCAAGAAGAAAAAAGGGTTTAAAAAATAGTTTATTGTGTAGGTACTTGGACACATAGACTTTGTTATGGCCAAATCACAACACCTTTGGTTTTCACAAGTGTGTGTGCTTGAGCTCACGGTGTGATTGGATAACATGGGTACTATCTCCAAGTTGTGGGATTTGCTACTTGAGATAGACCTCCAGAGAAAGCTAGTTCTTGATCCTAAACTACCTACCACAATCTACTCTAATGTAGAAAAATATCTTATCCTAATCTAACTTTCCAAGGGACTAGGGAGAGAGAGTGGATGAAATCAGATCCTACACTAAAGCGGTGATACACCATAAAAGGAGGGTGTGAGAATAGTCTTCCAATGTGTGAAAAATAGGAGCAATGTGTCTACTAGAAGGGGTGATAATAGTTCCCACGGTCTAGCAACTAGATTCAAAAAAATATTTCATACACACGTAATGATAATGAATCTCGCAAGAGCATAAGATAGAGATAATATATTTGTAATGAGGTTGAAGAGGAAAGAAAAATGAAAACAAACACAACACGGGAATATACATCCATAAATTTGTATTTATTACTTCTTTCATACGCATTCAATATATTAAAAATAAGGTTATGGATCACCATGGAATGATTCCACTATAAGGGTTTGTAACACATTAGCTTTAAAAACCAATTTGACAAATTTTTCTACACAAAACTACATCTTGGACAATGAGCCCAACACTCTAATTTATAGAATTATGAGAGGAGATAGAGAGATAAATGAAAATCCCGAAATCTTCCTTCCCACCACTTGCAAGATATCATAATGGAGTGAAATGATGGTATGTTACTTGCAAATGATTCCCATGTTGTCCCATAACTTGCAGCAGTGCAAAATGTCTTCCCATGCTTCATTTAATACATCCCAACCACCAGTAAAATCACTGCTCAAATTGGACACGTTTTCAGAGAAATATCCATCGTGTCCTCATCAAATTCCATATTTATTTATTTATTTATGTGTTTTGGGCTCACAACCACAATTCCAATGGTACCAATTTTTCTCATTTTCATTGAGAAATGCAGAAGTTGTGGTGTTTTGAGTGTGAGGAGCTGTTTTGAGTTTTCCAGGGATTTATTGCATTTTACGGGACTCGGAATTTAATATTGGAGCTACAGATGTTTGTTTTATTTTCAAAAAAGTAAAATTTTGTGAAAATTAGAGTTTTGGGTCAAACATTATGGCCGTTTGAAGTTCAGGGGTCGGGTGTTGACTTTTCCTTTGTATTGTGGGTATGGTAGGTTTTCAAGGAACTCATGTCCCTATGGTACTCAGACTGTTCGGGCCCTTTTTCTTTGCCCTTGCCGATTCCTTCTTTATGTGGTAATTTTGGGTTTGGATGTCCCACTTGTCCTTGTGTGACCTGGGTCAATTTTTTCCAAAAAACCCATAGTACACTAAGCATGTGTTTCGATTGGTGATTTCGTGTCCCGGAAATTTTTTTCCACCATATCCACAATACAATGACTTATGGTGATATCGGCATTTCGGGTCCTCCGCATTCTTTTCTCCCAATTATCCCGTGGACCACGTAGGACAATATTTTTGCTTTTGCTGAATTTCACTACTTCCTTAGCATTTCGACCTCGAACTTGGTACGACGAATCCTAGTACGATCTACATGGGTTCCATTCGTAGCCCTCGACTTGATTTGCATTGAAATAGACCCTTCATTTTTTCAGATTTTTTAAATTTTTAATAAATCCTTGGATTTTTCTTGACAATAAATTTAGAGGAAAGAAAAGGGGTACCCAAAAATCTGAATTTTTTTGCCTTTCACCATTTTCGCTTGCACTCGGCCTGCGCAAGTTATCAAATTTACCTTGGGGGTGAATTTTGGATAACAAACTCCACTTGTGTCATTTAAATCTCAACATGAGCTAAATCGTAAGAATGTCACCTAATACCCTTGCTTGGTTTTGGCCACTCACTAGGGTTCCAAGGGAAATTACTCACATGGTATTTTGAGAGCAATTTTTCAGTCTCCCCATTTATCTTAAGTTAACATCTCCCAAAAACAATTGCGTTCACTAAGATTTAGTTACAATTTCCACCTGCAAGTTAACCTCTTAATCATCCCACATTTAGTTTACTTTCAATTGCACTTAGGTATCTATTCCAAACCATATATCACTTTAACGTGAGAAAAATATTTATCCTATAAGACCTTCGTAAAACACTGTGGTGGTATGTTGTTACTAGCCAAAGTAAAACATTTATCTATAAGGAACTAAAGAGATCATTAACAAGATTTTAATGTATAGTGAAACTACTTCACTAACTCCATTTATGTTTTCTCGGATCCCGCGAAGAGTTCATTCGATGATGAAGTTAATCCTAGATATAACTTCATAAAAATATGGTGGTCCACTAGGATACCAAGGAATTTTTTTGTTCTCGCTTACCCCATATATGGTAAGGTCTCACCGCATAGTTGTTTCTTCAAAAAGGACTCTCAAGTTATATAAATGGTCAATTGAATACTTTTCTTAAGTGTAGTACAAGAATTATAGTCACGAGGATTAAATTGTTTCATAAGATGTTAGAGTTTTACAAACCTAGGTGCCACTAGATTTAGAGGGAGGGTACAAAAACGTTAAATACTAACTTCATTTAAATGGGTTATTAATGATAATTACTACCATACTTTTGAGTTTATGTATGAACCAAAATAACTATCCGGAAAGTGATTGCTTCGATCATCTAAACCATAAGAAGCACATTTAAATTCAAATAAACTTAACCTTTATGAAGCAAATGGTACACATTTTAACCATATACATTGTCAATTATCTTCCTCATTTAGCTAGCTAACATAGTTGGTCCTACATTCATTATGTGACACTCTTACTAGTATTCAAATGTTAACTTTAGAACAAAGCGAAACAAACCACATAGTTTTCTAGGTATAATGCTTGAAACATAAGAATCCAAGAGGAAAAATGGTTTTCGACACAATAATTTTAATAATGTAATTCTCTTTAATTCATGTCTTTGTAATCTATATCAATGTACAATATTTCAATGTCATCTCATTGATTACAACATATCACACTCTTAATCCATCTTATTCAAAATACTTGCAACCAACGTTGTGTTAGTCCTAGAAATGGTATGGAAATACCTTACACTCATGAAAAAAAACACATTCATCATTTAAAGTAATTCAAAACAAGGAAGAGAAGAGGTAGAGATCGAGAGCAAGGGAGAAAGTTCATTTTGTCTCACATTTATGTTTCACATTCCTTTGTTTTATTCTTTTTTTGATTCTAAAGACAATAAGGAAGAGAGAGAAAGTCTAGAATTCATTTTATTTTCTATTCAAAATATCATAACTACATAAATAATGTGTCCATTTTCATTTCCTTTCTAATCCATATACTTTTTCAACCCATCTACATATTTAAATCACTTATGTTTTCAAGATCAACCAACATTTCATATTATTTCTAGAGAGAAAAGAGGGAGGTCGAGAAAACATTATAAATTACTAAATCCATTCATAGAAATCTATTTGATTAAATTCTACTTTACATAACCATGAAAATATATGAAAAGGGTTAACAAGTATAAACAATTCAAATGTGAGCCTCGGGAGGAATGTCTAGCTCAAGTTGTGAGTTTATGCAAATTGCCCCCAAAAAAGCTACAAATCTTACAATATGGGTCTTGAAAACACTTGTTTTAAGTTCAGACATAAATTTCAATGATTCCTATTTACTCCTTTATATAAAAAGAACTCGGCAGATTCAACGGAAGTCGATTACGACAAATAGGGATGAAAATAGAATGGAAAGTTTGAGACCAATTATCGAAAACATGTCAAACACTAATGTTTTAAAATAAACGGTGGGATCCAAAACCCACTTGAAACTCTAACTTAAAAAATAATTTTTGTAAAATTGAGAGTATTTTAAATTCCCCTAATGGAGTTCTATAGGTATATAGGGTTAGTTTTCAATTTAGCCAAATCGATACTAAGAACCGAAAGCCAAAACCAATCACATTTTCTTTAAAAATGGGATTATCACTCCAAGTGATTGAAATAAAACATGTAAATAGACCTCACCTCTCCAAGGCATAACATTGAATTTAACAATTATATTTATGGCCTTCACGGTGTCCTATACCATTAGGAACAATACTAGAGTTCTAGGTTGGTAAAACAATTTTCTTTTACACACTTGGTGCACAATGTACGAGATATGGAATGCTTTTTTTTTTTTATAATTTGAGTAGGTAATAGTTTATTTTTTAATTCTAATTTTATCCTCTATTGTTCTAAAGCAATTATGAACCAAACAAGAAACAATAAAATATAAAATTTGAATGCAAGAGGAAGGGAAATCCATACCCTTTTCTTGATGTTTTCTAGAGACATCAGCCTAGGGATTTTCGCAGTGGCCCTTGACTAGAAATTTTTTTGGTGTAAAGTTTTTGATTCCTTTTCCATGAATCCATTTTTCACATATCCATCAAGCATGACATTCCATGAATCCATTTGTTAATGCATTCTGTCAAACAATTTACATGCCTTATGGGGCCACATTCCTTCAAGGAATTTCGTCGAACACTTCACAGTCCTTGACAAGGAATTTTCACCGGACTAATTATGTACATGACCAAAAATTGTTAAATCCCCCAAAAATCCAACTCCTTGACACATTCTAAGTAATAAACCCACGTACCCTTCCTACACACATTTGTTTGGAATTTTCCAAGACCTTTACACAAACCCATTTTGTGAATACATGGTTAGAGGATGGATCCCTTTCACCATTATCCAAAATACCTCTCTTTCTTTTCTTTAGTAACACCCTTACTTTGTTCAATGTGCTTAATCTGGTGTAGGTGTGGAGGAAGATAACAAAGATTGTGGTTGTCTTGTATCAGGTGTATTCATTGTAATTACTTTTAAGGAAAATGACATTGTTTCCCAAATAATAGGTCTGTCAGCACACCCACAATTACCCAATATGAAAAAAACACCTCTCCTCCATCCTTGGTTAGCATCCATACCCCATTTCAAATCTCCCATTTTGGTGGCCAATGAGAAGGTTGATTGCAGAGGCATATGTGGGATAGTAGAATAGGGAACTCTTAAATGATTAATCCATACACCAATTTCTTGAAATAAAAGATAAAAAGAGGAGGAAAATCGAGTGGTATTCAACGACTAGCTTGAGAATGGTGTTGTAAGGGTCAAAGTGCATGTAGTAAAGGTGCACAAAATCATAAGAAGAAAAATAAATACAGTTGGAAATTACACCAAAATTAAGCACCTCCTAAACCTCAATCTTCTTCTTACACCAAAAGAAAAGTAATTTATTACCGTCTTTAAGCATTGTAACTTCTTGCTTCAGTCCATTTGGTTTAGAAATGCACTAATACTTTGGAATATTTTCTTTTTCTGTGTCTTCTTGTATTATGGCATTTCGATCTTGGACCTTGTTATGGGTATTCTTCGTGATTTTTACAATGAATATGTTTTAATAGATTCAAAACTTTGAGCCTAAATGGTGAGTTCTTGTTTCTCCTATTGAATGAAAATCGTTGAAAAACAAATTGTGAATAACCCTGAAATGGTTGTTAAAAGAACAAAGTTTCTCCTTTTGAGTCTTGAAATCTAATGCTTTTTGCTTTGTTGTCAATGGGTATTCATATTTCATAAATATGCCTCCTTTTGATTATATCTGATGTTCTGAGTTCTCTTTAAATTTAAATTTTTGAGCTATGTGACACTATGTAACTTTGAATACTTTCATCTCTCTGTCATTTTTCTCTTCTTCAAGCTATCCTTTGAAGTTATGGTTTCCATTTTTGATCCATTCTCGAGATTTGAATCTCGCAATATCGGTCTCTATTGGGTTCATGGTATTCTTTGGTGAGATTGATTTGAGCATTTGTTACTTGTTCAAGATTATATTTCAAGCTATAGTTTGTCTAAGTATTTGTGTTTGTATAGCTTTGTTTAAAAATCTTTACTTACCGTACCTTGCCACCATGGATCTGAAAGAAGGGTTTGACTGTAATTATTTCAATTTTGTTTCTATTTGAGATCTAAATGCTTCTGAGTTATGGGTACTCCTTTTTTTTTTGAGTTAGGGCTTTACTTGAAACTTGGCCTCGTTAGTTCTCAAATGGTAGCCATTTTGTGCTTTAGAGCTCTTCTTTAGGAGCCTCTAAAAGTTCTTACCACTGTGAAAATTATTCATGATTGTTATAACTTAGGTTGTTGATCAATTGATGTTTTATTTTATGAAGCTTTCATTTGATTGTAGATCAAGCTTTTTAGACTTTTAAGAACACTATAAACTTTCTGGTTGTAATGGCATTAGAAATTCTGTAACTTACAATCTATGTTGATCATGTATGCAAATTACATCTGATGAAGATTTTTGGTTTTAATTTAAACTAAAATGTAAATCTGGTGCTACCTAACTTGCGTTGTATGGAAGGTCAACCTGATATGCTTTCCAATCTCTTTCTGTGTGTTAGCAATGATGATGAACTCCTCTCACTGTGATTTCATGAACCACTGCTTCTCATTTTCCATACTCGGTCGATTATCTTTCAAATTAGTTTCTAAAGTAGAATGTATACTACTGCCACCATGAGATGAATACTATGATTTCATATTGTATTTCCTTTCTTGCTTTCAATATGTATCCTTCCTAAATTCATTTGTTTCATAGTCTTTCCTACAAGCATATCAATTAGCTTCTCATAAGAATGATGTCATTTGTACTTGTTCAACTTTACATGAAGAAGATACTGCCACCATTATTAATTGGAAAAGTTGTATTTTCTTTGCAATACATGGAATATTTCCTTAATTTGGCCTGGAATGAACAATAAGTTCTTGTAATGAATCATGAAATCTGAATATTGTGTAACTTGTGTGTAGAATTACTTAATAATTTTTGCAAATTGAAAACAATTGTAACTCTACTTCCTACACTTATAAATATGAACATGCTACATTATTATTTGTTCAATTTGAGTTGAATTTCTACAACACTTCTCCTTATTCAGATTACTATTTGATTAGTACAATATTTTATCTTTTTCATAGCTTTCAAGCATGTATTAGTTGTGAAATAACATGATGGAAAGATGTAAAATGTCCATTTTACATGGCGAAGCCCTGTCAAAATTTTCTCAGATTTCCTTTTCCATTCTAGTTTCAGCTACAATTTCATCTCAATTTCGAGTTAATCCTTTTAATGTGAGCATGGAACTTGTATTCCAAACCAATGCTGAAGCCATATACTTCTTCTGAAAATTACTTGATCACTCTATAAGTTTCTACTTCTTTCTTTTGATACTTCTTAAATGTAGACTATAATTTGTATTTCTTGTAGACCTGTATTCATATAAATAGCTCTTCATGTAAGCTTGTAAACTGCAATTAATGAGTGAGTATGACTTGAATCTTTGCTTGATTGAAAACCTCCTCTGCTGATGTATGACTGATGCTTCCATTATTGGCTCCGATGCATCTTAGATCATTATACTCTAAAACTATATTTTCTTTTGGATGCAATCTTTACTTGATACTGAATAATATCCATTATGAAAACATAATTGTTGAAGTATGAAACCTGAAGGATTTCTATAAACTTGTACTAGAAGTTTGTGTTTCATATGAATGTTGGATGTTCATCATTTAAGGCAACAATTAGGATTGTTTCAGTCTTGTGGTTCTTAGCCTTGTATCATAATTTTATTTGTTGTTCTTGATGGTGATCCTTTGCAACTGTATCTCTTATGACATGTACTTTTCTTCATATCTTCTGTAATTTGGATGTTTTTTAAGAATGTCCTTTGAAAGTCTCTTTACAGCTATACTTTGCTTTTTATCTTTGATCCTAAGTGGACATGCCATCATGTCCTTTACAATAGCTTCTTTTCTCATTTCCCATGCTTTGATGAAAACTTTGTTTAAGCCTCGTGGATCATGAAAATTTTCAAATATGTCCCTTGTGTGAGTGACCTGATCATGATCCTGAAAGGATTAGTATGTAAAGTGAATCTATTGATTCTTGATAAGATGTTCTGATTTCAGCAAGCATGTATTAGTAAAAACCTTTCATATCTCTTGTTCATTTCTTTTCTATATTGAAGTTTCTTTTTCTGTCCTTGCTTAACACAATTAATTTCTTCCTTTATTTCAACCTGTACCTGCACATCTTAGAAAATAGTTAGAAAAAATTTAGGCTATTTGGCCTCTCTTGTATTCCATATTTCTTCTTTTATCTTTTCTTTCTTCAGTGATTATGAGGACCACATGTGCTGTTTATGGAATAGTATTCTTTATCTCGTTATGCATTTATATTTTCGTAATCATACCTACCGATTTCGTGGAGATTCATTTACACAAAGATAGATAATACAAGAACATGATTCAATCCTGAGCTTGTGATTGATAGTCTCTTCTCTATTTGTTTTTTTTACAGGCAGTGGTCTTTGAATAGCAAGGATGAAGATGGAGAAAAAGTTGGAGCTAAGATGGAGTAGCGGGGAAAAAAACAAGGCAATGATGGATTCCTTCATATTCTTTTGCTTTTATTTTCATGCACATGCACCTTCTATTTCAGTAGTTATGATGTTCACTTGAGTCACATCCCATGGCTTGTGTGGGAAACATTTTAAATTCCTTATAAATAAAACATTGAATTTTGAAATTGAGTTATGTACTTCCTTCGTATTTCAGCTTTGTATATGGATTTTATAATGAATTAAAAAACTCAATAACATAATTGAATGTATTTAATCATAAAGGAAAGAACTTTAGACTACCTGTAACTTTAGTAATGAACTTTGATTTTTGCAATCTATAACCTTGGTTGTTGTTCCAAAACTTAACACTTAATGTATTATGTATTTCATGTCTTCATCAAGATAATACATCTTTCCTTTGGGGCCTTTGTTTTCTTTTCTTGAAGAAAAACATGAAATTACATACTATGTGATTTTTTACATTTTGTAACAACACACATAGCTGCAAATTACATGTATTCATTAATTAATTGAAAGTGTACCCTGTAGAGAGATGGATGTAGGTATTCTAAGCTTGTAAAATTTATCTCTCTCTTTCGCAAATACAATGGAAACACCTTAGGTGTATGGGTATACCTATTTTGAGGTGACTCTTCGGTATCAAGGTCGATTCCTTATTGATCTATCCTAAACTGATTTTTTCGGGATTTAAGGGTAAAAGAAGACTATAAATGAATTTAAAACTGAGGTGATACACCAAACTTGTATGAGGTCTTTGACTGAGTTCATCCACAATTGATATGGGAATGAATTCTTGATGCACAATCCAATGGTTTTATGAAGAATATTAAAGGCAAACACTTTGATGTATTGAGTCCGAAAGTTTCATAACAACATTGTTAAGTTAGACATGCAAATTAATATCATGCAGAAATTACTAAAAATTACAATAGGGTAAGATGATTAATTAGGGAATTAAATATTTAAAAGATTAATGGAACATACACAAGATTGCAAATAATTGGAAAGGCATAAAATACTTCTCATTTAGAGGGAAAAACTGGAAAAATCTTCTTCAACACTCTTGTGTCCAAAAAGTCCTCTTTTGTTCTTTTTGCCAAGGCACACAATATATAGCAAAAATTATTTCCCACCCCTCCTAAAAATAGGCTAAAATTATACTCACCCATGCATCCTATTTTTATCTTGGAATAAAATAAACATGTTAATACATTGAGGCATTAATAGCCTTTGTTACAACTCATTCAATCTGCAGTTTTTTGTTTTTTGAAGAAAAACATGGGTGAATAATTTTCCAATAATAAATCTTGCTTGATGAGAAAGTCTCCTTCATTGTGCATGCAAATTTTGTCTTCTTGTGGCTGATGTGACATCTATAACTTGCCCTTTGGATGTAAAATTAATTCCTTGTGTAAGTGAAAATAATACCTTTGATCTCCAATACTTAGCAAGAAAACTCCAATCCACCGTGGGGACCATTATGAGCACATGTGAAACCATAATCAACTCTTATTTGTGAAAAATAAGGTAATAAGTCTTCAAAAGGTTGTTTTCATTCTGATGTTGACCTTTGCTTTATATCCTTGTGGTCACATGAAAAATTGCATACTAAGTCATTTTCAAACCATCACATCAATGGAGACCACCTTTGATTGTGAGCACTTGTCCTCATTTGGTATGGCCACCCTTGTGGACTTGGCACATTATTATGTTTTACAAAAACAAGGGGTCACTTTGTGAAAAGTTAACACACTTATACTCGGCCACCTTTGATTATTTGGGACATAGACTAAGCAATAATCATAGTCTAATGATTCGCCCCCTTTGTATACACACATGGCATACTATAATGCTTGGCCACTTTTTGATCATCATTGTATTATAATACTTGTCAACTTTTTGTTTTCGTTGGACTAAGGTTTAGACTTTTGAAAGTCAATATGCAATTATTTTTTTTAAAAAGATATGGGTTGGCCCCCTTTCATAGTGACTCACCCATTCACATTTATCGGTGGCATATGACTCAAGTTTGTTGATTGTACCCCTGAGTTTGTCTAAATAACTTAAAATAAACGTTGACCGTTGATTCTATCACCTGCTTCATCTCTGATCATCGATCTTGATCCTCGATTAGGGTTTCAACCTAGATTTAAATGCAGTTGGTGGCATCTAACCATGGTGGTTTTATTTGAAAGTATGTGATGATCCTTGATCTTTGATTTTGTCCTTGGTTGAACGTTGATCGTCGATCTTTAACTATGATTGGCATAGAGTTTGCATTGAAAGTTGGTGAACGTTTAACCGTCAATCTCATACTATGGTCTTTACTATGGATCCTTAACACAAAGTTGATTTAGATTTTTATGAGATTGAGTTGGGTGAGATAAATAAACCGGAAACCTATTCATTGTTTACTCTTCATTTTTCCAATTTGTGGGTGAAGCCTTGGAAAATTTGTTTTAGGCCACCATTTTTGTTCCTTCAAGCTCAACTCTTTACTAGATTGGTCTTCTGAGCTCGTATGCATCTGTATCTTTTTATTTTTTGTTATGTCCGAGCTTTATGAGTGAGGTGGTTGTGGATGTTTGCCACCATTGTTGTAAACTTGAGTTGTAACTATGTTATTCTTTCATCTATGCATGTTTTCGTGAATGTGAATACTTTGTTTTATGGTTCTTTACTCGATATTTGAGTTATGAAACTCTATTTCCGCCATGGATATTTCTTTGAGATTTTGTGAGTTTTCCTTCAAAGTGGCCACCATTTCTGTTCCTTTCAAGCTCTATGAGGTTTCTGTAGAAAAATAATGGCCTCTGTCTCTATGATTTAAAGCTCAAATCTATGATGTTTTTCTAGTTTCTTTACTCTCGAGATCTCTGTAGTGTAAATTCATCTTTCAAGCCCCCGTGCATGTAGTTCTTAGCTTTACTACATTTTCTTGATTCTCTGGCCGTGAGGGTTTGGTTTCTATACTGAATTCTTACTATTGAAAAGTGTCTGGAGGAACTTTCTCAATCATGTTCGACCTGGTAGAAGGTAAGTTCATGGCTTTCCTTATATAATTGCCACTATTTATTATATTGGCTCTCTAAAAATGTAGATCTGTATATTTTAAAATATGGGTATTCAAGTTTTCAGCTTCATCCTTGCTCTAATAGTTTCCCTTTTACTCGTATCTTAGGTTTATTCTTGAGTTTTCATTCTCCAAAATGGGGCTTTTATTTTTATGTATTTTGCTTACACTATACTCCTCTCCCTCTTATTTTAAAGCCTTTACTTTCTTTTCTCTTCTACGTTCATATTCACTTTCTTCTTCTTTCATAGTAACTCTACTATCTCTTATGTATTCTTGTTTGGAAGGCCTTCTTGGGATGCTGGCTCTCTTTAATTCTATCATTTTCCTTTTCTTAGCTGAAACGTCCCTTGTATCAAGTCCACTGTGGTTACTTTGCTATACATTTCTAAATATGTTTGAACTTGGTCCTTGAATATCTTGTCCATGGCTGATACACCTTCTCTCATTTTGTGTTTGAAGTCTCTTTTTGGAGATGAGATATCTTTGTACTTGTTTACCTTGAAACCTAATAATTTTATAAGAGAGATAATGATTTTATTAGGACCAATATTTTCAACTGAATCTCTAGTGGTGCCTAGAGTATCTTCAACCTTGTTCTTTTTAAGATGCTTATGTACATCAAGTTTCCCTTCCCTCTTACGCTTGGCTTTTAATCTAGGTGTACTTCCTTCTGTTTGAAAGATGATAGATCTAAAACCACTATTGATTCCTTCCGGTTTCAAGCTATTGAGATTCTGTATAATTCTTGAACTTTAGATGTGAATAAACAATGCATTTCAGGTCATTACTGTGAGACTCTGTGAAAAAGTAATTGTTGTATTCTTTAGCATTTTCAAATTCTCTGCTGAATCCTCTAGAAATGGCCTTCTTGAGACTCAGTTTTTCTTCTGGATGCAATATTACTTGATACTGAGTCATATCCATCCATGAAACATGATTATTAAAGTCTAAAAACTGTAAGATTAGTCTAAACCTTCTATTGGATGTTTATCATTTACTATAATAGCTATGCTCGGTTCAGTTTTGTGATTTTGACCTCGGAGCTAGATTTCTTCTCAGTTTATAATTTTGAGCTATTTCATGATTACTGATTGTAGGTCTTGGAACCTTAAGCCTGTCAAGATCTGTATCTTATACCATGCATTTTCTCTCTTTGTATTACTATTTGATTTATCTGAGCATATACTAGCTTGAAATAACATGATGGAAAGATGTAAAATGTCCATTTTACATGGCGAAGCCCTGTCAAAATTTTCTCATATTTCTTTCTCATTTTGTTCCTAGTTGTAATCTTATCTTTCTAGTTAACCTCAGCCTTTATATTCTAATTCTTCTGCTTCACCTATTTGAAAATTTGAAACATGTACTGTTATCTTTGAGTGGAAGTAAGCATGCAAGTCTCTCCTCTAATCTGCACTATAACTCCTTCTATTTCTAGAATAGCTGTTGAACTTTGAGTTACATTCTTCCTACATACTAGTATGTACTTGTGATTTATTTCAATCTTGATGTACCATAGGATAGAATTCATTTAACTCTACAATTGTTATCTAATAGTGAGGACTTTAAGACATGATTTTATTTTCTTCTTCACTGCAACCTGTACTTGCACGCTTAAAAAAATAGTTAGAAAATATTTAGGCTTTTTAGCCTCTCTTATGTTCCATAGTTTTTCTTCTCTTCTCTCTATTTCTAAGTGAATAAATCATGTATGTTGTTACAAAAATTATTTTTATCAGTTGTTCCTTTGATCCTCATGTAATTTATATATCTTTTGTTAAGAGATCCATCTCGCATGAATTTGGATAGTATAGGAATAAAATTAACCCTAAGCTCAACTCGACAATTTTTCTTTTCTATTTTTAGGTACAAGTACCTTTATGCAAAGCAAAATGAAGATGGAACAAAGATGGAGATGGAGATGCATCAACCAAAAAAAGAAACCCCCAAGGCAATGACGGTTTCATTCATACTCTTCTACTTTCTTTTTCATGCATATGTACCTCTTACTTCATTAGTTGTAATTTACTCTTCAGTTGCATCTCACGGCTTGTGTGGGAACATTTTTAAATTCCTTATGAATAAAAAATTGAATTCTAAAACTGAGTTGTGTATTTCTTTCTGCATTTCATCTTTCTATATGGATTGTATGATGAATTAAACAAATCAATAATATAATTGAATGTCTTAATCATGAAGGAAAGAACCTTAAAGAATACCTTTAACATTTAGCAATGAACTCTGATTGATGTAATCTACAATTATGATTTTTTCAATAACTTAACACTTCATCTATTCTGCAATTCAATGTCTTCATCAAGATAACACATTTGTCCTTCGGGGATTTGTGTTCTTTTGCTAAAGATAGTCATGAAATTGTAGACTATGTGATATGTTACATTTTGTAATAGCACACATAGCTATAGATTTCATGTAATCATTAATTAATCAAAAAAATAAAATTGAATTGAAAGAATCTCCCCTAGCTTAGGTTAACTTCATCAATTGTATCCATCATAACGAAGTTTCGATTTTTCATTTTTGCACAAGTGTAAAAATTTTCAAAATTTCTGGCGATCCTGCGGGGAAAGCTACCTGTTAGCTTTTAAACTAGTTTGTCGCTCTTGTTCATTGGGGATGGAGTCCAAAGCATGTAACCAAAATCTACCTTTCTGAAAGTCTAAACCTTCCAAAACAAACTAAAACTAGAAAGGATTTGGTAAACTAGATCACGTGTAGGAATGCACTTTATTGAATTGGAAAACATTGCAATGTGTAGGAACTGCACTTATCGAAGGGAAATCCTACTCTAAACAAAGATCGTAGGATTTTCAATAACAGTGTTTGAGAAACATACCATTCATAGGAATGGGAATTTCCTCTCCATTCAACCATGAGAGATGAAAATCATTGTGTTCTTTACAAGCTGAAATCATGTAAGGACCACTCCGCATTATATCAAACTTCATATGTTTTACTCGATTTGTACAATCAACATCCCGATAGAAATAGGCATTCTTTCTTCTCTTCCATAAACAATATTATATGGTGAATTACCAACTGATATTTTAGGAGTCACTCGGTCATCCCAAAGTGCTGAATTCAACATTAGATGCTAAGCTCTTTGGTTATATTTGAGTGTTCTTCGATGATCATTACAATATTCTTGTTAGTACTTTCAGCTAACCCATTACCTTGTGGGTAATAATTAGATGATGAAATTAAATAAATTCCATGGTTGATAGCCCAATCTATTACCTTTACACCAAGAAATGCTAAAGCATTATCTGACATGATAGTTACTGGAACACCAAATCTGTAAACTATACCTTCATAAAAGGATAGTATCGAAGTTTCATTGGCATATTTCAAGGCTATTGCTTCAACCAAGTCTATAAATTAATATATAGTAGTCAAAATCCACTTGTGGCCTTGTGACAAAGGTGGGTTTATCATGCCAATAAATTCAAGACCCCACTGCATAAAATGTTGATCAAATGAAACATGCTATAAGGGCAGCGAAGTTAATTGTTCTTTTCCAACAAAGAAAGCACATTTCTTACACTTTCTCGATCTATTCGAAATAGTATTTGAATATGTTGGGTCAATAGTAACCAACCTTCATAATTTTTAAGGATGTGGTACGTGATGAAAAATTTCCTCCTATAATTCCTTCATGGATTTTGGATAATAATCGCTGAACTCTATCATAATCGACACATCGTAGCAAGATTTCATTTATATCTTTTTGAATAACACACCATCCATAAAAACATAACACACAACTTGTAGAACCTGAAATACCTTAATTTATTCTTGTCCATGCCTTCTCGGATAAGTGTCATGTTGTAGATAGTTAACTAAATTAGTTATCCATCTTGATTCCCGAACTTCTTGAGCAAGTTCAAAGTTGCTGATTTTTGGTTGCACCATGACGTATGATTGCTAACACGTAACTTCAACATGCTGTTTTGGATCTTCCGATTCTTTAGCCTACTATTTTTCCATATCAACAATTATATTTTCACACAAACCTTTACCTCAAACTATCTTCATAACATGGATATCAATTTCGTATTCCATGAATTTTGTTATCCAAATTCTACTCTTTTTCATTCAATTCTTTATTTTTCAAGAAAACTTTTACACTTGGATGAGAAACAAGAACATGAATTTTGTTGTTTGAAAGCATGTACTTAAAATTATTTAGTCCTCTGACTACTGAAAGTACTTGTTTTTCAAGAAATGTGTACCTTGTTTCATAATCATGTAAAATTTTTCCAAAGAAAGCAATTGGTTGTTTGATATTTTCATCATTAACCTGAGTTAATATGGATGAGATTGTTTCATCTCTTGTAAGTGCATACATTGTAAAATATTTATCAAAATTTGGATTTACAATAGTAAGAGCTTGAGAGATGGCTTCTTTAATTACTTCAAACCCTTCTCTCCCTTCATTGGTCCAAGAGAAAGTCTTCTCTTTCTTTAACATAGTTGTCAATGGTTTAACCAATGCTGCAAAATATGGAACAAATCTTCTAACAAAGTTGATTTTTCCTAGAAAACTCTGTAATTCCTTCTTATGATGAGGTAATGATAGTTGTGATATGGCTTCAATTATGAAAGGGTCAATTTATAAACCTTGTTTAGAAACAATATGACCAAGCAATTTACGTTGATGTACTGAAAAGATAGATTTTTTGGGATTCAAAGATATTCCAAACTATCTGTATAACTGGAAATTTTTCCTTAAATTTATTAGTTGCTCATCTGAATTTTTTGTAAATACAAGAACATCATCTAAATAAACTAGGATGCATTTATTAACAAGATATGGAAAGCCATGTCCATTGTAAGTTGGAACATGCAGACCAACATTTGAAAGGCCAAAAGACATTCTTTTCAGAAGCATAAGTACCCCACTGGTGGTAAAAGTTGTTTTGTACTCTATCTTCTTATTGGACTAGAATCTGTCAGATCCACTATGTTATCTAGCTAAAATTGACAAGGGAAATTTTATAGATAACCATACCAAAATTTCATTTTGGTCCCCTGAGGAGGTCTATTAATGTTCAAAATGGCTTAAAATTCCCTTCCAAAAATCAAGTTTTAAAGAACTTAGCCATTTTCAACTTTTTTGAACTAGGCGCAAGAAATGTTGTGTCAACACAGAGAAATATGTGCCCCTTTAATAATCCTTTGGCACCCTAAATGACATGTCAACATCAACAAAGTTGTGTCCCTAAGGCACTAAAAGTTACATGTCAACATCTCCAAATCTACGCCAAAGAAATATGCTTAAGGCGCGAAAATTAACATGTCGACACATCCAAATGTGCGCCCCCTTTTCCCTTTGGCACTGAAATTCTTATGTTGACATCTTCAAATGTGCGCTTAAGGCGCTAATACTTTTATGTCAATGCTAACCAAATGTGCCAAGGCACATTTCCACCCATGTCGACACTTTGAGAAATGTGCCAAAGAAAAGTTGGTGAGGTAATAAATGTGGTATTTTCCTATAAATATGCGGTTAACACCTGTCATTTTCATGATTTGAAAATTGTGAAAAGTCTTTCTCAAAGGCTCGTTAGCTATCCCTATCATGCTTGCATTTTGTTTTTCAAGTTTGTGGACCCCAACGTCATCCTTCGTCCTTTATTAAACCGGGTAAGTGGATTTTATCACTCTCATTGTTGTTTGTGGTTTTTTTTGGTTGTTGGTGGTTTTAGGTTTGTTATAAAAAGTTAAAACTAAAAATGAATAAACTATCACCCCATAACCATCTAGAAAACTACCTTATCCCTCCTTTCAGATCTACAAATCTGAGAAGGCTCTGCCTTGCTGCAAATCCCACAAACCCTCTCTTTATCATTTTGCAAAACCAAAAAGAGAGAAAAGTCATGTAAAGAGAGAAATCTGTGAAGTTATAAAGAAAATGCAAAAATATTTCTTTTCCTTTGGCGCACTGTGCTTTCATGTTACACTCCCTACACCACGCCAGGCACACTTCCCTCACATGCAACATATCCAAATCTGCACCCAATAAACACTTAACAAATCTCATAGAGGCGCAGGCACATCCTGACCAACATCAACATTTGATGTTGTGTCCTCCAAATCTGCACCCAGTTGTTTTCCTTTGGCGTGTTGAGCTCATTTGCAACACATTCCAAGATTGCACCTTGGGCACACTGAAAAGCCATGCAACACCATCTTTTGCAGCGCCAGTTAAAGCATTTCTCCAAAAGCGTTGGGACATGATCCTTAACACCAACACTGCATGTTGTGTGTTTCTTACCCACGCCCCATGCCTTTCTCCTTGGCGTTAAAACCTTCGTGCATAACACTTCCCAAAATGGTTCCCCTCTATAATCCTTTAGTGCAGTGTTTTCCCCTCACACACACGGTGCACACCCTTTTGCATGTTGACATCCCCAAAAGTGCACCCGGCCTTTTCAAGCCTCTACAACATGCTATGAACGTGTGCCTTGTGTCGTAAGCCTCATTATTTCTCATTCTTCTTTCTACAAGATTTCATTATGAAAAATATGACAATTGACATGGATCTCCTATGTTGGACCTCTTTGATTCTCCTTGCAGAACAACAACAACCATCCTCGAGCTCACACATGTCTTCATCAAGTAAAAAGCCAATTAAGTCTAAAGGTAAAGCGAAGTTGACAGAACAAGAGATGAAGTATAGATATCAGAAAGTCAGGATGCCTGACTCATACGTAGAGAGTGATCTCAACATCGGAGACCCCGAGCTTGGGCACATTGATATGGAAGACTTCTAGGCAAGAGCCAACCGTGCCATTAATGGTCCCTAGATGAAGAAATTGGTAGGCAATGGATTACACTTTGCAATGGGCTGTCAAGAAGGGCTATTAATAACAAGTTCATCATGTTGGTGGCTCGATGCTATAACAAGGACACAATATGTGTCGAGGATAAAGAAGGAAAGATGGTCATCGGCCTAACTGCTCGTCACTTTGAAATAACTCTGGGCATTCCTCATCATAGGCAGTACGTCACCATAAGCCTAGATGACTGCAAGAAGGCATGGGACGACAATGAAGACAAGTGTATGTAAATGATGAATGAGCTATACCTTAAGAAAAAAATCCGATGAGCCGATGGCCATAGACCATCCACCGCAGTGACTTCAACAAGGAACTGAGTGATACAATCACCTTCCTGAGTAGAGTTTTTGGGCTTCCTAATGCCCATCATTTCCATAAATGGATGCTAAGGTACTTAGAGACCATGAGTAAAAATGTGCCTAAACAACATTTTGGCTGGGGAGAAATCATCAGTGATACCATCTCTCAGCAACTTCAACAAGTCATGACAACTGGGAAGTTCTATATGAATTCCTATGTTGTGTACGATGCAGCATCAACGAGGGATTTCGTGGGCCTAGCACAAAATGGGGTGTGGCCCCAAGTCAAAATATATGAATACTACCCAGAGCTAAGGCTCAAGAATAACATCCCTCAGTTCTCAAAAATCAACGACGCCTTCTTCTATGAGGTGATTTTCCTATTGAGGCTGAATATGAGACATGGTCGAACTAGCCCTAGTGTGGTCACTATCACGAAGAAGTGGGGGGCATTGTTCACTCAGTTTCCTACATTCACCTATCTTAGGGCGGTGAATTTTGAGGGTGAACCGACCACACTACCAAGGTATGCGGACCCAAGTCGATTCTCTTAGAGTTGTCAAGGTAACTAATCACATATCATGAGAGATGTATGAAGAGAAAGAAGGGAGGAACTCCATTCCCCCCCTTACAAAGTGGGTGATACACTTTCACCACACTGGCCAAAGCATGGGAAATATATGCCAAGCTTGAATTGCTAAATCTAAAGCATAACTTCCCAACCAGGCCTACTTTTGATTGTCGAGGTTACCTCCCAAAGGAAAAAATTGATCTTATTCACGTCCCTAAGATCGAGGACATCTACATCAACCTAACTCATGAAATAGATCTCAAGTGAAAGGATCACTCTAGGCTGGCTTTGGAAGAAATCAAGCACTATGGCATGGCCATCATTCCAAAAGGATTTCAAGAACCTGATCAAGAAATTGATCAAGTTTATCTTGACATGGATGGGGATGATTGGCCGTTCACAAAAATTGACAGAGCCAAGGCACCAAAGACCATCGAGGAAAGGGTCAAACACACGTTGCAATGCACCAAGAATGGTGCAAATAGAATGGTCTTATCTACCTCGGGGTAGATTTTACTACTTCTCCTTTAGGAAGTGCCCTCCAAGGTCGGCCCAAGTTTTGAAAGGAAAAGGAAAAGATAAAGAGGAGGGAGTATCAAGCAAAGAAGAAGCTCCTTAAAGCCCTCCTACCACTTCCGAGAAGCAAGTGGTCTACCTGGTCTCCTGTAAAGAAGAAGAGACCATCAAAGTTTCAACAGACACATCATCCACTCAGGATGTGGTCACAACTACAACCACTGAGGTACCCACCATTCCTTATTCCGCTCCTTCTCCTCCCCCTGTTGTTGAAACATCTACCCCAATGGACGTTTCTTCTTCTCTCCCTTCCTCCCTTCCATCTTCTCCTCCCTTGCGGATCTATCACCTGGTGTCCCCTCCATCCCATTACAGATCCCTTCCACCTCCATGTCCTTTTCTTCTCCCGTAGTAACTCTAGGCCCCATAAGTAGCAGCGCGTTAGACTCCTTGTCGATGCCACCACCAAGTGTCTCAACATTCTTCCCTACGGCCTCTCTTGATTGCTTCCCACTTCACCCCCATTTCTTCTTCCATTCCTCTACTCCTTCTCCCCTAAGTCCAAGTTGGATTTTTGACCATTTGGGTCAGCTCAAGAGAAAAGTTCCCATAGCACCCATAAACTTCTCTTTCATTCCGAAGAAAGGGCTAAAGAAGAAAAAAGTGATAACTCACTTTTTAAAAAGCACTTTGGGAGAAAGGGTCATGGAGATTGCATATCTTGATCCCACTAAAGAGAAGAAAGATGTGTCCCCTATAGACTTTACAGTGACCCAAGTCACCATGGGAACCTCTTTTGAGATCCTACAAGGAGAGGCCTTGTCTACAGTGGATACCATCTGTAAGAAGCTACAGGAAGCAAAGGAGGAGAAGAAGATACTAAAGGAACAAAATAAACATCTTCTCCAAGCTTTACAAAGAATGGGCAATGATCCCCTATGATTAGAAATTTTATGGAGTACCAAGCTCAATGTCACATCGCCTCTCCCGATAAGAAACAAGACACTTCATTCAAGCAAAGAGATGATGATTTAATAGTTTCTCTTCTTGTGTATGCTTGATATTTTTGTAAAAATATTTAAAAAGTATGTCAGCATTTATGATGACATCATCCATGTTGCATCATGGGATGTTGCCATCCAGAAACTTGCCCAAAGTCAACTTTTGACTTTTTAGATATTTTGTAAATATCTTTGTAGATATTTTGTAAATAGTGGTTGGTCTCTTTTTTTCCTCTTCCCTCCTCTTCTTCTATAAATACTGGAATACTTTTTGTATTCCAGGTGGAAATTTTTGTATGAAAAAAGAGGTGAAGAGAGAAATACTTTGTGCCTTCTTGTAACAGAAGAGATATTAATATATATGTTAAGACTTTGTGCTCAATATATGTGTTATCTGCATTAGATCTCTCTTAAGTTAGATATGTGTTTCTATTTTGTTGGATTCATTCTTATTATCATCATATGTTCATCAATATTGCTTTGTTTTTTATGGAAGTAAGTTTGGATCTGTTTACTACCGCCCAAAGCATAAACCCTCAGACCCTTCTGTTTTGGAATTCATTTCTTTTCTCCCTTCAGATCTACCTTCCTCCATTCCTTCCCTCTTACAATTCTATTCACGGTTGGAAATACCTCTACTAGGATGAGATCCCAAACCCTTGAAGTTAGAATAGTGTAGATTTGCATGATTCCGCTGATAGAATAACAATAAACCAATTTCGCCGCTATCTCAAAGAGAGGCTATGCCCGCACACTATTGGCTCTGTTTCCCCATGACTGCCTAATCGATAGATTTTCAAACCAATGAATATAACCATCCATAATAGATATTCGTCGTAACCGAAAAGTGTTCTTAAAATCGATCCATATTAGGCAAGAGGTAATGATCTTTTAATGAAGCTTTATTACGATCTTGGAAATCCACACATAATTTGTTTTCCCCATTCTTTTTCGAATTGAAACAATATTGGCTACGAAACTTGAATGCTTAATTGGAAAGATAATATATGATTCAATCAACTTAGATAATTCTTTTCTCATTAGAGGCTTTATCCTGGGATTCACAGCTCTGTTTTTGCTTAATCGGCTTAGAATTTGGATGTAATTCAATAGTATGTTGTGCCAAAATGGGATCAAACCCTTTCAGGTCTTGGTATTTCCAAGCAAAAACATCCTTAAATTCCTTGCAAAGATTAATAAAGGAATTTTTTTCAGCTAGAGAACATACCTTTCCGAGAAACAAATTTTTTCCTTCATCAACTGAGATCTCTTCATAATTATCAGCATGTGTTGACATCTTAGTTTTGTCTTTCCTTAACTGATCATTAGTGTTGAATATGTCTTCTAATGTGACCAAGCCTTGAGGTAGTTTATTCGTCTTTAATTGAACAATCTGGTCACCATATAAGTGATGTAATTTATCTTAATTTATGCAGAAAATTTGGCTTGCTACAAAAACCTACAAATCTGTTCATCATTTTCAAAAACTTGCCAATTCAAATCATTATCAGGTATAGAAGGCCTGACAATCAGCTTTATGTGAGGATGAATCTTGTTGTTTTTAATCTATTCCAGCACTTCAAAATTGGCACCAATCACTGCAAGTCTATTTGCATGCTTATTTTCTGTTCTAGGAATGGACTGAATATTAATAGCATTGAAATCTTCCATTAAGTTTGAAACTCTATGTCTATAAGACTTCATTAGTGGATTCTTACAAACATTGAAATTTCTTACTTGGTTGATAACCAACTTAGAATCACCAAAAATATGTAACATGCTGATACCTCTCTTTCTAGCCCAAAGTAAGCCATGAATTAACGCTTCATATTCAGCTACATTACAAGTGCATGAAAATTGGAGACTTAAAGTTGAAAAATACATTTTCGTTTGTGGGAGAAGTGAGCATACAATTTGCTCCTTGTCCTTTCTTATTCTTTTCTCCATCAAAATGAAGCTTCCAAATCCCTTCTTCTACATTTTTGTTTCAGATAGAAGGGAATTGTTGTGTTTTCCTCATGAAGTAAATACACACCAAACAAATTTTCTTAAACTTATTCAAAAGGATCCTGAGTGTTTTCTTCATGTGTCTTTTCATCCATAAATGCATTAGAAACACCATCTACTATCAAACATGAGCTGTATTATCAAAATAAGACCTGGTTTAAGGCTACATAATTAGCTAATACATAAGAAGCGTGAGGCTCAATGTGAAATTTGGCTGACAGTGCGAATTGATAGTAACTTTGGTTCCATAACATGTAGTGAACAACAAGGACCAATCAAGTGAGATAATGATCCAAAAATAATCAATTTTTATCTATCTAATCTCGGACCCTTATAGGCTTTAAATATTTGCTGATAATTTCCTCCTTTTAAGTAATCAATTTAAAAATTGATGCAAGATAATAAAGATAATTGCACAATGAATGATTACGGAGTTCGGTAATTTCCTACGTCTCGGGTTCATGGTCAAACTATTCCACTAGTCAAAACTTGTAAGTTACAATAGTAATTTCATAAGAAAACCTAATGGAAACTATTTACACTTGCTTAGAAGAATACCTAGACCTTCGAGAAGACAAGGGTGAAAGATAGCACCTAACTTCCACCTTCCTGGCATATTTGGCAAGCTCGATGGCACTAGCTCCACTATTCGAATCCTCCGGTTCTCGATTAGCCTTCCAGATGCTTTGTAATGCCTTATGGCACTCCGGTCGATATTCCAGGATTCACAATAATTTGGTGTGGCACTATGGGCCGACTAGGTAGTATTAATAACTCCTAGCCACAATAATGCCTATTTAAATAAATAGGTCTTCACACAATTACAATTTCTCATCCTCCTCTTAGCTCTGCCTTACACCTTTCCGAGCTCTAGGAATGAGCTTGTCTTTGTTGTGTCTTTCTCAATAGCATGGGTTCCCTATTTATACAAATTTAGGGCCCTTAAAAAATGCATTACATATAATCCTTAGGCTAAAAATACCATAGCCCAGTACATGAAAATTGGGATAAAAATTCCCAATTGGTGGATTGCATTGTTTAGTGGGATTAAAACCCAAATTTTGGGTGTGACATTTTTAATGGGATAAAGTCCCATATTTGGCAGTGGGGGATATTGTTTGAGGCTTAATTAAGCCTTTCCATGCATTTGAAGTGGTCAAAAGACCACTTGGGCATAACCGCCCCCACCTTGTTCACCACGTGGATTTCCATGCATGGCTTAGACCCCTACACCGCTTCACCTTCTCCATCACGTGGACTTTGGAATATATGGTGGTTTATGTGGGTTTGCGGTTAGGTATGGTTTAATACTAATGTATAAACATTAATATATAGTGGTTTGGCATATATGCGTGGCATTTGGAAAGTGGACTTACCAAGATAATATAATTTCAACCCATACAATGTGTATAGAAATAATTAACTCGGTCCTTGCATGACTCAGCTAAATAGCTCGATGTCATCCCTTGATAGGCAAATCGATCGTATTCGATTCATGGTGGCTTGTGGACCCACCATGTCGGTGATAATACCATAGTCCACACGACGGCCTGTGAGCAATATTTTACGACTGTTGAAGACCGGAGATCAATAACCAAAAATGACTCCCTTTTCCTTTTCGCCACATGCCACAGTGCCATTGGTCCAATATTGACCTATTGACCAGAGTTGACTTTCCCACTATCTAAACTTTGACCAGACATATCTAGAGCTCTCGATGTCCTGCTTTTTGTCACGTTCTCATAGTCATTGGAAAGCTCTCGAGATGATCTTCTACACTGACACCATTTAGGGATGTTTAGGGAACTTTCAAAAATGATCCCTTGATCACACCTCCCCATAAAGAAAGGCTTTTTGTCCCAAAAAGCTTATATTGGAACATTTTTCCATGCCATCCTGAATCTAGAACTCTGCTGCCACCTTGGAAGTGCTGCTATAGTAGACTCTTGGGTCTCTTCCTCTGCAACCTTCTCTCTTCGACAAATTTTCTCTTATCCTGGACCTGTGGGTTATGGGCCCACCATGCTTCTATTGCGCCACTTTGATATCCGAAGAAGACCTCCACGCCTCTGTTGTATGGTGCTAAGTTTCTGAATGAAACCTCAACACTCCTTCTGTGTGGTGCTAAGCTTCTTGATATTTGACAACAAGGATCTTCTTTAGTCTATAAAATAGCTCCTCGGCTCCAAGTTGATTCCGTAGAATCCAAACTGGTTTGAATGAACTTCATGTTACATAAAGCTATGATCAACTCGATGTCGATGATGGATGATGACTTGTCCCTTTCGGACCTCAATGCCTCCAATGCATGATGTTAAGCCTCTTTAAGACCTCAAGCCTCCAATGCATGATGCTAAGTCTCTGAGACCTCAATGCCTCTCGATGCATGATGTTAAGCCACTTTCAAGACCTCGAGCCTCAAATTCATGATGTTAAGTCACATGTTACCTGACACCTTGATGCCTCCAATACATGATGTTAAGCCTCTTTCAAGACCTCAAGCCTCCAATGCATGATGCTAAGTCTATTGATCAGCTACTATTCGTATGTTCGGTTACAATGCCTTTACACCGAATGATGTTCTGAGCTGATCCTTTTAGAGCTCCTCTTGTTGATATGTAATATCAGGTACCATTCTGCTAGATGTGCATGATGACTTCTCCACAGAATGAATTTCTGACTTGACATCAATGCCAACGGTGATTTAGCTACCATTCTATTGCATGGTCACAATGCCTCTACACAGAATGAAGTTTTGAGCTGATCTTTAGAGAGCTCCTTTTGTTGAAAAATTATATCAGGTACCATTCTACTAGATACCCATAATGGCTTCTCCACAAAATGAAGTTCCGACCGATGTCCATGCTACCAAAGTGATTCAGCTACTATTCTCGCTACATGGTCATAATGCTCTACATAGAATGAAGTTCCGAGTTGATCTATGTGAACTCATCTGTCTCTACACAAATGACATATCAATCTCCAAGCTTTATATGAGTTAATTCGTGTCCGAGCTGTAACAAGTACTCACATGATTATTAGGAGATATGTTTGGAGCATTAATAAAAATTTTGAAGTAAGAAAATACACTCGAGTATTTTAAACCTTTCTCTTAGCATTTCCTCACGAGAAGATGATCTCCAAACTTAATCGCATATTATTCATCAATATGAATTATGCAATATATAATTGAAAAGTTGTTGATTTACCCATTTTAAAGGATTTTCACTTTCGTGTATTACCTAGTCTGGGTTGACTTGTCAACCTGGTGGTGGAGTAGAAACTTCCTTTTCCTTTGCAATAGGCCTCTATTCCATCTTTGGCTTGCCATTACTCTGATGGCGAGATGGATGTAGTTTCCAGCAATTTTCCACCCAATGCCCATTCCTCTGGAAATGAGCAAAAAAATTCCTCTTAATTTCCTTCTTCTGGGATGAGGAACTCTTTCTACCATTTCTCAACTTTGCATGACGAGATTGGTCTTTTTGATTTTCCTTGTTCCTGACAAACGACATCAACTTCTTCATTAGTGTCCTTCTCTTCCAAAGCATCTAGCCACACAACGATTATGCAATCCACAAAAGTACATGGAAAGGAATTCCACATCTTTGAAAATCATAACCATACTTCTTAAGCTGAAAAAGTGGATCGAAGTTTAATCGTGCTTATGATTATGGTAAGAAAGCGGAGGTGGAATCTCATTACCTCTTTGCAGATTTCTCTTGCCACATGTTGCCTCTGTGATGATGAAGCAAACTTTCCTAATCAGAATCTTCTTGTAGGACTAGTGGGGTATTTAATTTGCTTTTGGAAGCTTGTCTCCTATCGTTGTTCTTGGAGCATTCTCCAATTTCCATTCCCACACTAGGATAACCCAAACTCAGTAAAACAAGGACGATCCTCAACTTTGTATTGGGTTAGCAATGCCTTGGCCATTTTTACCAAGGCCTCTTCCATCAAATCCCATTTTATCTAGTAACTTGGATCCAATGCCTCTAGTATGATTTTCAAATAAACCAAAGACTTCATTACCTGAATCTGAAATGTAATAGGAGGAAGAAGAAGATTCTAGTGGTGAACAACTTACAGTGCAGTCATCTACCATGGTCACTGCATTTGAAGTTGAAGGTATTTCCTTTCTCTAATCACCACATTGCAACCTTGCCAAGAGCTCATCCTTGGTTTGCAGTTCTGATTTCAAACGAGCATTCTCCTCTTCCAAGGAGTAATACATTGATCGCAAGAGAGAGTTCTCTTCCTAGATCTGGTGATTATAAGCTTCAACCTCATCGAGCTTCTCCTATTTAGACATCTTGCCCATAGTGCACTTGTACCCTATTCACACAAACTGAACCAACTGCACCAACTTGAAGCAATCACTCTGTTAATCAGATTTACTGAAGCAAATATGGAGCTAAACCAACTCTGATACAAACTTGATATGAAAATAATCAAGTTTTTATCTACCTGATCTCGGACCCTTATATGATTTAAATATTTTCTGAAAATTTTCTCCTTTTAAGTAATCAATTTAAAAATTGATGCAAGACAATAAAGACAATTGCACAATGATTGATTACAGAGTTTGGTAATTTCCTACGTCTCCGGGTTCATGGTTGAACCATTCCACTAGTCAAAACTTGAAAGTTATAATATTAATTTCACAAGAAAACCTAATGGAAACTATTTAAACTTGCTTAGAAGAATAACAGGACCTTCGAAGACAAGGGTGAAAGCTAGCGTATTCGGCAAGCTCAATGGCACCAGATCCACTTTGTCTTGAGAATTGTCGGTTCTCGATCAGCCTTCCAGACGCTTCGTAACACCCTATGGCACTCTGGTTAATATTCCAGGATTCACAATAATTTGGTGTGGCGCTATGGCCACCTAGGTAGTATTAATAACTCCTAGCCACAATAATGCCTATTTAAATAAATAGGTCTTCACACAATTACAATTTCATCTCATCCCCTCTTAGCTCGCCTTGCGCCTTTTTGAGATCTAGGAATGAGTTTGTCTCCATTGTGTGTGTCTCAATAACATGGGTTCCTATTTATACAAATTTAGGGCCCTTAAAAAATGCATTACATATAATCCTTAGGCTAAAAATACCTTAGCCCGTACATTAAAATTGGGATAAAAGTTCCCAATGAGCAGATTGCATTGTTTAGTGGGATTAGAACCCAAATTTTTGCGTGGCATTTTTAATGGGATAATTGGCATTGGGGAGATTGGTTGAGGCTTAATTAAGCCTTTCCACGCATTTGAAGTGGTTAAAAGACCATGTGGGCATAACCACCCCCACCTTGTTCACCACATGGATTTCCACACATGGCTTAGACCCCTACACCACTTCACCTTATCCATCACATGGACTTTGGAATATATGGTGGTTTATGTGGGTTTACGGTTAGGTATGGTTTAATACTAATGTATAAACATTAATATATAGCGGTTTGGCATATATGTGTGGCATTTGGAAAGTGGACTTACCAAGATAATATAATTTTGACCCATACAATGTGTATAGAAATAATTAACTCGGTCCTTGCATGACTCAGCTAAATAGCTCGATGTCGTCCCTTGATAGGAAAATCGATCATATTCGATTAGTGGTGGCTTATGGACCCACCACGTTGGTGATAATACCATAGTCCACACGGTGGCCTACAAGTAATCTTTTACAATTTTTGAAGACTAGAGATTGACAACCAACAATCGACTCCCTTTTCCTTTTCGCCATGTGCCACATGTGCCATTAGTCCAATATTGACCCGTTGACCAGAGTTGACTTTCCCGTTGTATCGTACTTTGACCGAGACATATCTAGAGCTCCCGATGTATGTTTGTCATATTATTACCGTTGTTGGAAAGCTCTCGAGATGATCTTCTACACACTTTGAAACCATTTAGGAATGTCTAGGGAACTTTAAAAATGATCCCTCGATCAAATAACCTCCTATTTTTGTTGTGAAATATCGGATAAGCATATAACAAAATCAAGAGGTAAATCTAGAATAGAAACATCTTACGAGAATGGAAACATTTGGGCAAACATGAAATGTTACCTCTATATTTCTCATGACACCAACTGTATTCATTGTAATCCCATCAAGTTGTAGAAAACTCTTCTCTGTAGGTTCATAATGCAACCCTAATTTTTTTGCAATTACTTTTTGGCATAATTGTCCTACTTGCACCGTTGTTAACCATACCGTGAAAAATAAAAAGGTGGTGTGAAAAATAAAAAGGTGGTGGTTTCTTGATGTCTAGAGCATTTAAAACCTTTTGAACCATCCATTTAACCTATTTAATGTGGTCTTGTTCCATTGTTCCAAGGACCATATCAATTTTATGAACTTCCTTTTCTATTGTTTTTGAAGAAATCTGTAGCTTAGCAAGTTCATGAGAAAGTAAATCTTGCTATCCTAGAATACTTAGAGTGTCCCACATTGAGATGTTAACATTATGATTTTTCATTACATCGACAATGTTACAAAAAGCAACAGTTTTAGAAACAAATTCTATTGTTCTAGCATATGCTTTAGTGAAAATTGATTCCACTTCAGTTAATTTTGATATCTGAGGTATAAATAACCTTCTTAGATCAAGTTGTAGTTGTTTTTACTACTCTTTACTAGCTAAAAAAATTGTTGTTTTTTGCGGAATAACATAACTATTAGGTGATTTTTGGCCTGTAGTTGTTGTTTTATCAATGACAGTGGGTAGAACAAGCCTATTTTGTTGTTTTTGACTTTCTACTGCCTTTTCTTGAGCCCTAGTAGTAACTGCAATGAAATCATCCTCACTAAAACTGACTAAATTCTATTCAGGTGCTTTCTGAACATGAGTTTCTTGCTGCCCACCCTCCATTTGAGGCATGAATAATGTCTCAGGTTGAGGTTGTGCAACAAGACTTATGTTCAGAAAAGCATTTGGGTAACTTGCAGCTGAATGAGGTTGATTACAAGGTTGACACCACTCTTCGTAGCCATATTAACTAGGAATAAAGCATTAGATGGAGTAGGAGCCTTTGGATCAAATTATCTTTCTTTGATAAGGTTGCCTATAATTTTAATTCTATTGGTAAGGCTGCCTATTTTGTTGGTTTTGCTGATAAGGAGCCTGATAAGGCCTCCTAGGTAGTACAAGTCTATTTTCAATTGAAGTCATCTTGTTTCCCATAGTCTACAAAGATTTAAACACGTCATTTGATGAGGCCATGATATGAGGGTCTATAATCGTGATAGGCTGTGGAATAGGTGCTAGATCTACCAAAAAGGCATTAAAGGCCTTGGTGCTAACTTTTCAACTTGAATAAGACTATTTTCATCTCGGATAGCGATATCATAGGCTACTAAGAGAGTCTCTCCTCCCATAGACTGAATCATAGTTGAAATATCATTGTTTAGGGCTCTAAGATAATAAAGAAAAGCATGATCAACTTGAGGCTTGACACTTGCTGGAATTCTTTCCCAAGTTATGGAAAAATGAATGTTGAAACTAGACATAAATTCATGAGGAGCTCTTCTAATGGTAGACAACTGTTCTATGAGAGATAAATGATCTGAATTATCTTGAAATTGTTTCAGAAATTTTCCACCTAACTCATCCCAAGTTCTTATGCTTCCAATCTCTAAATTTCTATACCATTGCAGGGATTTCCCTTTAAAGGATGCAACTAAAAGTCTTAGGGCAACATCTTCATGGGTTATGTTATGAATTGCACATAGGGCTACAACATCTTTGATATGCTCTGTTGGTGTAACCTGATTTTCACTAGTGAATGTAGGTAAGATTTTCATGGAAGCATTAGGGATATCATGATAAATTGGGATTACTAATGGGTTGCTATTCGTAAAGGTCACAAATTTCCTAGGTGGTTGAATAGCCATTTGAAAAAATGGGATTTGAATAGAGAAATCAAGCGTGGTGAATGAAGATTAGGAGGAGGGTTATCAAAACTAGGCCTATGATAATGTAAAGTATTACCAAATATTCTCCTTCTTGTATAATTCAAAGGTAAAGAAATAAACTCAGAAGGAATTCCTCTTACCAATGATCTTGTAGTCACTTTAGGCATGGAACATGCTACAAAACTGGTTTGAAATCAACTTTACGGAGTCGCCAAATAAATCTTTAAATATTTAGAATAAATTATTGCAGCTTGCTGATCTAAGAGTAACTTTTGCTTATCTTGTGATTCTCGTTGTAAATAGATTTCAGATTTGATTTGTTGTTCCACTTTGGGCATGCTAAAAATTATTATCTCTTGAAAGTGTACCGTAGAGAGATAATTGCATGTGTTCTAAGCTTGTAAAATTTATCTCTCTTTCATAGATACAATGGAAACACCTTAGGTCTGTGGTTATACCTATTTTGAGGTGAGTCTCCGGTATCAAGGTCGGTTCCTTATTGATGTATCCTAAACTAATTTTATAGCATTTGAGGGTAAAAGAAGACTATAAATGAATTTAAACTCGAGGCGATACATAAAAATTGTATGAGGTATTTGAATGATTTCATGCACAATTGATATGGGAATGAATTCTTAATGCACAAGCCAACAATTTTCTGCAGAATATTAAAGGAAAACACTTTGATGTATTGAGGGAAAGTTTCACAACAACATTGTTAAGTTAAACATGCACATTAATATCATGTAGAAATTACTGAAAATTTACAATAGGGTAAGATGATTAATCAGGGAATTCAATAGTAATAAGATTAATGAAATATACACAAGAATGCAAATAATTGGAAAGGCGAAAATACTTCTCATTCGGAGGAAAAGCGGCAAAATATGCTTCAAGACTCCTCGTGTCCAAAAAGTCCTCTTTTGTGCTTTGCCAAGGCACACAATATATAACAAAAATTATTTCCCACCCCTCCTAAAAATAGGCTAAAATTATACTTGCCCATGCATCCTATTTTTATCCTTTATTTATTAATAAATAAAGGAATAAAATAAACATGCTAATACATTGAGGCATTAATAGCCTTTGGTTATAACTTAGTCAACTACAGTTGACTGTTCTATTTTTAAGAAAAAGTATGGGTGAATAATTTGCCAATAATAAATCTTGTTTGATGAGCAAGTATCCTTCGTTGTGCATACAAATTCTATCTTCTTGTGGCTGATGTGACATCTACAAATTACCCGCATAATTCCCTGTGCAAGTGAAAATAATACCTTTGATCTCCAATACTTAGCAAGAAAACTCCAATCCACTGTGGGGACCACTGTGAGCACATGTGCAACCATAATCAACTCTTATTTGTGAAAAATAAGGTAATAAGTCTTCAAAAGGTTGTTTGCATTCTGATGTTGACCTCTTCTCTATCTCCTTGTGATCACATGAAAAATTGCATTCTAAGTCATTTTCAAACCATCACATCAGTGGGGACCACCTTTGATTGTGAGCACTTGTCTTCATTTGGTTTGGCCACCCTTGTGGACTTGGCACATTATTATGTTTTACAAAGAAATCTAACTATCCCTTTGTTACTTGGATTTGTGGAGAGATGGATAACACCTTCAAGAGGATTTGATCTATCCTCACTATTTTAGGTTGTGCCTTTCAACCAAGGTAAGAGAACCTATTTTGTAACCTCTGTTATTGAAGAACAATGATAAATCCTTCTTTTGCATAAACTTTATAGAGAAGACCTTGAGAAAATATGATCAACACACTAGATCGACTCTCACGAGTTGTCACTTCTAGATCATGGAGATATTTCACAACAAGGAAAAGGTTACTAAAGACATTTGAGACCCTACTTGCTTCTGCATGTTTAGGTGATGAGGATTGTGCATTGGCATACACACATGAAAAACAAGGGTAGGATGGGTAAGATTAGTTGTTTTTGAATGAATTTTTGGTGGGAGGTGGGGTAGGGTGAAACTAGATTCACCAGATCCTTGAAGAACCTTACAAAATGGAAAGTCAGACCAACAAAATGCCACAGAATAGCTAAAATGTTTCTTCAACTAGAATATGTGCTTCAATGGAGGCCCATATTAGCACTCTTTCACACAATCTCTGAGATTCTATCATGAAGGCTCGAGTTAGAAAACCCAACAAAGCATCAAGGTCTAAGCCAAATCATGCCTAAGGTACACCCAAAGGCTTACAGACAATCTCTATCAACAGATGAGAGAAAAGTGATTTTAAATCATTTATTCCAATCCCAAATGAAAGCTCTTCTGAGAAATGGAATTATAGATGCCACTAAACTATCATAAGGATTGAGGCTGTGTGATTGAATCAGATTTTAATACAAGATTGCAACAAAAACAAGAAAAACTATTTGCATACATTCAAAAGTAAAATCAACACATTTTTCTCAAGACAACACAAAAATAACTCAAATTTGATTAAATCTATCAGCAAGGGAAAGTTTCTAGAATAGTCTCAGAGCTTGTCAATGGTTGTACACTTGCAACCACCTTGACATGATCAAATTTTAATACAAAAGAGATATACAAGCTTCTTGAATGGTTTCTCAAAAGGGATGGGCTCTATCAAGCTTTCGATTAGAAAAATCAGTCTCAGACCCTCACACTCCAACAACTCCCAACCATTTGCATGAAAAATTTGTGCCATTTATAACATTTACAACAGAGCCTCCTCTCCCCAAAAGACAAAAATGTTTAATGCACCAGTGCTCGCCATGATTCTTTCGTGATTCAGAATCAGATCTACAAAAGTCTCCAGTGCTCGAGGGGGTAGATTTCATCGAATGCCTCCCGCATTCAACTCCTTGCTCTGGTAGATCACTCTTCCTTCAATTTTCCAACCACTTCCACCCCTAATCTATCAAATCTGGCCCCTTGCATGCTCGGGAGAGGAAAAATAGAAAATCTGATCGGGCATGAAAGTCAAGACCATTTTAATGGTGAAAGACGTCCTCCAGATCTTCCCACCAAACTTTAGATATCAACATTAACTTCCTTCTCTGCTTGGCATGTAGAAAAGACCAAGAAATCATGGAGACTCACACTTCCAAGATGTGTTTCAAGAGAAATGGGGGAAAATCAGATTTAGACTCACAATAGTTGCCATTGATCTTTACTTTGAATTTGGGCCATCCATGTGGTAGATTTCAAACTTTAGAAAAGACCCGGGGCTTCCCTTGACTTTTTACAACTTTTTTGAAAAATGGAAAAATTTCACATTTTTCTCCGCACCTCCACCCTCGGGAAATGAGCCTGACACGTGTCCAAATATGATTGGAGTGGAACCACACCAAATTCTACCATTTTACTCTCTTTTTGGAAAAAAGGAAAATTTTCCAAATTTTCCCCCATACTCCGCCCTCGAGAAATGAGCCTGACACATGTCCAAATGTGATTGGAGTGGTGCCACGCTTCCTTTTTTACTTTTGACTCTTTTTTCTCAAAAGGAAATTTTTTCCAAATTTCCCCCGAGAGCCCGCACCTCCGCCATTGACTAGGGAAAAACATTGACTTTTCCCTCATCGGGCTTGCATGGGCCATTTTGAAATTTTAATCCTTAAGGAGGAAAAAAATCCAATTTTCCTCCGATGGCCCACCTCCCCACCTTTTTGACTTTTCAAACTACCATGTGTCACCATGGCGCACCTTGAGGTGGTCCCAAAAATTTGATACCTTGAACGAGCGTGGGCTCGCCATGTGTCCTGTTCTAGGAAAGGTTTTCCTGAATGCTTGAAGCTCAATGGAAGGCACCACATGTCATGCTCCGAGGTAGTCTCCTTTTGGCCATTGAAAAGTCTAAGTAAATGCAAAAAAAGTGGAGGCCTCCATGTGTCATCTTGGCGCTTCTTTAAATGAAACTCAAGGGCCGGTCCCCGAACATGTGGTTCCTCCACGTGTCTCCATGCAACTTCAAGATGGTGCCCAAAGTGGAGACCCGAATGAGCGTGAGCTCGCCATGTGTCTGTTCCACCAAACTACTCCAACTGCATGAAAATTTGTCTAAGTCGGGCCAAGCAACGAAAGCCTCCACGTGTCCTCCCGGTGCTACTCCAAGGAAAAACCCAAAAGTAGATCTTCAAATGAGAGCATGTGCCTCCACGTGGACACATTTTGAGTTGAGGATTTTCATGAATTTTTCTAAGTACCCAGCTGAGCCACATCCAACCAAAAGGTGCCATGTCCCCTGTAGATACAAGGATGCAAATTTGACCGAGAAAACCCATCAAACCGTAAAATATAGAAAAATGACCATTTGAGCCTGGGAATGAAATTTTCTTCAAGGAAAAAAGTTTAGAAATGTTACAAGGCTCAAATACATTCTTCAGGGATACATCCATTCATTTTCTTCAAGTACTTAGGGTAGAAATGAAAGGAGAAAACAAATCCCGACCATGGAGAACAGAAAACATGGGGGAACCCAAGTTTTTGAAGGAACAGAGCATAGAGAGACCAAAATATAGACTCTTAAGTGATTTACAACCAAGAACCAATTAAAAATGGCCACAAAGATTAACCAAGCACAACACGGGGAAGGAGAAAATGACAGAGGTCGTAAATCAATAAGTTTTCAGAGGCAAATTGGGGTGAGACTATTTTGAGCACCAACATCGGCTCCGACTCGGGGATGGGCACTCCCTGTGAGTGCCACAAGAAAAAAGTAGACCAAGTGCCAAAAATATCCATTGGGAAATGGAGTCATCTTGCAGAGTAGAGAAACAAAGCCATCTTTCAAAAAATAAATAGAGAAACCAACAAAAATAGGTCACCGAGGACCAGAATGAGCAAAAACACAAAAAAAAGAAACAAACAACAACTATACACTGTACACAAGATTTATGCCTTGATTCAGGGGATCAATCCAAGAAATGCTTCAAATGCCTACCATTAATAGGAAACTCAAGTAGTTCACCATCTAAGTCCTTGAGGAAGAAGGTATGCTCCCAATTTTGATATCAATAGAGTAAGGGCCCATCCATAATGAGTCAAACTTGCCATGCTTGCCCTTATCCTCATGTCTCTAATCCCATAGCAACACAAGATCTCCAACATTGAAGGCTCTGGGAGTGACCTTCTTGTCAAATAACTTCTTTAGTTTCTCTCTGAACTTTATATGCCTCTGGTGGGATGCCCTCCTCTCTTCATCAAGCTCAATAATTTGGTTAATGAGCATCATAAGGACCTACCTCTTGATCTTCTAGTTATTGGATAAACTGATAAGAAGATAATTGCATATGAAGGGGTAGCAAGGCCTGAGTCCCATACACCAACTCAAATGGACTCTTTCCAGTGACCCTCTTGACAAGTGATCCTATCTACCCAAACAACAAACTTCAACTATTCACCCCACTTTCTCTTGTTCTGCTCCAATGTTCTTTGATGATCTTCAACAAATTTTTATTACTGGACTCATCTTGTCCATTTCCTTGGGATTGTAATTGGAGGCATATGTCAAGTTGATCCCATACTTTGCACATTGCCACCAAAGGTTTAGCTCTAAAGCTCATGGCATTATCAACTACAATCTTGACTGGTATCCCAAACTTGCAGATGATGTTGTTCAACACAAAGTCCATGACAACTTGGTGTGTTTCCTTCTTGGTGGGGATTTCCTCCACCCATTTAGTAAAATAATCAGTTTGCTACAAGAATCCATTTGTGGCCAGCACTTGAAGGGTCTGAAATCTCACCAATGAAATCCATTCCCCATTGCTTGAATGGAGCTTCAATTGATACAGGCTGCAAAGGAAGGGAGCCTAAAGCTTTCATCCTTCAGAGAAATGCTGGCAACTTTCACATCTTCTAACCAACAAGGTTGTATCCTTGAAAAGAGTTGGCCACCAATAACCAGCCCTCAGGATCTTATGTGTTGTGACTCTTACAAAAAGTGCCCCCACAAACTCCTCCATGGAGATCAACAATTATCTTGGGGGCTTCTTCTTCAAGTAATGCACCTTAAGAGGACTCCCTCTGGGTTCTTCCAAGCTAACCCATAATCAGTGATGACATATTTTGGGAAGCCAACTTAAGGGCTCTCTTTTTGGTTCTTACTTAAGTGCTCAGGGAAGCTTAAATGTCTGAGATAAAAGATTACATCTTTATACCACTCAGAATTCATCAATTTTCAAAAACACCCCCTTTCTTCTTCTACCTCATTTACCTCAATATTTTGCAAGTTCTCTCAAGCCATAAGCTTAGCCAAGCCCAAACCTCTCACCAACTTTCATGGTTTGGATGTCCATATCATATTCTTGCAATTTGTTCACCCATCTACATCTTTTTCTTGAGACTTCCATCTCTGATAAGATGTCCTTTACCATGGTATGGGGAACATAAGCAACAACCTTTGAACTTAGAATATAAGGCCTAAAAACCTTTGTTTCTTTTACCAAGGAAAATGCCTACTTTTCCATGATAGTGTACTTTAGTTCTGCCCCTTGCAATGCCTTACTAAAAAAGGCAATTGGCCTCTCAGCCCCTTCATTATCTTTCTGCAACAGGACAAAAGCAATAGTGTTTTTTGAAGCAAAGGAAAATAGCTGGAAAGGTTTCTTATAATCTGGGGCTGCCAAAATAGGGGCATGCTTCAATGCCTCTTTGATTCCATTAAAAGCTTGGATAACAGCCTCCTCCCATTTGATGACCTGGTCCTTCTTTAGCATGGAAGTGATTGGGATGGTCAACTCAACAAAGTTTGATATAAATCTTCTAATGAAGTTTATCTACCCAAAGAAGGATTGGATTCCTTTCTTGGTTCTTGGAATTGGGACTTTTCTAATGGCCTCTACTCTTTCTAGATCAATCATCACTCCTTCTTGTGACACTATGTGACCAAGAAACTTTTCCTTCTGCACTCCAAAATGGCATTTCTTTGGATTAAGTGAGATGCCATATTCTCTACATCTTATCAACATCTTCTCCAAGTGCAGCAAGTGGTCACTTCTCTTCC
Source organism: Taxus wallichiana var. yunnanensis (assembly GCA_018340775.1). Taxonomy (NCBI): domain Eukaryota; kingdom Viridiplantae; phylum Streptophyta; class Pinopsida; order Cupressales; family Taxaceae; genus Taxus; species Taxus wallichiana. Next base: position 116,235,910 of record CM031235.1, read on the forward strand.
TAGAAAACATTGTTACATCATCTTGGTACACAACAATAAACTCATTGATGTAACCAACAAAAGCAACATCCATTCTCTTTGAAAGGTGGCTCCAACATTCATAGACCAAAGGGCATCCTGACATAAACATAGGTCCCCAAGGAGTAGTGAAGGTTGTCTTGATCCTTTTTGATTCTTTCACCACAACTTGGTTATAACCAAGAGAAACCATCCAAGGTGGAAAGTAACTCAGAACTAGTCACTAACTACAACATGTGCTCCATGTTTGGTAAAGGATAGTTTGTCCTTCATTGAAAGCTTTTTTAGATTCCTGAAGTCCACACACAACCTGATGTCACCATTTTTCTTTCTGACTGGTACTAGGTTTTCCACCCAAGAGGAATATCTTGTGGGCTGGATAATCCCTCCATCTCTTAGTTTCTTAGTTCCTCTTGCATTTTAAGAGATAGAAGTGGATTGATTGGCCTCTTCTTCTACTTGAATGGTCTTGCATTGGGCTCCAAGGGAATCTCATGTTGAAACAAGTCTTCTCTGTATGCTTTGAGCTCAGAATAGGTCCAAGCCATGCAGTCTTGGTATTTTTTCAATCAGTTGGATGTATGACTACTTCTCCTCCTTGCTGAGATTACTACCTAACCAAATTTTCCTTGGATTTCTCCTTTGTACCAAGATCATGCTCCTCAATATCCCTTGAGGCTGCCATACATCTATTAACAATGCGATCAACATTATCAAAATTGGATTCAAGAGCCACTAGCCCTCTAGGAATAGTGTTGGTCTTTAACTGGATGATACCCTTGCCAAACAAGGTTTCCTTTTCCTTCTATTGTACATACCATTGGCTCCAAATCAATGTATTGATCAACAAACTCTCTCCTTTTTTTAGAAATCTTCTGATTTGAGCATCATCATCAAAAACCTGCCAATGTTTAATATTATCAGGGACAGAGGGTCTTGTCAATACCTCAACCTCATATTCACAATATGGGGACATTATACAATTGTCAAACCGAGACCCCAACACTGCAAGCTTTTTCTACCAAGTCATTGAATTCCTATCATGATGCAAAATGTTGAATGAATCAAACATCTCAATAAGATCCCAAACTACATGTTTATATTATTTCATTCATTGATTTTTTGTAGCATACAATTTTTTGACTTGTTTGACAACTAACTCTGAATCTCCCTTGACAATAATGTCCTTGACACCATATTTCCAAGAAATTCTTAAACCTAGCAATAATGCCTCATACTCAAAGCAATGTTGTTAGTGCATTCAAAGTTAAGCTTGAAGGAGAAAACAAATCTTTCTCCTGGCTTAGAGAAAACAAAACAACACCAACACCATTCCCAAACCTGGAGCAAGCTCCATCAAACAATAGAGTCCAAGGAGAGCCTATTTGTTCAAGGCATTTGCATTCTTCAATCTTGTGCTCCTTTCCATCAACAAATCCCACAAAGTTGTTTGCATCAACATTTGTGTACAATACCTCATAGGATGCATTGTTGGGATCCTCAATAAGATGCAACATTTTCTTTTCTCCATACAACCTAACAAGCTTTGCCCTCAATTGGAATGGTAGCATAAGACATATCCATTTGGACACTCCCACCAACACTTGTAGCCCATTTTCTTGACAATAGTAGCATGCCCCACTTGGCTGGGTAATCAACAATGACAACATCAAGTTTTAAGTTTTTACTGGGTAAGCTGCAAGCTGCACCACCAAACCCTTCACACATCCCACTACTGGCACTTCTGGAGTCCATGGTAGTGCACTTCCCATATGTTGTTGTTACTTTGATGTTTAGCTCATTCATGACCTCCAAAGGCATGACATTGCATGATGCCCCTGAGTCAAACATACAGTTATGGAGTAGTCTATCCTTGATGATCAAAGTGGTGAAGAATGGATCCACATTCATCTGAGAGTCCACCAAGGATGTTCCCAAATAGACCTCAGGTGGTTCATCTAGCTCTTTTGATGCTGGTGGTGCTTCTGGTTCTTCAATGATTGGAGGAGTCTCCACAATATTTACATTTCTGCCTAGGGAAGTTTTCTCTTCTTTCAACCCCAAGTATTCAAATGCTCTCTTTTTGTGCTCAGGAATCCTAAGCAACTCAACAATTGGAACAAAGACTTTGATTTGACTCAACACTTGGGAAATATCATATGGGACATTTTTGGCAAGGCAAGTATTGGAAGGAAAGCCAACACACTCATTAGGTGGCACAAGATTCTTGACAATTTGGGCATGGGGAGGAGTATGATTTTTGTTTGGAACTGCAGGATTTTGCAGATGCCTCTTTCCTAGGAGCCTCTTTAGGAATGTTTGAAAGTAAGGGAGCTTTAGGCTTGGCTTGAGGCCCCTAGCCCCTTTGACAACCTTACTTCTTGTGTTATATTCCCTCTCTTGACCAACAACAACATTCATCAAGTAACTATCTATCTTCCTCAGATGGAATTCCTCCATCATACTTCTTTATCATTAAAGCCCTTAAATATTCAAAGTCATTATTGGGAAATTCAAAATCTTGTACATTATCTACTTCTAAAGTATGAGAAGGGGGAAGAATATGTACCCTATGAATGCAGTCCCAAAAAGTGGCAGCAGTTCTAGCACTTATCACCTTAGTTGAGGTTTGCCCCTTGTTGTGAGCTGGTGGAGCATCCCATCATGCAACATCATCATCATTATCATCATCTTCTTCTTCTTCTTTTGATCTTCTTCACAAGGAGCATGAGGCATGAAACATTTGTCACACCAATCAATGACATCTGTCTCCTCCACCACAACAACTCTAGCAGCCAAAGGATCAGGCACCATTCTATTTTCTCTACCTTGGGGCTGTCTATTTCCAAATCCAATAGGTCCCCTTGCCCTCATCATCAGATCTTTGATGATTTGTGAAATCTATCTTGGCCTTGTTTGCTTGTGTTGACCTTGTGATCTCTGCCCAACTCCTTTCTCACCTGGGCTAGCTTGTAGGAGATCTCTTGACAACCCCTGCCAAAGTCTTCACAACTTCTTCCAAATCAAGCAGCCTTGCTTGTTTGAGGTTTTTCTGGGTTAACCAACTTTACACCTTCCCTTTTGGAGGCTTTCCAATTTCCTTGATATGTTGTTCTCTATTTGCAGAGCCATGGTGAAGGCCTACTCAATATTTGTGGGGTTCTTGTCTCTTAAATAATATGCAAGCCTTTTTATCAAATGCATCAGTATATTTGATCAAACATGACTCATCACAAGGCCTTATCCTAACAGGTAATCTCCTCAAGGTCTTATTAAACCTTGTGTTGAAATCATGTACTGACTCATTAGGGTTCTTCTTGATGTTTTCAAATTCTGTCAAAAGAAACCTAGGGTCAGTTCTATCACCATACTACAATCTGAATGCATTACTCATCTCAGTCCAAGAATCAATAGAGTTATCTGGAAATGCTTTATACCAGTCCCTAGCATCCTCTTCTAAAGTGTGGACAAACAATTTGATGTATACATCCTCATGCTCAATTTCAAAGTCTTCCATCATATTGAGAAAGAGCTTTAGATGTTGATCACCAGTTATAGCATTGTTTCCCTGGAACTTTGGCATTTGTTCCTTACATCTTGAGGCACTTGCATTTGGTAACCAACCATTCCCACAAAATTTATAGGTCCAAAGGTGTTTACAAAAAATGGAGGCCTAGGTTGAGCCATATTGATTTGAGGAGGTGATCCTGGAGGGGTGAAAAATGATGGGGGGTAGAGGGTTCTTGGAACACAGGAGTATAATTTTCAAAATGGATACCCCCAAAGGCCTTGTTTCTTGGAAATCTCTATCAACCTCTAGAAAAGATAGTGCAGAGTGTGAAGCAAACCTTTCAAAATCAAATGAAGGCCCCTCTCCAGCTGGAGAGTTCAATTCCACAAAGAGGCTACCTGATTCAAAGTCACTTGAATGGTAGTCTTCAATGATAGGCCGATCACTTTCATCAATGGAGATCCCTCTTCTTGTCTCTGTTGATCCCCAACAACTCTCCAAGATTTTCTTCCTTCTGATTTTGCTTTTCCTAGCTCTAGAAACAATGTCCTAGCAAGGATCCCTAGCAAAGAAAGATCTTCTTCCTTTCCTTTGCAAATATTAGTAACAAATCTGATTTTGACAGAGTTTTAAGACACTGGTACTTATTAAAAATCAGATCAATAAGGAGTCACCACTAAGGATTTCCACCTTAGTTGTGCAAATGCACTAAATATGATCTGTCAAATGTCTCATCTTAGAAACTGGAAATGAAAGATTTTGACCTTTCTTTACCAAGATTTATCAAATGAATAAAAAAAAATTTGTGAGACTAAAATTTACAAAACACTTTAACTTGAAATTTCATACAAACAATATTTGGAGTTCTTGATTTCTTGCAAGCATAATAATTTGAAATAGATTTTGCACTTTAGAGCATACAAGGTGAATGTTTTTCCAAGGCTAAATAGAAATGAAAAAAATCAAATCAATAAAATCTCAATGAAATTAGATTTAATAAATCCCCGAGCAATGGTGCCACTAGTGTTGGTATCCAAATTTGTTCTCCTTTTCAAGCCAAGCAACAACACAGATTCAATAGGGGCTTAGAGGTAGCTAGATCACAAATATATGTCATTTTGTAGCGGGGAGAAATCTAACTATCCCTTTGTTACTTGGATTTGTGGAGAGATGGATAACACCTTCAAGAGGATTTGATCTATCCTCACTATTTTAGGTTGTGCCTTTCAACCAAGGTAAGAGAACCTATTTTGTAACCTCTATTATTATTGAAGAACAATGATAAATCCTTCTTTTTGCATAAACTTTATAGAGAAGACCTTGAGAAAATATGATCAACACACCAGATCTGACTCTCACGAGTTGTCACTTCCAGATCATGGAGATATTTCACAACAAGGAAAAGGTTACTAAAGACATTTGAGACCCTGCTTGCTTTTGCATGTTTAGGTGATGAGGATTGTGCATTGGCATACACACATGACAAACAGGGGTAGGATGGGTAAGATTAGTTGTTTTTGAATGAATTTTTGGTGGGAGGTGGGGCAGGGTGAAACTAGATTCACCAGATCCTTGAAGAACCTTACAAAATGGAAAGTCAGACCAACAAAATGCCACATAATAGCTAAAATGTTTCTTCAACTAGAATATGTGCTTCAATGGAGGCCCAGATTAGCACTCTTTCACACAATCTCTGAGATTCTATCATGAAGGCTTGAGTTAGAAAACCCAACAAAGCATCAAGGTCTAAGCCAAATCATGCCTAAGGTACACCCAAAGGCTTACAGACAATCTCTGTCAACAAGATGAGAGAAAAGTGATTTTAAATCATTTATTCCAATCCCAAATGAAATCTCTTGAGAAATGGAATTGTAGATGCCACTAAACTATCATAAGGATTGAGGCCTGTGTGATTGAATCATATTTTAACACAAGATTGCAACAAAAACAAGAAAAACTATTTGCATACATTCAAAAGTAAAATCAACACATTTTTCTCAAGACAAACACAAAAATAACTGAATTTGATTAAATCTATCATCAGAAGGGAAAGTTTCTAGAACAGTCTTAGAGCTTGTCAATGGTTGTACACTTGCAACCACCTTGACATGATCAATATTTTAATACAAAAGAGATATACAAGCTTCTTGAATGGTTTCTCAAAAGGGATGGGCTCTATCAAGCTTTTGATTAGAAAAATCAGTCCAGACCCCTCACACTCAACAACTCCCAACCATTTGCATGAAAAATTTGTGCCATTTATAACATTTACAACAGAGCCCCTCCTCTCAAAAAAAAGAAAAAATGTTTAATGCACCAGTGCTTCGCCATGATTCTTTTGTGATTCACAGAATCAGATCTACAAAAGTCTCCAGGTGCTCGAGGGGGTAGATTTCATCGAATGCCTCCCGCATTCAACTCCTTGCTCTAGTAGATCACTCTTCCTTCAATTTTCCAACCACTTCCACCCCTAATCTATCAAATCTGGCCCCTTGCATGCTCGGGAGAAGAAAAATGGAAAATCTGATTGGGCATGAAAGTCAGACCATTTTAATGGTGAAAGACGTCCTCCAGATCTTCCCACCAAACTTTAGATATCAACATTAACTTCCTTCTCTACTTGGCATGTAGAAAAGACCAAGAAATCATGGAGACTCACACTTCCAGACATGTGTTTTAGAGAAATGGGGGAAAATCAGATTTAGACTCACAGCTATGCCATTGATCTTTACTTTGAATTTGGGCCATCCATGTGGTAGATTCAAACTTTAGAAAAGACCGGGGCTTCCCTTGACTTTTTACAATTTTTTGAAAAAATGGAAAAATTTCACATTTTTCTCCACACCTTCCGCCCTTGGGAAATGAGCCGACATGTGTCCAAATATGATTGGAATGGAACCACGCTCAAATTCTACCATTTTACTCTCTTTTTGGAAAAAGGAAAATTTTCCAAATTTTCCCCCATAGCTCCCCTCAGGAAATGAGCCTGACACGTGTCCAAATGTGATTGGAGTGGTGCCACACTTCCTTTTTTACTTTTGACTCTTTTTTTCTCAAAAGGAAATTTTTCCAAAATTTCCCGAGAGCCCGCACCTCCCATTGACTGGGGAAAAACATTGACTTTTTCCCTCATCGGGCTTGTGGGCCATTTTGAAATTTTAATCCTTAAGGAGGAAAAAATCCAAGTTGCCTCCGATGGCCCACCTCCCCACCTTTTTGACTTTTCAAACTGCCACGTGTCACCATGGCGCACCTTGAGGCGGTCCCAAAAATTTGATACCTTGAACGAGTGTGGGCTCACCATGTGTCCTGCTTCCGGAAAGGTTTGACTGAATGCTTGAAGCTCAAAGTGAAGAAGGTGCCACGTGTCATGCTCGAGGTAGTCTCCTTTTGGCCATTGAAAATTCTAAGTAAAATGCAAAAGTGAGTGGAGGCCTCCATGTGTCATCCTGGCACTTCTTTAAATGAAACTCAAGGGCCGGTCCCGAACATGCATGGTTCCTCCACGTGTCTCATGGTGCAACTTCAAGATGGTGCCCAAAGTGGAGACCCTGAATGAGCGTGAGCTCACCATGTGTCCTGTTCCACCAAACTACTCCAACTACATGAAAATTTGTCTAAGTCTGGGCCAAGCAAAGTGGAAGCCTCCATGTGTCCTCCCGGCGCTACTCCAAGGAAAAACCAAAAGTAGATCTTCAAATGAGAGCATGCTGCCTCCACGTGGACACATTTTGAGTTGAGGCTTTTCATGAATTTTTCTAAGTACCCAACTGAGCCATGTCCAACCAAAAGGTGCCATGTCCCCTGTAGATACAAGGATGCAAATTTGACGGAGAGAGAAATGCCCGTCAAACCGTAAAATATAGAAAAATGACCATTTGAGCCTGGGAATGAAATTTTCTTCAAGGATAGAAAGTTTAGAAATGTTACAAGGCTCAAATACATTCTTCAAGGATACATCCATTCATTTTCTTCAAGTACTTAGGGCAAAAATGACAAGGAAAACAAATCCCGACCGTGGAGAATAGAAAACATGGGGAACCTAAGTTTTTGAAGGAACAAAGCATGGGAGACTCAAAATATAGGGATGATTTAGATTTGTATGAGGTTGAGTTGGGTGAGTTAAATCAATTCGAACCCTATTCATTTTTACTCTTCATTTTTCCAATTCGCGGGTGAAGTCCTAGAAAATTTGTTTCAGGCCACCATTTTTGTTCCTTCAAGATCATCTCTTTACCAAATTGGTCTTGAGCCGAGCTTGTATGCATCTTCGAGGTATATTTTTGTTTTGTGTTATGTCCAAATATGTTTTTGAGTGAGGTGGTTGTGAATGTTTTCCACCATTGTTGTAAACTTCAAGGAGAACTATGTTATTCTTTGTTCTCTGTGAGTTTTTGTGAATGTGAATACTTTTTTTATGGTTCTTTACTTGATATTTGAGTTATGAAACTCTATTTCTGCCATGGATATTTCTTTGATCTTCTGCAAGTTTTCCTTCAAAGTGGCCACCATTTTTGTTCCTTTCAAGCTCTATGAGGTTTATATAGAAAAAGAATGGCCTCTGTCTCTATGGGTTTGAGCTCGAATCTATGATGTTTTTCTGGTTTCTTTACTCTTGAGATCTCTATAAATTTGGCTTTCAAATCCTTGTGTATGTAGTTCTTGGCTTCACTACGTTTTCTTGATTCTCATCCATGAGGGTTTGGTTTTTGTACTAAATTCTTGCCTTATTGAAAAGTTTACGGAGGAACATTCTCAATCACTTTGACAGTAGAAGGTAAGTTCGTTGCTTTCCTTATATACATGTCACTATTTATTATATTGGCTCTCTAAAACTGTAGATATGTATATTTTAAAATATGGGTATTCGAAAGTTTTTAGCTTCATCCTTGCTCGATAGTTTCCATTTTACTATGTATCTTAGATATGTTTTTATGATTTCATTCTCCAAACTAGGTCTATTATTTTCCTTTATTTTTTCTTAACCTTTGGACTCCTATCCTCTTATTTTAAAGCCTTTACTTTCTTTTCTCTTCTACATTCAAATTCACTTTCTTCTTCTTTCATAGTAACTCTACTATCTCTTATGTAGTCTTGTGTTGGAAGGCCTTCTTGGGATGCTTGGCTCTCTTTCCATTCTTTCATTTTCCTTTTCTTAGCTTAAAAGTCCATTGTATCAAGGCCACTGTAGTTCCTTTGCTATCAGTTTCTAAATATGTTGAACTTGGTCCTTGAATGTCTTGTCCATGGCTGATACACCTTCTCTCATTTCATGTTTGAAGTCTCTTTTTGGAGATGAGCTATCTTTGTACTTGTTTACCTTGAGACCTAATAATTTTATAGGAGAGCAAATGACTTTATTAGGACCAAGATTTTCAACTGAATCTCTAGTGGTGCCTAGAGTGTCTTCAACCTTGTTCTTTTTAATATGCTTATGTACATTAAGTTCCCCTTCCCTCTTATGCTTGGATTTTAATCTGGGTGTACTTCCTTCTGTTTGAAAGATGATAGATCTAAAACCACTATTGATTCCTTCTAGTTTGAGCTATTGAGATTCTGTATAATTATTGAACTTTAGATGTGAATAAACAATGCATTTCAGGTCATTACTCTGAGACTCTATGAAAAAGTAATTGTTGCATTCTTTAGCATTTTCAAATTCTTTGTTGAATCCTCTAGAAATGGCCTTCTTGAGACTCATTTTTCCTTCTGGATGTAATATTACTTGATACTGAGTCATATCCATTCATGAAACATAATTATTAAAGTCTAAAACCTGTAAGATTAGTCTAAACCTTCTGTTGGATGTTTATCATTTATTGCAATAGCTATGCTCGGTTCATTTCTATGATTTTGACCTCGAGCTAGATTTCTTCTCGTTTATAATTTTGAGATATTTCGTGATTACCTTGATTATAGGTCTTGGAACCTGCCATGCCTGTCGGATCTCGTATCTTATACCATGCATTTTCTCTCTTTGTATTACTATTTGATTTATTTGAGCATATATTAGCTTGTAAATAGCATGATGGAAATATGTAAAATGTCCATTTTACATGGCGAAGCTCTGTCAAAATTTTCTCAGATTTCTTTCTCATTTTTCTATTCCAATCGTAATCTTATCCTTCTAGTTAACCCCGGCCTTTATATTCTACTTCTTTGCTTCACCTATTTGAAAATTTGAAACATGTACTATCATTCTTGAGTGGAAGTAAGCATGTAAGTCTCTCCTATGATCTACATTGTAACTCCTTCTATTTATAGAATAGCTGCTGAAATTTGAGTTACATTCTTCCTTCATACTAGTATGTACTTGTGATTTATTTCAATCTTGATGTACCGTAGGATAGAATTCATTGAACTCTGCAATTATTATCTAACAATGAGGACTTTAAGACATGATTTTATTTTTTCTTCACTACAACCTATACCTGCACACTTAAGAAAATAGTTAGAAAATATTTAGGCTTTTTGCCTCTCTTATGTTCCATAGTTTTTCTTCTCTTCTCTCTATTTGAGTGAATAAATCATGTATGTTGTTACAGAAAAGTATTTTTATCAGTTGTTCCTTTGATCCTCATGTAATTTATATCTCTTGTTGTTAAGAGATCCATCTGCACAAATTTGGATAGTATAGGAATATGGATTAACCCTGAGCTCAACTCTGACAATTTTTCTTTTCTGTTTTTAGGTACAGTGCCCTTAAGCAACAAAATGAAGATGGAACAAAGATGGATATGGAGATGCATCAACCGAAAAAAAAAAACCCCAAGGAAATGATGGGTTCATTCATACTCTTCTACTTTCTTTTTCATGTATATGTACCTCTTACTTCAGTAGTTGTAATTTACTCTTTAGTTACATCTCATGGCTTGTGTGGGAACATTTGAAATTCCTTATGAATAAAAAATTGAATTATGAAACTGAGATGTATGATGAATTAAACAACTCAATAATATAATTGAATGTCTTAATCATGAAGGAAAGAACCTTAAAGAATACCTATAACATTTAACAATGAACTCTGATTGCTGCAATATGCAATTATGATTGTTGTTCCAAAACTTAACACTTCATCTATTCTACAATTCAATGTCTTCATCAAGATAACACATATGTCCTTCGGGATTTTTGTTCTTTTGTTGAAGATAGTCATGAAATTGCAGACTATGTGATCTGTTACATTTTGTAACAACACACATAGTTGTAGATTTCATGTAATCATTAATTAATCCAATAGAAACAACATTGAACTAAAAGAATCTCCCCTAGCTTAGGTTCACTTCATGAATACTATCCATCGTAACAAAGTTTTGAGTTTCCAATTTTTGCACAAGTGCAAAAATTGTCAACATTTACTCTGCACTATCCTATGCTTTAACTTTAAGAATTAGTTCTGGATATTCTTCTTTTATTTATGCCTCCAATTTTTGTCACTCATTCAGCACAACCTCTGACTTCTCTGGAATATTACTGCAATAGATTCCAATTCATCTTGGGTAATTTCTCCCTTTTCATTTTGTAATACTAACATAATATTAGACATTGTAGACATTATACCTTCTAGAAGATCCATCTTCGTGCTATAAGTTTCCCAAGTTCATCCAACCTTTTCTTATGGGGTTCCTGGGCCACTGTAAGGGCCTCACGCTTTTGCTTTACTAGTGCCAATCTCTCTATACACCCCAAAGTTTCATCCTTCATTGCCTTCATGACCTCATTGTCCTCTACCATGGTCCTTATTCTTATGACTACCTCCGGAGCTATACAAATATTCAACGCTTGATCCATTTTCTTCATCTCCTCCCGCAAGGTTTGAAGCAGTGCCTCGTATGATGAAATATTTCAAACTACTACAACCTTTTCCCTCTCTGCCTCCTCCTCAGGGTCCTTTAGTGATGGCATCTAAATTATTCTCTCCTCAAGCACCAAATTGACTAAGGTATGGACATAGTGCATAGCCGAAGGGAACATTTTAGGTACTTTGGGCTCTAAGTGTGGTCTCGCTTGGAGGACATGATCCACAATATTATCTTCCATGTTGATAAGGACCCCATTCTTCTTCTACTCTAAGTCCTTCTCTCCTTTTAAGTGTGTGATATCTACATATTTGGCCTTGATCTCTTCCCTTAGCACTTTGATAGTGGCAGATTTGTCTATGTTCCTCTGTACCACCTCTGTAGATACTTTTACCAAGGCATTACTTACTTGTTCATCAGACATAATAGTGGGTTTTACGGTTATATGTCTGGCTTGAGAAGTCTTATTCAACCTTCTTAACACACATGATTCTTCGCATATGTCGAAGTCTAGCTCATCCATGTGTGTATGCATAGACAAAGATAGTTTCTTCCTAGTAAGAATGGTGGCCATGTCTTCATCCATCAGCTCCCATCCATATAACTCCATAGGGCTCACCATGCTTTGAAAATAGGCACGGAAAATTTTACTTGTGTCCTCAAGCATAGCCCAAAGCTAGAACAGAAACTATCCACTCGTTCTTTTAGCTCTTGGCCCCTTAGGAACCTGGAATGCCAAGGTTTGGAGTTGGATCTTCTATGTCTTTTGTAATACTTTTACTCCTACGGCAGGTGCTTTCTTTGGTGCCATCTGTAAATCACAAATTTTTGTCCTCAAATGCTTGCCCTCTAGCTTCTGCAACATACAAACTCAAACCATAGCTTGAATTTGCGTGCCCTAGTTAAAATTATGTGCCTTAGCTCTTTTAAACTCTCTGCTTTGCTCAAACCCTTCACCAACGAGGATGCAAGATTCTCCTACGCACAAATCTACTCCTCATATATGGTTTCATACTCTTTGCACCTCAACATGATTTTCTCATCTTGGTCGCACTTAGCTCTTTCAAATTTTTACAATTAACAATAGTAAAAATGAACTCATGTCCCTTCCTTATATAGATTTTGAAAAATTTAGAGCAGTCATTCCTCCTTCACCTACCAACAATCCTCATTAATTGACCTTTTTCACATCTTTACACCTCAGCGTGATTCCATGTGATTTGTGCACCTCGTCACTTCACCTTCTACTTGTAGTCTTCACGGCCGTCACTTACCTTGCGTTATATTTTTCCTTTATTTATCTCCATCTATGGTCTCTATTTGGAAACAATCTCCTATTCACCAACTCTTCAAACTTTGAATAACATTTGTAGTAGGTTGTTCCGTTATGCGTACCCATTTCTCAATAACCACCCCACACAAATGGTATGTGTAGTCCTCCGCGCATGAAAATACTGCAAATGGTAATTAGCTTCGGTGAGTAAATGCGCTTATTTCACAAAACACCAACTAAAATAACAAAGCATAGTGACGAATAAGGAAATACATTAATGGAATAAATAATTGAAAACCAAATCTAAATGGAAATATTTTCTTATTACAAACACCAAGAAGACTTATTTATAGTAGGGCTTCAACCTACTCCTGTTGAAGTAATCGGGTAACCATATTCCATCAAGTGTTTCTAACTAACAAGATCCTATTTCAAGTATGTGAGTAACAACATATGGTCCTAACCAATGTACTTTAAGTTTTCCTGGATGGAGTAGAAACTTAGAATCATAAAGAAGCACCATCTATCCTTTCTCAAGCTTCTTATCACTAATGTGCCTATCAGGCCATGCTTTATGCCTGGATTTTTATTGCTTCGAATCTAGCATGTTATTGCTCATCATTCATCCAACTTAATAAACTTGTCAATCTATTCTTCTAATGCTTGCTCATCAGTTAGACCTCTCGTGCACGCAATACACAAAGAAAGTAACATGACTTTCATAGGAAGAAATACTTCTATGCCAAACACCAATTGAAAAGGTGTAGCCTTGTTTAACCATTTGTATGTTATTCTATACGTCCAAAGTCTTGTAGAAACTTTATCATCTCAATAATTTCTCCCAACATCACAAATTTTTGTCAATGTCCGGCTCAAAATCTTGTTAAAAGCCTCAGAAGTCCCATTTTCTTGAGGATGATATGGTGTAGTCTTATGGTGTGCATTCATGAATTCATCCAATAAAATTTTGATTATCTCATTCATAAAATGTGTGCCCCTATCAATGGTCAAAATCAACGGGCATCCATACCTTGTAATAATATTTTCCCGTAAAACCACGATTGTTGTAGCCATTGTACAATCCTTTGTAAGTGTTGCTTCCGCCCACCTTTTCGGATGGTCTGTGCAAGTAATGATATAGCCTGATCTAGTCCTACACACGGATGGTGAAAAAGGACCCAAAAAATCTATAGCCCATTTTGTAAATGGTTCTCGCACTAGTAATAGGTCTTAGAGGCATTTAATCTCTTTGACCTGGTTTCCCAAGGTGCTAACAGTGATCACAAGCCTTGCAATATGCCTTACAATCTTTATATAGGGTATCCCACCATAATCCAACAAGTAGAATATTGTGCGTAGTGGTGTCACCTACATAGTGGCCACCTGCAATACCACCATGAGCCTCCTCCATGATATTTGTGTGCTCATGTTCTAGCACATATCGGCGTAATACTTCATCCGGCCTAACTTGTACAAGTCACCACTAATCAACATAAATAGTGTCATGCGAATAGTAAGTTGTTTCTTCTCTAAGGATTTCATCCCTTCTAGTGCCATACTTGTTCGTAGAAAGACAACAATGTCCTCTAATTTTGATGGCGCACATTGTAACCTATATAATTGTGCATCAAACATGGTATATTCAATTTCATGCACTTCTTCTCCCGAATGTATTTTGGATAGATGATCTGGTCTAGAATTACTTTTCCCTTGTTTTACCACAACTATGAAATAAAATTCTCTCGAATAAGAGTACCCACCTGCATATGCACCCTTGTAAAATGGGCTTATTTACCAAATACTTCAATGTCATGTGATCAGTATAAAATATAAATGGTGTTGCTAGCAGGTACTATCTAAATTTATGTAGCGTATAGATCATCGACAAATATTTACGCTCTATAGTTATATAATTCTGTTCTATAGAGTCGATTTCTACTAGTAAAATAGATAGGATGATCTATAATACCTTCTCTAGGCTGCGCTAACACCATGCCAATGTCCATGCTAGAGGAATCCACATGTACATGAAATGGTTAGTCCCACAAACGAAAGCGTATAATAGGCATTGTATTAAGTTTCTCCTTTAATGTCTTGAATTCATGTTGCTGCTGTTCCCCCCAGTAGAAAGTCCCCTTTCATTTTAGTAACTCCTCCAAGGGTGCGACAACCTTATCATACCTATTTATAATTTTTCTATAATACCCAGTGTGACCCAAGAATCCACGTACCTCACTTTGACCTGGTAGGCTCTTTCAAGTCGATAATGACTATGCAACCTTATTTGGATCAACGAATAAACCTTCCTTGCGCAGATGATGTGCCCTAACACTATTACAAATGGTGTAGAAAATACACATTTCTTGATGTTCAAATAAATACGCAACTTTCTACATCTTTCAAACACTAAGCGCAGATTGTCACACTGATCCTTAACAAGTCCACACACTGTCCAATCATCTAAATAAACCTACAAGAAGTTGTGAATAAAATCTTTGAACGCTTGAACAACTATGCGCAAAAATATAGCATGTGCATTTTTCGGACAAAAGGCATCACAATATAGGCAAAGTGGCCCATTCAATAGTAAAAGTAGTCTTTTCCTGATCCTCCTAGGCAATCCTAACTTAATGATACCCAAAGAATCCATCGTCAAAAAATAGATTTCATGCCCGAAACACCTTCTCGTATTTCCTCGGTAACACAAAGGGATCACCACACATGTAACATTCAGCTCCCCGTAGTCCACACAGATCCAAATCCTACCATCCTTCTTGATGCTAACAACCACTGGGCTAACCCATTCGACTCATCTAGGGCTTGATGATTCCAGGACTTCAACATTTTGTCAATTTCTTCCTTGATCTTTTCATACAAGTTGGGGTTCATCCTGTAGGGTCTCTTTCTAACCGGGTGTGCACCTTTCTTAAGATTTATATTCATTTCTCCTAATGATTCATACACGCCTTTGAGTTCATGGCATCTAAGAGGGAATAATTCTTGAGAATCCCGTAGTAACTCAATGATTTTTGCCACTTTGAGCGGACCAATAGTCCACAATTATGGCCTCTTTAGGCTCAACATCTGATCCAATATTCACTTTCTTTGTCTTCGTAGGTTCATGATAGGTGCGCGTGGTCTTATCTCCACTTTGTCCAAAACCTCACGCCTACTGTTGAATTGTCAACATCTAGATTTTCCACTTCTTCCTCATCCACTAAGTAGACTACGTTTCCTTTTTCCTTCTTAAGTAAAGCACGTGTAAGTAGTGCAACATCTATCTTTGTTTCTTCAAAAACATGCTCCCGAGTCTTCTTCATCAAATAAATCTGAATGAGTTCTTTTTCTTTGGCACTATCTCCCATAGTTAAGTGCATTATAACCTTTAATGCATCTGCTACGAGAGGTTTAGTAGAGAAATATTAAAATGTCTCGGGTCATTCCTATAATTAAATCCTACCAATTTCTAGTCTCTCTATAGAGATCCACATATACTTATCAAACATGCGTGCAACCTTGTAAAGTGTAATAGAATTTGTGCACCCAGAGTGAAGGTGGTAAAGCTTCCTTCCCCTCTGTCTAGAGTCTCTCAAACTACTGAATGTGGTGCTAAACAAGTTGATTACCATGAGAAATGCATATTTGAGTAGGTGTATTTCTCTGGAAGAACCTAGTAGAAAGAGCAATCCTAATTTCATTCCATCCTACAAGATTATCCTTGTGAACCACCCACCAATGCGCTATTGTCCCATGCAGGGTATATGCTAGCATATTTCATCTCTCCAACTAGTCTATCCACTTTTCCTCCATGGCGCGTAGAAATACCATAGGGTATCCTTCTCTAGTGTAATGAGGTAACAATTTGTTATGTATTCTCCTGGTACATCGAGGTTTGTTTTCCCGCATAAATGTGCTCTTTACTTCGCGCCCTATCAATTCATACATACTATGAGCCCAATTATCACAAGCAACACTTGTAGTATCACTAATAGACTATGCATCTTCCCACTGAAGGATTCCTTCTTAGATGGCTCAAGTACCTCTTTGTCCTGAGATGATGCATACATAAATCCTCTTTAGGTCTTCCTCACTCAAAGGCTCAACATAGGGCACAAATTTTCCATTTGTTAAAGGGATGATAAGTCTTTCTTCCTTGTTTTCAAAACTGATATAACCCTTGTTGAACCAAATATCAACATTACTTGCATAATACCAAGGATGCCTAAGTAAAATTGGGAAGCTATTTTCCTCTGCAAGCGCTAAAACCTGAAAAACCCCAGTGGACTTGGCTCCAGATGTATGGTAATGGATGCATCTTTTAAAACTTGAAGGGAGTGGCCTTAGTCCAGTTAGCCATAAATAATACATTCAAAGATGGATGCAATGGAGGTCTCCCCATTTGTATCCATGCATCTAGAGTAAGAACATTGGCTTTCATGCTTGTATCAATCAATATATTACTCAAAATCCATCCATCTACAAAATGTTTTGATTTTCATAATCTAAGCTATGAGGGGAAGGTTTGCATTCAGGATCTTCCATCCACTCTCAATACTTGCATGCGTAATGTTTACCTTAAACCAATTCCCTAATAGTGGAATGATATTCTCCTAGCACAACATCTTGCACACTTCTTTGAAGTCATCCATATCATATTGCACTGTTTCGGCTGCTTTCTTTTGCTCCATCTTTTGTGATTGCTCCTTTAAATACTATATTTCACCCTGAATATTTTTGATTACCTCCATGGTTTCATGATAAACCTCATTCTGATGGACAAGATATGGGTATCATGTATGTAGAACCTCCTCCTTAGTGATGGTAGGCTTACTCGCACAATACTTCTTTCGCACACGATGCTTCAACGTAGGTAGTGATCTTTTCTTGGCAATGCCTAGGATTCTAGTTCCAACTTGGGCATCCACCGATTTTCCATAGCGCACTTTGTATCCTAACCATCCCAATGCCTATTTTATATTTTATGCTTATTACTAAGATGCTCATACAAGTCCTGGGAATTCCTCATCACTATGATTCTTTCCATAGAAAGAACATGTTATATTCTAAGGGCATTCACTCCTATAGTGGTCGGGGAGATCCACATGTATAAGATGTTCCACGAGGAAAATCACCTCTTCCACCACCTGGCCTCATCCTCTAAATCCACCATTGTATCCTTGACCTCTGCCATAACCTCCTTTAAAACGCCCTTCATTATAATCATAACGCACTTGATTGTGATCCCGATCTTGATTCTCGTTCTTGCCTTTAGAGTTATTTAAGACTCTGTCTGCATGCCGCACACCAATATCTATAACATCATGGATTTGACCAATCAGCTAGCATTCTTCCATGTTGTGATTCATGGACCTAAAAATTTTACAATAACAAGAGACGTTCTTCCTTATTGCGCGTTGTAATAATGGGCAATGGCTAGCATCATGGTTTAAATGACATATCTCATAGTCTAACAGCAATGAGCGTATTGATCTGCGGGGACAACTATCCTTGGTGTGACCTTCCACTTCACAATTTTACACCAAATCCCAGTGTGCATCTCATGTGTTGAATCTACTGATAGCTTCTCTAACTTCTTCACCATGGCTGCAATCTGTGCTTCAGAAAATGGGCTCATCCCTGTGTCTATACTTCTAATCGCCTCACTACGTAAAGATGCTTCAAGTTCTTTACATGGATCAATGTATGTATTATGTGATAGCGCCCTTCTAAAAGGTGTAATCAGACCTCCAACGAACCATTGTGCATGTTGGCTTGCATGAATATCATAAGAAAGCTTAGATAACAACATTTTGAAATGGGCATCATACTCTTTAAAACTTTTAGTAGTGTCTTGCTTAATATCCTTGAGCACGCTTATACTCTTCTACTCAAACTTAGGGATGTGAAAATCTTTAAGGAAAACATCTTTTAAAGCTACATAGTCTATGCAAGTCTGATCAGGGTCAAACTTTCTATACCAGTTGTGTGCATGCCCTTGTAATGTAGTGGCAAATTGACTTGCCCTGCGCTTTGAAGCCATGATTTATTTTGTGTGCGATAGTATTTGACACATGTGCACGTGTTAAAAGCATATTCTATGTCCCTATACTATGGAAGACGAAGAGATATTTCTATGTAAATATTTTGGGGTTGGTGCAGACCTTTCCCACTTGATCCAGAACCTCCTGTGTTTCCTCTGCCTCCAGAACCACCAGATCCAATAGAACTAGAACCACCCATACCTCCTAATCCTCCACCTATATCCAGATTTGGACCAGAAGATGTACTTCCCTACATCTCAATAATAGTACTAAACTACACCCCTATAGTCTGTGAAGTGTTACCACTCCTAGAAGTGAGTCCAAAATTTTATGCACTTGAATTCTGTTAGGATGATACACCTGAAAAAGTACCTCCAAAAAACAACAAAGATTTTTATGATGCCATCGATGTACTTGTTATATGACTTACTCCTCTTGCATTGCCTAAATTAGCTTAATGACTATTTGGCGTACTAGATACTTTGGAAGACAAGGCACAAAGGCAAGGTTACTAGGTAGATTCAAATGCATGCCCACGACCTAGGTTTTCTCTGCTAGCGTGCTTCTATGTGAGGACAAGGGGGTTCCCTGTTATGATTTCCCAAATGGGGAGGTTACGATGCTCGAGTTCCACGTCTTCTACATGAACTTCAAATCCTTCACGAGCCATCTTTCTTCATAATTACATTTTCTCTGCAACATCCCAAAGTGCTTCTCTATCTCCCTCTAGCGCACCTCATTATACTTAAGCCGCATTTCCTCTCTCTCTCTTTTCGTCGCTAGGTCTGCCATCTTTCACCAAACTTGCTCCTTCCCTAGCATGTGGTGGGGTTTAGTTAGCCATTGGTTTGCTTTCAAAGTTTAGGGTTACCATTAATATTTTAATCACCGGTGGATAGCCTTGTAGGTAATTTCCCTAGCAAGAATAAGTGGAAATTGAGTAGTCCAGAATATAGCTATTAAGAACACCAAAAAACCAAGTATCCATAACACATGTCCGAATTAGATCAGCATCACATAGGGCCTGAAATTCTTCCCGCATCAAAACAAGTGCATGATACCTCCAATCCTTTTAGACACATAAGCGAGTTATCCACTTGTAAAACTCTATCGGAAAAATAGTGAAAAAACTCTTATACAAATTGTCATACAGATTCTATTCCACCCATGCATGTGTGTTAAACTTAAATTCGATCTTGAACCTTCGTGCGTATTCTTCTTCCAGATCATGTGTCCACTCCTCAACAATTTCTAGGGTCAACCAATTTGTCTTTATCATGAACCATCCTGAAAACAACTGAAAAAGAGGTCCTGGAAACAGAACGAATGATGTGGCCTAGAATTTACCAATAAAAGTCCAAGCGCGCTAGCACATCACTAATCCTAGACTAAGTGCTTACCCGAAGCATGCAAAGGTACCAAGCCCCTCTTTAGGGTTGTTATTATAGGATGTTAGCATGATGAAGACTTAATGCATTCAAATCCATAATTAATATATCATTCTATAGAGCATGTCTAGATCTAGATCTAAAGAGTAACATATTTAAATGATAACCATAATGAAGTCAAGCATGCAAGAACCAATTATACTCAGGATTAATACTTTGATTCAACCAATACACTCCATTATATTAAACACAATAAATACATAGAAGCTCATTACAATAGGTAATACCATAGCTTATGCGTGCATCAAATCTGATAACATAACTTTATAGTAACACAATTCTCACACTCTCCTTCTATTCTACACAAATCATTACATATTTATAAGGGTGGGGAATTTCCCTTCACCACTTGCATAACTCCAAAAATAGGTTGCATGCTGAAAATAGCCATGCACCTTTACAATCATAGCCACACATGCAAGTGCACTAACAATAGACCTCTTCTAGTTAACTGGTAGTAGCAATTATATTCTTAGCCCGCACCCATGTAAAGCACTTAGTAGCCGCTCTTCCAAAAATATCTCGATGCGTGTCATGCAAGTATTTATCCGGTTTGTGTGCTCTGCACGCTATCTCCAAAAATAGCTTGTACATGTGAAAATAGCTAAGTCCCGAATTTTCCCTTATCTTTCGCGCTTGGGGTTCACTATAAGAAGCCTCGGAAAAAGGAGGTGGAAACTCCTTGGTGAATATTCCTTTGGCTGCATTCACAACAAAGGTGAGTTTTTGTAGGTTTTGTAAGAAATATTTACCTAGCAGGTTCAAGAGACTTGAGAGCAAGTATGAAAGCTACGTGATAGCAAGGTTTTGCTAATGGGCGTCAAGCAATCCATTGCTATCACATGACAAAAAAGGTGTTGCGATGCCCGTCAAAGAAAAATTGTTTTTGCACAACAATAAGGCACGCTTTGATGCCCATCAACAACACTTGTTGTCGTGTGTGAAGAAGGTATTTTTGTCACCCATTAATAGCTCTTCTTTGTCACACCAAAAAAGGTGTTGCTAATGGGCATCAATAATGTGTCCTGTTATTGCATGACAATAAAGTTTTTTGACAAGTGTTAGCAACACCTTATGTCACGTGATAATAAGGATTTGTTGATGTGCGGCAAGAAGGAGCCACTGACGGGTGACAAAAATACCTTACTTTCACGTGAAAACAAGTGTTATTGAAGGGTGTAAAAAGCGTGCCTTATTGTCACGCAACAACAAGGAATGCTATTGATGCCCATCAACAAAAACGTGTTGTCGCGCGACAACAAGGTGTTACTGACACCCATCAGTAAAAAATTATTGTCCGGTAACAATAAGGCACGCTTTTGACGCCTATCAAGAACACTTGTTATCACCCATCAATAGCTCCTTGTTGTCACACAACAGAAGGTGTTGCTAACGGCATCAACAACGTGTCTTGTTGCCACGCGACAACAATGTATTATCGACGGGTGTTAACAACACCTTGTTTTCACGTGACATCAAGGAGCTATTGACGAGAAACAACAACACCTTATTGTTGCATGACAACAAGTTTTGTTGGCGCCTGTCAGTAACACCTTGATGTTGCGTGACAACAAGGAGTTGCTGATGCGTGAAAATACCACAAAACCCTAATTTTCCCTATAAATACCAACCCGACCCCTCATTTTCATGCTCCTTTCCGGATACTAATTTTTTTCCTTCTCGAGCACTTTTTGCTGCAGGTATCATACGTACATTGATGTCAATCACAATCAAAGTCATGGCTTCTAGTGCCCAAGATGAACCCCAAGATCCAACACCTGGAGCCTCCAAGGGAAAGATTCAATACAAAAGTGCCATGTTCCCCCACATACATGGATTTATAGAAATGAATGCAAAATATATGAATTCCATAGTAGCATCCAAATTCCAAGGGCTTATTAGTATGCCCCAGTTTGAGGTTGACCACCAGACTCTTAACTACCTACTTTCATCCTACAATACAAAAAATAATACTTTTACTATTACATTGGAAGATCAACATACATTCTCCTTTGGTGTTGAACCTATTGATATCCATCAATTGACGCCTCCCATTTAAAAATGTGCCAATAGTAACAACCAAAGCAACCCTCACTGACAATGACAAGATTTTCCTCAAATCTAGTTATG
This sequence comes from Taxus wallichiana var. yunnanensis, assembly GCA_018340775.1. NCBI lineage: Eukaryota > Viridiplantae > Streptophyta > Pinopsida > Cupressales > Taxaceae > Taxus > Taxus wallichiana. Next base: position 116,258,130 of record CM031235.1, read on the forward strand.
GTTTCAATGTTGATTGTAAGTATAATTTGCTCTCATTTGAATGTTTTTTATATTAATTCAAATTGATTATGATTTTGATGACTTTTACAGCTCATGTCAGCAAATCAAGATGAGGAGTGGATATGTAAGATGTTGCACACCACTTTCTTGTTGCCTTGATTTCTCTGTTTCAAGCCGAATTATTATGTAGGGTCGACAAAATGACATTCCAAATTGGGTTGTTGCATACATTCTTGCAACAATCGGAAATCAAAAATTTGACTGGTGCACATTTCTATCAAACAAGATAAAGGCAAACATTAACAATGCAACAATTTTAGAAAAACTAGTTATTCATTCAACCAACTATCTCCTAGCTCTTTATTATGAGGCTTACTATAATTTAAAAAATCAACCAACTCCAACTTGCACAAATGAGACAATGAAGAATTTGTCAATTCCACTTGAGGAACAATAGGTAAAATTTTAATCATTCATATTCCATCTTTAGTATTTACCAAGTGTAGTTATTTTTATGTTTTTCTGATTGAATCTTTTCTGTATGCAGAAAATATTTCTGGAGTCACTTCCATGAAAAAAGCTACATCAAGAGGAAGAGGCCAACAACATGTTGAGGCCTCGGGAGAATCACAATCTAAAATCGAAGTTCACTCATCAGCTGATGGCCAAGTATTTGCATTAACAAAATGACAGAGACATAATACCCTTAACATTCAAAGTAGGGTTGATTACATTTTGATTCTACCATTTAATGATTTACCATCTTGAATTGACATGTAGTTGTTGCACTTGCAGGGAATTTTGACTACACGCGTGCTTCAAAGCAAGCATCACCAACTCACTCGGTACAATCTCGTGTAATTGTCGAATCTCAACAATAATTACCACCATCAGCTCCAACCAAATCCATTCAAACTCTGTCACATCCCCCCAACTTACATAATCAATTCGTACCAAACAAAATCCCATTCAACAAGGTATGACTTCATTTATTTTGTGATTTTTTTAATACTTTTACATATTTTTTAGTAATTTCTAATGATTTGGTTCTTGATGTTCAAAGTTGATAGCAATCCTTTGTCTTCTACTCAAAATCTACAAACCCCACCTACTCAATCAACTCTGCAATTACAATTCAAAATGCCGACAAGAGGTTTAGGACAATAGACCATTGTTAAACACATGTCGTTGATTCCGGCCTCTAGCAGACACTAAACATTCCCTCCTCATTTGCTATTCTGACCCTCTCTCTCACTTGTTATCCCATTGCAATGTAGGCAATTAGTTTTGAATCAATTAAATTTAGATGATGATTATTTGGGCATTGATAGCAGTGACCCAAATAGTTTTTTCAACACACATGATATGATTCGGGACAGTCAGGTATATTTCCATCTCAATGTACTTTTAAATTTAATTAAATTTTCAACATTTCAATTTCAATTTTAATATGAATTTCTATTATTGCTTTTAGGATCAACGCTCCCAAAAGGAAAAATATGCAGACATTGCTCAAACTGAAATCCGCCATACTTCTCCTTCAAAATCATCCTCTTCTAATATAGATAGTGATGACTTGCCAAAATTTCCTTTGGAGAACTTGATTGGCTATGATTTTCAATCCCACATGAATGAATTTATCACGCCTTAAATCAGTGAGCTCATTCAATGGGAGAGAAGGGAAAAATTATTAATATTTGAGATAGTAAGTCATTATGAAAACCATTGGCAAAGAGAGAGCTTATTTGTAACAGTCAAAAATCAACCCGTGAAGATGGATGCATTATTCATTAGAGCTAAAAGTGGGACTGTCACATATAACAACACCTATAACGACAATATTTTAGATAAAGTATTAAATAGATTAGAAAATATCAGTGCTGAGGCCCAGGCCTATTTCAATAAATGGTCTAAGGACAAGGAGATGGCGGCGATTGCAAATGCTGAAAGAGATAGAGCTATCGTAAGTATAATCAGTTTGAAAAAGAATTTTTATTAATTTCAATTAAAATTAGTTTTTAATATGTTTAATTGACTTCACTCTTTTTGTTATTCTAATGAAATATGAAAATTTAAAGAGTCAAGCTAAGGTGTTCCAAGTTCACTTGGAAACGGCCAAGAACAATTTATCTGTAGAAATTAAGATGAAAGAAAATATTGTTTTGGTTAACAAACAAAACAATACACTTAAGCAAATAATTAAAGAGAATGGCTATGAACCTGAGATTTTATTCAAAGAAAAGGCAACGACAGATCCTTCTTTGACATCCCATGGAGATTCTACAAAGGAAGAAGAAGCAATCGTCAAGAACCTAGAAATGACTGTTGAGGATCTGATTAGTTCGGGGATAATTGAGGGAAGGAATATAGTAGGGTCTGGTGAAAATGTTAAGGGTTGAGCCTTGAGGATTGGGGAACCTCAAAATTGAAACTTTAAATATTTTATATACAGAAGAATGAAAGTTGATACTTGGATATTTGTTTAATTTGAAGTTTGGATTTAAACTTTATGCAATATTATCTCTCCTTGCAATGATGGTCATAGTTACATTTATCATTAGATGTGGATAATGAAATTAGAGTAGATGTGGTTATAGTTATTATCCATTTATTCATTTGAATGTGGATAATGAAATTAGAGTAGATGTGGTTATAGTTATTATCCATTTATTCATTTGAATGTGGATAATGAAATTAGAGTAGATATGGATGATGATGAATTGTATGCTCTTATATTTTTATATATAACTTCTATATTGTAGATGGTGTTTATGTTTGATGCATAATCATGATTCATGGATTTAAACTTTATGCAATATTATCTCTGCTTGCAATGATGGTCATAGTTACATTTATCATTAGATGTGGATGTCTGGATAATGAAATTAAAGTAGATGTGGTTATAATTATTATTAATTATCCATTTATTCATTTAGAATGTGGATAATGAAATTAGAGTAGATATGGATGATGATGAATTGTATGTGACCAGATGAATTGTATGCACTTATATTTTTATATAGAACTTCTATATGGATATTTCATTGATGTATGATGCATAATCATGATTCATGGATTTAAACTTTATGCAATATTATCTCTTCTTGCAATGAAGGTCATAGTTACATTTATCATTACATGTGGGTGATGACATCTAATATTTTTGATGACATTAGAATGGATCATCCATTTATTCATTTAGAATGTGGTGTTATGTGGAAATAGGATGTGGATGTCTTGATAATGAAATTAGAGTAGATATGGATGATGATGAATTGTATGTGACTAGATGATGATAATGGATAATTGTTTTAAGAAAATTAAGAATGTGGTGTGACAAATACATCTTAATACAGTAAGGGCTTCTTCTCTATATTTTAAATTTCAAACTCTTTAATATGTATATCATTTCTTCACATTTAATTTGAATTGAAATGACAAAACTCAAAGGAAAAAAATGTGGTATGACACAAATATCTTAATACCTCTTGTCTTCTTGAGAAAGCTAGATGACCTTCAATTCTCAGGAATTCAACATGAAAAATGGATAAGGATTAGAAAAAAATGGGTGAGTTTCTGATAATCTTAGTCCCAAGAAGCGAGAGCTTCCTTCGATGGATTTCAACTCACGTTTTTCATAAACATCAATGAAATAAAGATATTAAAATGTAGAATCCATATCTAACCTAAGAAAATAAAAGCAAACCAGAACCTGTTCATATCAAAGGTGACACAAATATCAAGAATGCACTACAGAGTGGACAACAATTGTACCAGACACTAAGCGTGGAAGAATATGCAGAATCTAGATCTGAGCTTTGAAGACCTTGTAAAATACAACATCAAAGTGGTTTGAAAATTAAAAATACCAATGAAATAAATCTGATTTTAGTAAATGATAGTATTTGAATAAATGTAAATATACATACCTGTAACATCTTCGATGATAACTACAAATCAAAAATAGCCTCCTCAGTCAATATTTGCATCTGCAGAATTACAATGGTATTTATGTAAAACTATAAACAATTAAATTAGAATCTATTTATATGAAATTGAATAAATAAGAACAGTTAAAGTGTAATGTCAAGGTGATACCTATTTAAAGCTGAAATAATCCATTTTCAATAGCTTCTTCAGTATTCAATATTTGCATATCGCATAATTTGAATATGTACCACTTCCGATCTAATCATTGAGATTACTTGGACTTGTAGCAATATTATTTACACCTCTTCTTTCGACAAGGGAATTCCAATGCACAATAGCTCTATCAAAAGGAAAGGTTTCCAAAGAGAGTAGAGAAACATAACACCTTATGCAACTTTTGAGATTTTTATCCAGCTGTTTCTCAGTTTTGATTTAATAAAAGATAAAGAACTGACAAACTCTTTCATCCTCCATGGATCCCAAAATCATTGTTTGGCACAACTCGTATAACTGAAAATATTCACTAATGTCTTCCTGTAACACACTACTTTGGTAGATTTTTGCCAGAGCCTTGTAATAGCACCACTCTCTGAAGGTTCATCTAAGAGTTTATACTATGACCTCATTGTCATTGCAAAATTAGTTGATTGAGTCTTTATTAAATCAACATTCAGTATACCTTTTATTTCAATACCCTCGACCTCTGATGTATTTCTAAAATGGTCCAATATTGTACCCATGTATTTATGAAAAAGCTTACCTACAAAATCAGCACGGCCACCTTCTGTATTCCAAAAATTTGGATTCATCACACCCATGGCTTCAAGAATTTTGTCTTGGTTGAAACCTTCTCTAAGTTCGAATGCTAAGGATTTTGTAAATTTTTTGAGTTTTATTCTTGTTTCAATTACTACATAATCAAATTTCATGTCACAGAACTTGCTTCTGTTGATGTAACGTCTTTACTTTTTTACAGAATGTGCAGTGGTATCTCTTTTCCACTAACATGGATACAAAGCTGATCATGGATATTAAATCTCAAAAAGTTATTGGGATGGTTAAGATCCAATAAAAATTTCCATTTATCAAATACAATTGTATTAAAACTATTCGGGGAAGTGTACAAGGCATCAAGACTCATACATACCATTTTTCTCATCCATATAAAATCAACAATATAGGTTAATCTTCCCCTGTGCATGTTTCATCAATGTATTGATCTCTTGCAACATTGGAAGAATGCCTATCAATGTAAGAAATGTATCTAAATCAGTTATATGGAACAACAAGTTCCTCACACTGTCAATTTCATGACGATATTCGTGCATGAAACCAACCAATGAAGGATACTCCTCATGCACTCTGGATGCAGGCTGATACAACGAAATCCACCTTGTCTCAACATCCTTCAGAAGTTTTTTGCCATTTGTAATACCTATGGAAAATTTATGAAACTCAAGAAATCACTTTGGGTTGCTTTCCATATAGGCATGTAGTTCTCTTATAAGGTCTTCTACTTTTGCAACATTTTCATATTTGCTAACGATTTTATATGCTAAATTCATTTTGTGAACCATACAATGAATTGTTAGCATATAAGGGGTGACTGATGTTTGCAATAAAAAACACAACCCAATTCTATTACCTTGCATGATTGATGCCCCATATTCTCCCACACATACCAACTTCGTAGCAATTTCATTCTCAGTGATGCCAAAAATTTCTTTCAAAAGAGAAATAACTAGTTTATATAGGTTTTCTGCATTGTAATTTTTAACCATTTTCTGAACACCCAATAGGTGTGGATTCCTCATATGACTATCTAAAGTGTAAACATGGATACATACCCATGTGGTGTTGTCAACAATGGTCACTTCATCAATTGACAAAGAGATAAAATTTGCATTTTTTACACACTCTTTCAAATCTTCCTTCTCAATCATAAAGCAAGGCATTTAGCCATTTCCCATGCACTATTATTATCGACCGGTGAGACTAGGGAACATTCTCGCATTCTATTATATTGATACAAAGGTTTGAAATTGATGAAATATAAGATCATTCTTCCTTTCTTAAGGATGTGGAATAAATTAGAAAATTTTATGAGTTTAGCACGCAAATTTGATTGATTCATCTTACCAATTTACGTTGTGATCATTCCACCATTTTCTACGAGAAGTATCGTCTTTTCGATCACCCTCATATTCTCGCCACAATTTTCACATGCATGCATTCTTTTTAGTTTTCCATCTGTGTGTTTTTATTTTTCGGCCATCTTCCCCAGATTAAAGTGAAATATTGTTTTCCAAAGTTTTTTTCAATTGTGTCCAACTTCAGTTGCATTTTTGCTACCTTCCCAATTTCCACGTACATATTGTACATGTACATTCGATGAAATTTCTTTAGAATTAGCTGGTTGTACAGGTTCAATAAATGGAAATTTTGCAGCCCAGTCAAACTTGTATGTCCTCCCAAGCGTCCACATATTCCTGTTCATATTCACAGTTTTACTTTTACGTGCAGAGCTTTCAGGAATATCACAATCATTAGGTTTCCTTTTTCATGAACCACTAGTTGCATTTGAATTTTGTGTTGCATTTTGCACTACTAGAATATCTTCAAGCCCTAGCATGGTATCATTATAGGTGTCATTTGGTTGATATTGAGTAGAATGCATGTCCACTTCAATAACACCTTCCACACAATCTGTGCTTTGATTGATTTTAGTGGGAGCTCTATGGGTGCTTTGGCGGTTCTTTGTATCTGAACCAAAAAGTTTCCAAAATACTTGAACAAAGACATTTGAGTTTTTTTATAACTTGTTGGGTGTTCTGAGCACTAAAGATTCCATTGTTCCTTGTCGTGCGTCAACAAACAAAACTTGTTGCATGTCAACAACATAGTTCCCTATCACACGTCAGAAGGTTATTCTTGTCACCCGTCAAAAACCTTCTTGTCACCCATCAAGAGAGCCTTCTTTTCACCCATCAACAGATCTGCTTGTCACCCATCAACAAATCTTGCTTGTTGCCTATCCAACCATCCTTCTTGTCACCCATCTACAGAGCCTTCTTCTTGCACTACGACAAAATATTCTTGTCGCCCATCCTCGTGAGCCTTCTTGTCACCCATCTTCGAGATCCTTCTTGTCACATGTCCACAGAGCCTTCTTTTCACCCGTCAAGCGGTCGTCGGTTGAATGCTTTTGTCTAAAAAACTATACTTTTGTGTACTGGAATCTGTTGCTTCGCAAGTTATGTAATTGATAATAGATATGCCCCAGGTGGACTGTGGAATGAGTTAGCAAGTAGTGTTCTACCTGGTGAATAATATAGGATTATATATGGGATATTATAAAGAGGTAGGTGAAGTCGACCCCTAAAAAAATTAAACTTTAATTTTTAGGTGAACATGTCATTGAATATTTGCCAAAAAATCACCTTTTCAATTTTTTTATAAAATGGATTATTCACCATTTTATGAATATTCACCACTAAAAAAATCCATGTTTTGCACGCATGTGCTTCCTATCCTTCTACTCCTTTGACTATGCTATTTTCTCTCGCTCGAACCTTCCGTGTGCCTTCGCTAAGTGTCACACTTTTTCTACTCAATAGTAAGGAGTGGTGATGTAACCTAAGGTTTATACCACTACAAGAAGATATAATAGGGGTGGTAATCTAGCCTAAAGTGTATACCACTAAAAGATAGAAAAAGAGTGAGTGATGATTTAGCCTAAAGCGTATGTCACTAGCCTAGGGATATTGTAGGATGAAATGTCACATTATGAATGTAAGGTCCATTTGATTTGTAAACCCTTGACAGTCAAGTATGGACCGAGGAACTAAAGTACGTCATAGGGTGGTGAGTGCATTACATAAAAATAATGTAGTAGGTGTAATGATGAAACAACCATGTGGTGAATAGAATATGTAAAAATGCGAAGTGTGTATAATGTGCCATGTGACTTGTGTAAGTAAATGGGTAGTGTAATATGTAGGATGAAATGTAAAGCTAGAATCATATGTGATGTAAAATAGCATAGTATGTAGAATGTGTATGAGGTAAGTATGCACAATGTATGATGTGGCTAGGTGTGGTTAGGGTAACGATGTATGTATTGTGTAAGAGGAATAACGTATGATCCTAAACGCGTAGATGATAGCAAGATTGGAAAAATAGTAAAAATGTGTGATGTATGAATGTGTAAATGTCAAAAGGTTGTAGACTATAGATTGTATGATATATGATGTACAGTGTGTGATGGAATGAAAATGTGTAATGCCTATAGTGTAGTGTGTGGGGTTTAGTGTAATGGTAATCCCTCAACAGTAAAGTGTGAAACGAAGCACAAGAGTGTGTCATCGGGTAATGACGTTGCTAGAATGTATGATGATTATGACTAACTGATTGTGTGCAAATGTGGTAATGGTGCTTAAAACGAGGTGGGGGAATGTTAAGTGTTATGCTCCCTAAGCATGTGTCAATGAATGAGCTATCGATGATGGTGAAGGATGTAGTTCCTTTGATGCATGGGAGGAAAGTGTATGAGCATGCTCTAATAGCGGTGGTATAGTAGGCATACGATGTACAGGTGAATGAAGTATATGCGCATGTGAAGGATGAATATATGAAGAAGGTTGTGGCATCAAAAATGTATTGGTGATGGAGAGCTATGTGATGCATAACGCGAAGGTAAATAAGTTCCATGTGGAATGAACCAAGGTGGTGATCTATGCTTTGAGATTTAATATTTTTCCACATGAATAGGCATATGCCTATGTTTGGGACTATTGGAATGATGTGCGCATGTAGTGGATGCTCGGTAGGTAAGAAAGGGGTAGATTGCACTTAGGGAAAAATATACTTCAATGAGGTGGAAGAAGTAGGTAAAGTGTTATCTATTGTGCAAAAAGATGATGACCATGGAGTAGAAGGAGGGATGTCATCAATAGAATTTACCTCCGATTATTGTAAATGAATTTGAGTCACAAGTGGTTCATAGAAATGATATATTATGAGCAATGAATCCAATTTAAACCAAGGATAGTGTCGCACTGTCAACAATGTTTCAAATGAGGAAAGGTACAAGCATAGTAAGAGGACCGACCACGACATGTAGCTGAAAAACACCAAAGGGGTTTTCAATAGGATAGTCAATTTCAAGGGGGATACCCGATAGCCTTAAGAAGTGACATAGAGCATGTGGTCTTTGGGCCATGATGGGTCACCCTTAGTATTATTAATAGAGGTTGAGCCAATGGATGCCCAAATGTTTAAATGATTATATGTAAACGTAGCATGATAATTGAAGTTGGAGAACAAGATGAGTGGCAGCGAAGCTTCGTATTAGCAACTAAGAAGTCAAGAGCTCCTGATCTAGGAGGCAATATCGCAAGATACACATGATTAGAAGAAAATTCTATTGTATTCTTGTCATGCTTTGTTGAGATTCATTGTTAAAGAGTTTGAGTTTACCCTTTTCATTGTGTGGGGTAGGATGAGGAAAATGGAAATTATAGTTTGTTGTTATCAATTAAATCTTGAATAATTTCTTAGATCTTAAGGCAGCTATTTGTAGAATGTTCCACACATCAATGATAATCAAAACAAACATTTTCATTGTAGGTTTAACCTTTTGGTTGCGATGTATCTATCTCTAGGGGAGGGGGTAGAGTAATAAGATTTCTCTTGAGAAGTCATTTCAATATAATATGGGGAGGCATTGGAAAGTTTCTAAACTTATGCCGAGGTTACTATGATTGAACCTCCTTAGTAGGAGTGATGGCATTGACAATTATTTTATCTCATGTTGGTTTAGTTGTAGAGGGTTTGAATGGTGCCTTGTTAGGAAAACTAGCAGAAGACGAGGTTTGTTCTTGATACTTGAGTTTTCCTATGGAGATGAGTTTGGTCTCACAGAGTTTAAGAGTATTAAAAAAATGTTTGAATGAAGGATCCATCTCAAAGAAAACACTTTCTTGTAGAGGTGGAAGAAAAATTTGAATAAATAAGTCTTGAAGTTTAGAGTCAGCATGTACATTTTTCATTTTCGTGAGGTTGTTCTTGTATCTTAACACATAGTTGGATAGATGTTCATTTATACCTTGCTTGAGTTGTGCCATATGGGAAAAGGATATCTTAGAGATAATATTGATGGATAAATGAGTAATAAATTCATCAACTAAGTGTGTGAACAAGGTGATCGAGTGAACAGGTAAGTCATAAAACCAAAGCATCACAAAATCATGGAGACTATGGGGAAAGATCTTAGATAAAAGTATATGATCATCATCGAAGTAAAGACAAGCTACATGAAATGCTCTAAGGTGTTCTTGTGGGTCACCATGCCCATTAAAAGTGGGCAACTTAGGGGTGATAAAGCTAGGAGGAAGTGGACAAGCAGAGATAATAGGTGTGAATGAAATATGTAATAAAAACATTGAATGCAAGGATGGTGATGCATGAGAGGTGGCATATTGTAACTTATGAATTTCAGCTTGAAGGTCATGATAAAGAAAAGTTAAGTCTTGATTGCCAACAGATGAGGCTTGTCGTATATGAGAAACTAGAGTGGTGTGAAGTAGTTGGTAGGAGTAGGGATATAAATGGGCATAGTAGAAATAAGAGGAAGAGTAGAAGCAGGTGGTTGAGTGAAAACAAAAATGGGTATGGCTATAGAAGCAAAGAGTTCTCAAACATAGTAGTTTCCTCACGAGAAACATGTAAAAGTAAATCTAGATCTTGAGGATGCTCAAAGAAGATGATTGTTGATGGCCTTAAGATGAGCTTCAGTGAAATCCTCATGAGAGTGAGCCATGGAAAAAGGAGAATAAACCCTAGAATGAGAAGGTAAGAAGGAAGAACCTATAAGTGTGAAAGAAAGAAGGATTGGGTTCACCAAAATGATTAACTGAAATTGACTATTTTAGGCTAGTGTAAGATAGTTAATCTAATATAGGAGGACATATAAACGTAACAAATAAACACCCTAAGATAACATGTAGATTAAATAACTAAACGAAATTAACTAATTCCTAAACCCTAGTATGCAAGAAGCGAATGGAAAGAAATCAGCTGATAACTGGTGACTATTAGAATATGTTGCAAGAGCGCCAAGAAAATTAGAAATCATGAAGGATCGTGTGCCGTAATGCTATAAATGATAGATCTCGGGACGATGTGGCTAGGATGGGGCCCCGATGAAGAATCGGGGTTCCACGGGCACTCTAGTATGAGATATGGGCACCTGGTTTAGGAAAAATACCCAGAACTGGTCTTTATAGGGTCATAAGGTGATTTGAAGCTCTGTGTGCTGTCACATCAATTTCTCTAAACTGTGCCAAATGCTCCAAATATTCCAAGGAGAAGAAATAACCTGCAAGAGACAAAAAGGAAGTATCAAAATCATAAAGAAGAAAGATGTAGAATGAATGGCAGTACAGATCGACCTCATCTACCAAATAATAGGGCTTACTAATCGAGCATTGCATTACATTTCAAACCATGATGCAGTTCTAGTGTGTGTGTGTGTGTGTGTGTGTGTGTGTGTGTGTGTGTGTGCATATCATGCCCTATGTGCTCTTGTGCTAGTCACACCTTGTAAAAAATAGCGAGCAATAGCGAAATGTAGAAAATGTAATAATATGTGTGCATGGAATAAAATAGAATCCCTCCCCCTCGAAGTTGATGCATATGTCCTAGCTTGTGCCTCGATGATGGAGCTATGTGGATGCTAATCCTATATAGAGTGATAGTAGTGTATGATGCTAAGTCCCTCATTATGGTCTCACAACTTTATATTTATAGGGTTCTCTTGGTCTAATTTCGTAATTAACCCCGAAAAGGCCAACCAAAAGAAAGATAATTATGAAAAATGGCTAGAAAAGACCCCAAAAATGGCGAGAAAGTGGAAAAGAGACCAGGAACCCCTGTGGGAAAAGGGCGCGCATGGGTGCCCCAAGATTAAATCTAGATGCCCAGGTTAGGGATAAGATGATGTGGAATATTAAAAAATGGTTGTGTAAATAGGTGTAGTAGGTCAAAGAATACAAAATAAAATAAATAAAATGGCCAAAAGAACGGGGGTTAATTAGTACTTTCTTCCCTTGAGAACCTTCTAAATAGTAGTATGAGACCAAAATAAATAAATGTCTAAAGTGCATGATTTTGTGACTACAAAGATGTACTTAGGATATTAATAAAATTCATTGTATGTGTTAATTCCTTTTATGACGGCTTAATAGAAGAAAGAAGAAGATAATTTTATTGATGATCAAAAGATTAACAAACATCTATATTTATACATAGAGCGGAATGATATACGAGAGGAAGGATCTAGAGAAGAACATCCTAGGAGAAGAATAACCAAGAAGATAACTATTAGTAAAGTTCTAGAAAGAGCTAAAAATGTATTATATTTTTAATTTTCTAACATTCCCCCATTAATACATTGTTTTTACAAATGTACCCCTGAAATTGTTCAAATTTCTCTTTGCCAAGAGACTTGGTGAGTATATCTTCGATCTAAGCATTTTTCGGGAAATCTTTGGAGATGAATGTGGTGGTTCAAAACTTGATCTCAAATGTAGTGACATTCAACTTCTATGTGTTTGGTTCTCTCATGGAAAACTAGATTTTTCACAAGTTTCAACACACCCTGATTGTTGTAGTGAATGATGGGAGGCTTTTCTTCAGAATTCCCATATCTTCCAAAATGCAATGTAGCCCAATCACGTCACACACAACCCCTTGTGCAACATGATACTCAGCCTCAGTGGATGAGAGAGAAACAATAGTTTGCTTCTTACTAATCCATGAGATAGGTCCAGACCCGAGATAAAAAATATAACCTGAAGTTGATTTCATGTCATTAATGGATCCAACATAGTTTGATTCTGTATATGCCTGTAAGAACAACTAAGAGTTCTTATGATATACCAGACCATAGTCAATTGTACTTCAGACATATCTTAACACATGCTTCACTGCTACCTAGTGAAATTTCTTTGGCTCTTACGTGAATATGGACATATAGCTCATAGAAAGCAAAGATCTTGTTTGGTATACGTCAAATAAATGAGACTCCCAAAAATCTATCTGTCGAGAGTACCATCTACTTGAGATGAATCCTGGAATCTCAAAAGTTGTAAACCTTTTTCCTTTGGAGTGGATATAAGTTTACATCTGTCATGTCATACTTCTCCGGGAGTATCTTGGAGTATTTCATCCGGGAGACAAAAACATAATTCTTTTTCGCCATATGTCTAGAAGAGAGTTCAGTGGGAATATCTCGTGGAGCTTTGGACCCATTTTAGATGTCGATGCCGATGCTGATGTGAAGAATTCATTTCCATATTTACAAGATCAACATACAATTCTCCTTGCACCTCATCATTCTTTTCTATAAGATCCTTGTGTTCATCATCTGGATGTGTGAGCAGTCTATGAGAGGAGGTCGGTGTTAAATCTTCCTTTTGTGGAAACGAGTCAAATGATGACTCATCGAAAACAACGTCTCTACTCTCATATATCTTCTTTGTCTCAGGATCCATGAGATGATAGGATTTAGAGGTGGTACTGTATCCTAGAAATATGCACGGGTGTGTCTTTGTATCAAGCTTCTTCCTCTTCTGGAACATGCATATATGCAGTACAACCAAATAATCTCAAATGAGAAATAGAAGGTTTATGATTTATCCATACCTCTTCCGGCATCTTTTCATTCAAGATATTTGTAAGTGATCGATTCGAGAGATATACAACACTCTAGACCGCTTCCGCCAAAAATATGTTCTCCAACTTCATATTGGAAAGCATGCAATGAGCCATCTCCATGAATTTCTGATTGCAATGTTTTGCAATCCCATTCTATTGGGGAGTATAGGGGGTAGTTAGGTGTTGTGTGATGTCATGATCCTTTAATAATGCTAAGAATTTATTTGACGTGAATTCCCCCCTCGATCTAAGTGGAGGACTTGAAGGGGCTTCCGGTTTCTTTGAATAACACTCCTACAAAATATTTGGAATTTTTCAAATGCTTCACTCTTCTTTCGGAGAAAGAAAACCCAAGTCTTGTGGGAATAATCATCAATGAATAACTAGAAATATTGAAATCTATTAAAAGAGGTAGGCAAGGGTCCACACATATCATTATGCATGACCGCTAGATGGTCATGGGCATGGAATTTACTTGTCTTGAATAGATCTCGATGTTGTCTACCCGCCAGACATCCAAGCCAAAGAGGTAATGACTGAGAGAGAGGAGGAAGTCCTCTTACCATTTACTTCAAACTAAGTGACAGAGGGAGCCTGGTAGAAATATGTCCAAATAGATAGTGCCAAAGTATAGTGTATTCCAATGTAGAGGAAGATAACGTAACTGTAGAGGATGAAAATACATATAATGTAAATAAATGATCCTTAAAAATGCTCTAGCAAGTATCTTACCTTTTTGAGATATCAAACAGGACTTGATGTCATTTTGAACAAGGAACTCCACTTTAATCTTGTGATTCAACAACTGAGAGATAGATAGGATATTTTTGGTTAGGCCAAGAACATAGAGTACCTTTGTGAGAGTACATTTTCTCATCCCAAGAGGAATGGTCACATTGTCGATTCCTTCTACTTGTATACTCCTTGTTGTCTGCAATACGAACTTGATCTCCATTGGGTTGATTAGTCACTTTGAATAAAATAGCTTTCTATCACCATTCATGTGCTTGTTTGTGCATGTATGTATCAGCTAAATATTCTCTTATGACACTTATGTTTGGGATACAAGTATGAAATAATCTTCATGTGTGCAGTAATTTATTAATTCAGGAGCATCATTATCCGATTCATCATCTGGTTGGGCTGCAACATGTCCTTTTTGCTTCTTTCTGAGAGGACACCACTTGTATTTCTTTGAATCACCTCATCCAGATGTTCTTTCTTCTCCAGAATTGTGCTATGTGTGGCCATTGTACCAATAGTCCACAAAGTGTTGTGCGTATTCGTGTTGCAAATGTGACACCATCGATTCTCCTTTCGAGACTTCTACTTGTGTGTTTCTTTTGTGGATGCTTCTATGTCTACTTATCTTGTTGAACTTTACAAGCATTCTTTGTCTTCTTCTATCTAGAGATCAATGCTTTGTCCTCGAACTCCTCTTGAACTAATTGAATGGATTCTTCTTGCTGCAGAAAATTTACCAGTTCGGAAAAACTCACCTATTTTTGAGGGATGGTCAATGCGGTGATAAACTTCCTAAATTGGGGTGGAATAGCTTGCATTATGAGTGGGACAAGCAACTTATCTTCGACCTCTTCTCGACTACAACTAGCTCTACTCGTAACTTTGCTATACAACGTAAGAAATATTCAACTTTTTTGCCTTCTTGTATACTCATGGTATGAAGATTTGACTGGAGATGAAGAATATTAATCAATTTCTCAGCTTCATAGATTGTGGAGAGTATTCCAGGCCTTACTTGATGTTTTCTCATTCGAATGTGTGGTTGCACCTCATCGGATATGCTTAAAGTGATCAACATCATCGCTTGCATCGGCCTTGTTGTACTTTAAGTGTTCATAATCGTCGGTGTAATGAGCAAGTTCGTCAAGAATAATCTCTCGAGAGGTCTTAAAAAATAAGAATTATTTGCATCTTTGTCTTCCATGCAACATAATTTGGCCCTTTCAAGATACGTGCATCGGAGAGCAATATTGTTTGGAGCAGACATGATGTCAATTATTATTATTATTATTAATTGCTTAAAAGGTAAAATATCTTACTGATGAAAAGTAGATCATAGATGGGCTCAATACTCTCTTGTAGTGAGATGCAGATGCTTATGTGGGTGTTTTATCTCGCATTCACGATCGGTTTCGTATCCTTTTTCGAGCTTCACACCTACCTTCTTGGCTTGACATCATAAGTCTAACGAGAACCACTCTAGAAGTCCCCGATGCACACGCTCCTCAAATTAGATATTTTCACTATTATGAAGGGTGTCTAGCAAGGCATAATATAATCGGTGCTTTCATCTTGACTTCTTAACAATGATTGATTCCTCGATATCTTAGAGTGCTACCCTCTCGTATCCTGGATTTCGTGACATGTGTAGATTACGTTTTAGGAAGACTCCTCATGTCGCTTCTTTTTGGTAAGTTTGCTACGCGAAACATTTTACTAGATATCTCCAAATTCTCTTTTTTAAAAAGAGGTATTGTAGCAAACTCCACGCAAGGCAAAAATCTACAAAAATCCAAAACAAATGCTCTACGTCTAGTTTAATATGCCAAAAATATTGGCCTTTTGCATGTTTGTCGGCCACTCCAGGATTTTAAATCTCCACTTGCCACGTTTGAACCAATAAATTACTACTGTAGAAAGACAAGCTTTTTACAAATGATTACAACAGTCAACTTCTTGCTTATCCAAGCTAAATGCCAAAAATTTGATTTATCGATTTCCACACAACATAAAAAAATACGGGTAAACTTTGTTGGAAATATCTAATCTTGTTCTAGATAAAGTTTAAATTTATGGAATTCAACTTTATGTAAAAGATATTCACATTTATTGTGAATATTAACTCCTCCAAAATATCAAAAGATATTGTATATAATATCTAGAAAATATCAAGAGATATTATATATATCTAGAAATATCTGGGAATATCTATAAAATATCCAAAAGATCAATAATATCTAATATAAGATATTATGAGATATTTTCTAAGGTAGAAGGTTGGAAAACTTCTATAAATAAGAGGTTTCATTTTGTAATTCAAAAGCAAGAAAAGTAAGAGAAGGCACTGAAGTGCTCTGGAGTATTTTTAATACAAAGCCTTGTTTTTATATTTCTCTTGTGAGTTTGTGTGTGTTCATAATATTGTTTCTATTTGCAGCACACACCCTCTAGGTTAGGAGTTAGATATAATTCCTTCAAATTGGTATTAGAGCTAGGTTGAGCTTAAGTTATAAGTTTTTATTTCACTCTATTAGTCTAGTTCAAAATGGCGGGTATGAGTAGTAGCCTCACTCAAGCCCACATCCCCATATTCAATGAGAAGAACTATGATTATTGGAGCATAAAAATGAGGAATTTATTTTGTTCACTAGATGTGTGGGAGCTAGTTGAGAATGGGTTTCTAGAACTGCAGATTTCAAGCATTTCAAGCACTAGCACAAGCGAGATAAGGATTTGTTGAAGGAGAACAAGTAGAAGGATGTAAAAGTCATGTTTCAAATTCAACAAGAAATGGACGAGTCCATATTTTCACGTGTTGCAGCAAGCAACTAGATCAAAGCAAGCATGGGAAAGTCTTCAAATAACTTATCAAGGTACTAGTAAAGTAAAAATTGCAAAATTACAAAATCTTAGGAGAGATTTTGAAAATATTTGTATGAAAGACTTAGATTCAGTAGATTTATTTTTACCCATGTGATGGGTGTAGTAAATCAAATTAGGTCTCATGGTGAGACTTTAGAGGATCAAAGGATTGTAGAGAAAATACTCGAAGTCTTCCTAACAAGTTTGATGTGATTGTTGTTGCAATAGAAGAATAAAAAAATTTAACCCAAATGTTTGTAGACGAATTAATGGGATCTTTAATATCCCATGAGAAAAGATTGAATAGATCAGGTAGCTCATCTCTTGAGCAAGCCTTCAAATCGCAAGTTTCAATTGGTGGTAATAGAGCAAGAGGAAGATTGAGCTTCAACAGAGGTAGAGGAAGAGATTTCCAAAGAGGATTTGGAAGAGCAAACACATCTTATGAAGGAGGAAGAACAAATTCAAATTTCTACACTACAAGTGCTAGAGGCCGAGGAAACAACCAGAATCATACTTATGGTCAAAGGTATGACAAGTCACATGTTCAATGCCATTACTGTAAAAGGTATGGACACTATGCCAATGAATGCAAGAAGAAACATTTTGATATGAGTAGACAGAATGCACATTTTTCTGAAGAAAATCAGTCTGAAAGTTATAACAATGGTTCAATGTTTATTACATGCAATGTTGCTCAAGATAGTACAAAGGATATTTGGTTTCTAGATAGTGGATGCAGTAATCATATGACTGGATGTAAGGAGATGTTTGCAAACATATGAGCCGATTACATCCGAAGTTAAGTTAGGAAATGATAATAAAGTTGCATAAAGTAATGGGAAAAAGAACCATATATATTAAAATAAAGAAAGGTGAGAACAAACACATTCCGGATGTGTATTATGTTCTGGTTTGAAACATAATCTAACATGAGTATTGGTCAGCTAGTGCGAGAAGGGATATTAGGTCTATTTTGAAGATGATGCATGTGTTATTCTAGATAGAAATCCAAGTAACAAATTGATTGCAAAGGTTGAGATGACAAGAAACAAAATGTTTCCATTAAGAATTCAACATGATTTGTCATCTAAAGAGCTTTCTTCACTAGCATTTAAAGTTTCTTTATAAGATCGAGACTTGGTTGTGGCATTTAAGATTTGGACACTTAAGTTTTGGTGGTTTAGATTTATTGCAAAAGAAGCATATGATGAAGGGTTTGCCTTTAATTGAGTAACCAAACAATCCTTGTGAAATTTGTATTCTAGGGAAGCAACACAGGGAAAAATTTCTGTTGGAAAGTCATATAGAGCTAGATCTCTTCTTGAGATTGTCCATTCAGATCTATGTGGACCTATGAAAACACAATCAATTGGAGGGAGCATGTATTTTATGACTTTTATAGATGATTTGAGTAGAAAAACTTGGGTTTATTTCTTGAAACATAAGTCAGAAGCCTTTAGTGTGTTCAAAGAGTTTAAGGCCATGGTTGAAAAGTAGAGCGGTTACTCTATAAAGGTGTTAAGATCAGATAGAGGAGGAGAGTATGTTTCAAATGAGTTTTTAAATTTTTGTAAATTTCATGGGATTAAGAAGCAATTTACAACAAGGTACACACCTCAACAGAATGGTGTAGCAGAAAGAAAAAATAGAACAATTATGGAAATGGCAAGAAGTATGTTGAAAGCCAAAAAATTTACCAAATGAGTATTGGGTTGAAGCAGTAGCTTATATGTGGTTTACATCTTGAACCGATGTCAAAAAAAATTTGTGAAGGATAAAGTTTCTCAAGAAGCATGGAGTGGAAAGAAACACAGTGTATCACATTTAAGAGTTTTTGGATGTGTAGCTTATGCACATATTCCAAATGAGAGGAGAAAGAAATTGGATGATAAAGGAGAGAGATGTATTTTTGTAGGTTACAGTGAGCAATCAAAAGCCTATAAATTGTATAACCCCATCACAAAGAATTCTATTATTAGTAGAGATGTTCAGTTCATTGAAGAAAAAACATGGGATGGAAGTGTTGATAAGCTAACAAATATCACTGCAGGAATACCTCATCATTAGAATGAGTTTGATGAAAAGATCACACAAAATGTTCATCTAGCACCTCAAGGGATCAGTGCAGTGATGTCTTCTTCAAATAGCACTCCAGTTTCAAGAAGCATCACAAGAGGTATCTCAAGTGGATCGCATCCCCTCCAGTAAATTTACATCCACATGAAGCATCAGGGAATGAAGGTAATTCTTCAAATTCAAAGTCTCATAGCAGTGACATATCAGATCCAGCGTTGGCAACACAAAGGTCTCACTTTAGGGACACCCCAGGAAAGACAAGAAGCTTAAGGGAGATTTATGAACAAACTCAAGGTGATGAGAATGTTGATTTATATTCTGATTTTGCATTATTTTCTCATGATGATCCTATATATTTTGAAGATGCATTTGAAAATGAAAAATGGGTAAAAGCTATGGATGAAGAAATTGATTCTATTGAAAAGAATCGTACATGGGATCTTGTGAGCCTTCCAGAAAGAAAGAGTGTAATTGGCATGAAATGGGTCTACAAGACAAAATTCAATGCAAATGGAAATGTTGAAAAATATAAAGCCAGGTTAGTTGCAAAGGGTTTCTCACAACAACCTGAAATTGATTATAATGAGACTTTTGCTCCAGTAGCTCGACTAGACACTGTCAGAACTGTTTTAGCATTAGCAACTCAAAATAATTGGAAAGTCTATCAAATGGATGTCAAGTCTGCATTTTTGAATGGCATACTAGAAGAAGAAGTTTATGTTTTACAACCTCCTGGATATGAAATTGTAGGTCAAGAACACAAGGTCTGTAGATTGAAAAAAGCCTTGTATGGTCTGAAACAAGCTCCAAGAGCATGGTATAGCAGGATTGATTCATATTTTTTGAAAAATGGATTTAGAAAAAGTGATAGTGAACCAACACTATACATCAAAATGAATGATCAAGAACAAATTCTAATTGTATGCCTATATGTTGATGATCTAATATTCATAGGAGATTTTTCAATTGACTTGTTTAAGAAAACAATGAAGAAAGAATTTGAAATGACAGATTTGGGTCTAATGAAGCTTTTTCTTGGCATAGAAGTCAGTCAATCAGAAAATGAAATTTTTATGTCAATCAAAATATTCCAATGATATTTTGAAAAGGTTTCACATGATGAATTGTAATCCAATATCAACACCAATTGCCATAGGATTGAAGCTAAGAAAAGATGATAAAGGTTGTGATATTGATCCAACTATATACAAAAGACTTGTTGGTAGTCTGATGTACTTGACTGCTACAAGGCTTGATATCATGTATGGTGTAAGTCTTATTTCCAGGTTTATGGAATCCCCAAAGGATTCTCATTGGCAAGCTGGAAAAAGAATTTTAAGATATGTTAGTGGAACAAAAGCTTTTGGTATTTTATATACAACTTCTAATATTTTCAAGTTAGTTGGTTACACAGACAGTGATTGTGCAGGAAGCATAGATGATAGAAAGAGCACATCGGCTATGTTTTCCATTTTGGTTCAGGAGCAGTTTCATGGGCTTCTAAGAAACAACCTATTGTCACTCTCTCTTCAGCAGAAGTAGAATATGTGGCGGCCACAGCAGCAAGCATGTCAAGCAATATGGATGAGAAGAGTATTATCAGATCTAAAGCAAGAACAAGAAGGATCAACAAAGATATTTTGTGATAACAATTCAGCTATTGCATTATCAAAGAATCATGTTTTTCACAAAAGGAGCAAGCATATTGATACAAGGTATCATTTTATCAGAGAGCTAGTCAACAATGGACAAATATTTTTGGAGTTTTGTAGGTCTGCAGAACAATATGCTGATATATTCACCAAGCCATTACCAAAGGACACATTTGAGCATATGAGAGATTTCTTAGGCATCATAGGTCCGTATTGCTCCAACAATACATGAAGAATCAAGATTAGGAGGGAGTGTTGGAAATATCTAATCTTGTTCTAGATAAAGTTTAACTTTATGGAATTCAACTTTATGTAAAATATATTCACATTTATTGTGAATATTAACTCCTCCAAAATATCAAAAGATATTGTATATAATATCTAGAAAATATCAAGAGATATTATATATATCTAGAAATATCTGGGAATATCTATAAAATATCCAAAAGATCAATAATATATAATATAAGATATTATGAGATATTTTCTAAGGTAGAAGGTTGGAAAACTTCTATAAATAAGATGTTTCACTTTGTAATTCAAAAAGTAAGAAAAGCAAGAGAAGGCACCGAAGTGCTCTGGAGTATTTTTAATACAAAGCCTTGTTTTTATATTTCTCTTGTGAGTTTGTGTGTGTTCATAATATTGTTTCTATTTGTAGCACACACCCTCTAGGTTAGGAGTTAGATATAATTCCTTCAAATTTCATGCAAGACAACAAATCCAAAATAGCTTTGGCAAATCTCCACACCGGTTTAAAAGGGCTCCACACCAATTATCGGGTTGGGTGGGTTTTGCTTGATGTACACGTCCACCAAATACGGTCGTTGTCTTCTTTTGTTTTCCAAATCTGATCACAACAAATTATCCACGCTAGGGAAAGAAATAATAAAAAATGAATAGCATTTTATGAGGAAATGTTGCTCGATTGATGCTCCTTGTCTCGTCTAACCTCGAAAGAAACCTTTCTCTCGATACCAATGAAGGCTTAGTAGAAGAAATAAGTAAATAATTTTATTGATGATCAAAAGAGCAACAAACACTGTAAATATACACGAAGGAGAATGATCTAGAGAGGAAGGATCTAGGGAAGAACATCCTAGAGAAGATTAACCAAGAAAATAACTACTAAGAAAGTTTTAGAAAAAGCTAACAATGTATTATATTTTTGATTTTCTAACATTAATTACATTTTATTTAAATTATTATTTAATTTTTCTCTTAAAATTATGTTGAGGAGTTTACAAAAGTGTTGAGGCTAATATATGATAGTCTCCTAGCTCCATTCTATTTCGTATGAAATGAGATATTACATTTTTATTACTTCATATTTTAACAAATTACTATCTTTTGGTACTCACCTACACTTATATAGAAAAAATAAGTAATGTTTATTCAAGCTACTTAGTCCAATATTAAATTTGTTTTCTATATGTATACATATTGAATACATATGCATACTACACCTTCTTTTCTACATTGAACAAGGACAAATACACACTTAGAAAAGAGTTCATGGATTTTATTATTTATAAAATTACTAGATTTTAATATGTTTGTATTAGTTATAAAATTGTATAATTTTATATATGTGTGTATGTATCAATAATTAATTTAAATTATGGATTATTGATACACAATTTGACATATAATGGTCCTTATCAATTTACTCAATCCTCTACACCCCCGCATTCCATCTAAACTCCCCATCCCAATGGTTTTTATTTGTGCTTTGAATATCATTCACATTCCTAAGTTCTTTTGTACGGAAAGAGTTCTCTTATTTCATTTCATTGTAATTTCCACATTTTTAACATTTATTGACAACTTATGTGTCAATATCATCCTAATATGATTTCAAATTACCTATAAAAACATAAGGTATGTAGTTTCTTTGGAAACGAACATTTTATAAAAAAATTAAGAAGCACTCAATGTGCTTATATAGATATCATGGGATTTATAAATATTGAAGGTAATATTTCTAATGAAGAATTTCTAGCACACGACCTAGAGTTTCCGTGTCATCAAAATTGTTATAAATTATGTAATTTATTGTGTATGATATTGATTAAAATCTTGAATGAATGTGTTTCTCAAAACATAACCATAACCATAGGTTGGTGAAAATTCTATATTTTTGCTTTAAGTTCATATATTGCTTTCAATTTTAAGAAAACAAATAAGTTTATATGATAGCACAAAAATTATATTGAGATTGATTGATATCAAGGAATGGTGATCAAAATCAATTTTTTTAAACATACTTGTAACCCGCCAAGAACATCACCGACACTTTGTATTTATTTTGAGTACCACCCATATTGTGTATAATTGTCTTTCATCGCTTTTACATTTTAACCAAAGTCATCAAAGGGGGTTAATTTAAAGCCCCAAAAGTCTAAGGCTCTTTTAAATCCAGATTCCCTCAAGGTTCTAGCTTTTGGGAGGGAGAGAAATACAAATCATACATCAAGGAGACTTTAGGGTGCATTGACGATCAAGAAGAGGGGTGGCACAGTGCTACCCAGAAGGGTTAAGTGGGGTCTATTCGCAGACTGTTTTCCGTCTTGGAGGAGGGTTTTCTCTCTTGCTCGTTTAATCTTTTGTGGGCTGGTCCTTTGTCGAGTTAAGTTTGTTTAACTCTCTTTCTAGTCATGTTCCTCCTTTTTGTCTAGTTGTTGGGGTTCTCACATTGTATCTTTCGTTGTTTGGCCCCTGGGAGCCTTAATCCCATTTTTGCCATATTTAATAAAAAAAAATACTCAGCTGGAATATTTCTCTCTATGTTTGGATTGTAAGAGTTTGAATTGTAATGATAGTCACCAAATTTTCTAATATCTAAGATACAGCTCAAACCTTATACGAATTATTCTATAAATGTAAATATAATTAATTACAATTTTAGTATTGTTTTACACATTATTTAGGGTAGCTGAAAATAATCAAATGTATTTGTGTAACCGTTCTACCTAACTGTCATGCACGTTCGCACCTGACATCATAAAAATATTTTCCCGATGAGAAACACCACTTTCATAGATAAACTTAATTGTAATCGATTAACCCAATCGCATATACTATTATTAGGACTACTTTATTTAGAAAATCAGGCTAATACATAAATTGAAAGCTTCCACTTTTCACCAATGAAGGGAAGTTGATCGTTTTGAAGGCACATTTAAGTGAGAACAATGCCTCATAGAGACAATAATGAAGCTAGAGGAATGCATATTTGTAAGTATACCTCTGCAATTCCGCCATTTTTATTTATTTTCTGAAATTTTCACTTCAGTTTTATTAAACCATTGATTGCAAATTCCTTATTTATTCTTATTGAGGATATACATATCATGAAACTTGTTATTCCTCTAATAGATCCTTCTGCACAGAGTAATACCATCACCAACAGGAATTTGGCTGATCTCAATGCGGGGATCTGCAGCCAAGGCCTTATTGAGCTCAACTACATAGTTTCTGTAATATCCCATAAATTTTGTTAGCGGGGCATCTGGAGGAGCCGCAACTGATCCATTCCACAAGGTATTGTCATACCCGATCACTCCCCCTATTTTCACCAGATCAATCAGCCGTTTGTGGTAGTTAAGATAATTGTCTTTGTCTGCATCCACGAATATGAAATCCAAGGATCCCTGCATTTCCTTCTGCACCACCACCACGCTCACATTTCCAAAATCACAATTTAACAATGAAGAAACACACAAAACCAACATTTTTCACAAAATTGATGTGGGTAGAGAGCATACATTTTCTAACATTTGATCGAGGACCGGCAGGGCAGGCCCCTCTCTGAAGGTAATTTTGTGGGCAACCCCAGCCTTCTGAATGAAAGGCAGCCCGAGGTCATAAGTCTCTCTGTTAATGTCCATTGCTATTATCTGCAACATCAAAATTCACAACGCTGTAACAAGACGAAAGACCTTATTATTATCATTGTGTTTTAGAAGCATTAATGAAGAGAGGAATGCATATTTCTATACCTTTCCATAGTCAGGTAATGCAAGAGCCGTGCTGAGAAGAGAGTAACCAGTAAAAACACCGATTTCCATGGTGTTCTTGGCATTTATCAACTTCAACAGCAGACTCAGAAATTGACCCCCGTCCGCGGAAGTAGCCATCACGCTCCTGTCATAAAAATGGAAATCAGAAACGTAATTATTTCAGAGAATGAAAACATTACCGTTGATTAAATGATATTTACCATGGTTGCTTAGCGGTTAGGTTTCTGAGCTCCCTCAACGACTCATGCTCACGAGGGTACACGCTTGTTTCCAATATATACTGCAAAATCAACACCACTTAAATCAATCCAGTTATAAACGTAAATGGGTGTGGGGATTAATTATGCATAAAATGAGGGAGGAATGTAAACCTGATAGAGGGCATCACTCTGAAGGACGCTCTTGTGACCAAATTCCATGTTCTCAGGCCTACGAAACAATTCATATGTTCTATATTACCTTCAAGCAAAATAATTTTTTCTGTTAATGTAAATCCTATGTTCTAACTTACCTTGGAGCAAAACAAATTACTATGCTCAGGTCGTGTGATCTTCTTCTCCCTTGCACAGATCAGATTAGGAATGCAAAGCATGTTCATTAATTTATAGTTTGTGTAGATTAACGCTACGTTTGGACTTGGTAGGTCGGATGGAAACTTTTTAGATAGTTTTGTTTGTTTTGTGGGAGTTGTAATGTTTCTCTCCTGCTCCGTAAATGTATATGGAACCTTTCTCACATTTGCAATATCATATACCAATATGAGTAGTTAAGGTGAGGAATTACCATCATTACCATCGAAATAACGTAGGGCTGACTTTCATTTGCTTCAACCATGAATATATCTACGTCTAGTTGATATATTTGTGGGTACGTTGAGAGCAAATAAGATACAA
This sequence comes from Taxus wallichiana var. yunnanensis, assembly GCA_018340775.1. Lineage (NCBI taxonomy): Eukaryota > Viridiplantae > Streptophyta > Pinopsida > Cupressales > Taxaceae > Taxus > Taxus wallichiana. Next base: position 116,284,029 of record CM031235.1, read on the forward strand.
CTCTCTCATCTTCATGTAAGTATATGTTAGAAAACATTATTTGTTTTAATTTGTGTATTTTTATTATCCTTCCGAAGGAAAGGATATTGTCTTTGCATGAGTAATTAGTTATTTGTATTTTGTTCAATCAGATTTTGTCATCTCGTATTTAAATGGACTAGACTAAAGTTTGATATTTTAATTTTTGTGTTGTGGCATAATTCTATTAGTGATCCCCTTTATTGGCCCTTTGTTGAGGGGAAAAGGGGATGTACTCCTATTCATTTAATGCATGTACCGGTTACGATGTAGGTTCTATCGGCTTTGTGTGGCTCGAGGTTGTTTGTGTTTATTGCTTCTTCCCTCCACCATTTGCTTTCCTACAACCCATTTTTCGGCCCTTTGGGTAGTATGAGTTTTTCTTGTACTAGAAGAACTATCCTTTGGATTGGGTTGGGCATAACATTTTCCATTTCCTTTCATAGCCATAGGATCTACATTGTCTTCATCATGAAACAAGGGGGTAATGGTGTGGGCACATTTACATCCATGGTGAGGCTCGCTCCTTTCATTATTGAGTTCTAAAAAAAGAGAGCGAGAACACCTTGGGAATGATTTCGAACCTTTCCCTCTGCGAACTTGATTCTCTCGACCTTAAAATCCTTGGCCAATTGAATTCCCTCTGTAGTCTCTTTTCCGAATTAGTGCGATCCCCGCTCTTTTGCCAGAATTTTTAAATGCCTTGCTTCACTTCAAACAAATGGCTTTTGTGGGTACAACATGTAATTACACCATGAGTCATGTGCAACCCTGTTACCACCAGATTTGACACACGACCTATCAAAATTAGATATGTGATACTCTTCTATTTTGGATTTCAGGCGAGCAAAAAGTTTTCCAATCCTACGAGTAAGAATAAGGATGCCATCCTTGATCTCTTCCTCTAATTCCTTCTCAATGTCTTTCTCCAACTCTGCCTTAATTTTTGCTTCCTCCTCTAACATACCCACTCCGCTTTTTCAGCCCGATACAATACTATTTTTCCCATATGAACTCTTTGGAAGAAAAATTTGTTTCATCAGAAGGGAATTCAGCTTTGCTAATTTTTTTTTCACAACCCCATCAAAATCCTTACCCTATAAGGAATCCAATTTCTCCTAATTCATTGGCTTTGTCCCGTAATATTTCGACGCCATCGTTACTACTCTAGCAGGATTGTTTAGTGCTCATGTTAAGTATAGGCCAATCTTAGTCATGGAGTAGCAACATTACAAGCCACCCATCACATCCCAAATCCAAACCCAATCCAATACGGATTCCTCAAAGACTAGGGTTTACCTCAGTTGATCATAAGGTGAGCCAACTTGAGTATGAGCTACGAAATGTACAATCTAAGATGGCCTCTAAAGGAGACATAGACCAAATCAATCATCGGTTGGATGATATCATGCAACATGTAAAGGGTAAACGCTATGGCCCAAATCTGGCCCATATCAACCAAGGAGGATCTTCAGTTGAAAATCATGGACAAAATAACCATGTTGGATCACTTTTCTAGCCCAATCAAAATCCAACTTATTCACAACCACGAAACATGATGTTGAAAGTGGATATGCACAAATTTGATGGTAAGGATACCCTGAATTGGATAAATAAAATGGAGAACTTTGATTTACATCAAACACCATCAGGAAAAAAGGTGACATTGGCATCCCTGTATCTTGAACCAGACCAATTCATTTGGTATCGATGGTTATGTGCTCAGAGGAAGAAGAATGGTCTCGGTGTCACTTGGATAGTTTTTACCAAGGAGTTGAAATTTCACTATAGTTCCAGTGTTTTAGAGAACTACTTTAGTCAATTAGCAAAGTTATGGAAAATAAGATCAATCAAATATTATGTGCATCAATTCCAGAACCTATCCTTAACGGTTGAGCATATTCCATAAGAGAATCTAAATGACCTATTTCTTGGGGTCTTAAGGATCACATCGAGCATGAGGTATGTATGTATAATCCACTCAAGCTTTCTCGATTCTATTATCATGGCACGTCGAGCAGAGGAAAAAAATTATTTGTAGTAGGAGCCCACCTTTCATTAACACCGAGAGATCGTAGTATCTCTTCCTCTTCATTGCTAAGCCGCTTAGATGAATCCTCAACAAATGGAAGAAAATAGAGCAAAAGGATTACATTTTAATTGTGATAGAAAATATGGACCGGGACACAAATGTGTTGAGAAGAAGTTGTTCTATATTGATAGAGGTAATGAGGATGATGAGGAAGCTGAAATTATAGGAGGCTGAGGAACTAGTAGAAGATGAAGTAGAGGATCACCAACCTACAATTTCTTGCCATGCATTTTTAGGTATTAGTACTCCTCAAACACTCAAGGTTATTGGCTATCTCAAAAAATAGAAGGTGATGGTGTTGATTGACTGGGAGTACTCATAACTTCATAAATAGTAAGTTAGTTTCCGCCTCAATTGTTTTATTTACCCAACTCCAGAAATGTAAGTTATGATTGTGGATGGTGGGACAGTCAAGTGCACAGGAAAGTGTCATAGTATCAAGATTTTAATGGGAGACTACATGTTAGACTCACCTATGTTTATTATTTCTATGGGAAGGGAAGATATTGTTTTGGGTGTCCAATGGCTCACAACCTAAGGTACTATAGAAATGAATTTCCAAGAATTGGTCATGCGATTTCATTCGGATGGAAGGAAAATAAAATTGAATGGGATGGTAGATAAGTCTCCATAGATTATTAGCTATCATCAGATGCAGAAGGTTCTTAGAAAAGGATTAGATGGATTTATAGCAAAGTTATTTTCCATAGAAGTACAAAATACAGAGTCTTCAATTCCACCCGATCTTCAGAAGATTGTTGATGCTCACTCATTTATTTTTGATGCAATTCCAAAGGGACTACCACCAGTTAGGGATCATGATCATGCCATTCAGTTGATTCCAGGGATCCAAACACCTAACATCAGACCATACAGATACCCATATTCCTAGAAAAGTGAGATCAAGAAAATGGTTTAGGAAATGTTGAAGGCAAGTATCATCAGGCATAGTCAGAGTGTATATTCTTCACCAGTGGTCATGGTACGTAAGAAGGATGAAACATGGAGGATGTGTCCAGATTACCAAGAACTCAACAAGTACACCATTAAAGATAAGTTTCCTATTCTAGTAATTGATTATTTACTTGATGAATTGCATGGTGCTATTTATTTCAAAGGTACCATCAAATTAAAATAAAAGATAAAGATGTTCATAAAACGGCTTTTAGGACTCATGAGGGCCATTATGAGTTTTTGGTAATGCCTTTTGTCTTACAAATGCGCCCTCAACCTTTAAAATCTTGATGAACACTGTTTTTAGGCCATTTTTAAGGGAATTTGTATTAGTTTTCTTGTATGACATATTGATTTACAAGTAAGACATGGGAAGAACACTTACAACATGTAAATAAAGTGTTGGAAGTTTTGGAGAAACATACTTTCTATGAAAATCCATCCAAATGTTCTTTTGGTTTACAAGAGGTAGAGTACTTGGGTTACATTATATCCCATGAAGGTGTCAAAGGTGATCATGAGAAGATCAAAGCTATGGTGGAATGACCAAGGACCAAAACTATCAAAAATCTTTGTGGGTTCCTAGGACTAACGGGGTGCTACGAGAAGATTTGTGCGGGCATATGGTAGAATAGCAACCCCACTCACTGCATTGCTAAAGAAGGATGCCTTCCATTAGACACACATAACCACTAAATCCTTTGAGCAGCTAAAGGAAGCCATGTGCATCACCCCAGTTTTGGCTACTCCCAACTTCTCAAAAACCCTCATTGTTGAATGTGACGCTTTAGGATCAGGATTGGGAGTAGTTCTAATGCAGGAAGGAATACCAATTGCATTTGAGATTCACCAATTCAAAGGAAAATATCTTCTCAAACCTGTCTATGAGAAAGAAATGATGGCTATTCTTCATGCGGTCAAGCAATGGAGGCCCTATCTCATGGGTAGACACTTCAAGGTAAAAATTGATCATGATAGTCTAAAATACTTTTTAGAGAAAAGGTTAGCATCGAGGAACAACAAAAGTGGGTAACAAAATGTTGGGTTATGATTTTGAAATCATATGCAAAAAGATAAAGAAAATGTAGTAGTTTGATGCATTGTCTAGAAGGGATACATCCGCAAATGCGGGTAACAAAAATGTTGGGTTATGATTTTGAAATCATATACAAAAAGGATAAAGAAAATGTAGTAGCTGATGCGCTGTCTAGAAGGGATACATCTGCAGATGCCTTACTATGTGGAATGTCCATGTTGATGACCGATTGGGTGGATGAAGCAAGATTGAAATGGGATCAAGACAAGGATACACAATCTCTAATAAAAATATCAAGCAAGGACCTATGGCATCTAACAAATTTGAGTGGAAAGGTAATGCCCTATGGTACAAGGACAAAGTTATACTTGAGTAAAGATTTTGAGTTAAAGAATAAGATTATTTGAGAGCTACATGCCTCACCTATTGGAGGACACTGGGTTTTGAAGACATATCGAGAGAATAAAAAGAGAATTATTTTGGGATGGACTCAAGAGGGATGTACAAAAGTTTGTATCAGATTTTTAGTGTGCCAATAGAACAAAGGGGAAACAATTAAGACACCAGTGTCTGCTGTAACCCTTACCAATTCCTAGCCAAAGATGGGAGGATGTCTCCATGGATTCCATCACCGATTGCTTTGTTCAAAGAGTAAGAATGTTATTTTCGTGACTATGGATAGGCTCACAAAATATGCCCATTTTTGTGCCCTATCACATCCATTTGCAGCTAGTACAAATTGTAGCTATTTTTTGGAGAGATTCAAAGGTTACATGGAACCCCAAAGATAATTGTAAGTGATCATCATCCTATTTTCACAAGTAATTTTTAGACGGAATTATTTTCATGTTTGGGTACTCACCTAGCTCACAATTCATCTTATCATCGTCAAACCGATGGGCAAAGAAGTGGTCAACAAATACTTAGAGGGGTATCTATGTTGTTTTGTATCGATAAGTAGGAAAGGTGGATTAAATGGCTACCACTTGCAGTAATGGTGGTATAACACATCTTTTCATACCTCTTCTCAAATGAACTCATTTTTAGCATGATAAGGTTAGCATCCACCTTCTATCACTTCCTCCTTGAGGGTGCAAACTAAGATCAGATATGTTGAGGAACACATTCAACATCAACAATAGGTTTTGGCTACTTTGAAGGATAATTTAGCATTAGAACAAAATATGATGAAACAACAAGAAGATCAACAAAGTGCCGTAGTGAAAGAAATTTTGAAATTGGTGACTTTGGGTTTTTGTACATCTCCAACCTTACAAACAAATGTCCCTAAAGCAAACAGTAAAAGGACAAAAAACTTGCTCCTAAATATTATGGCCCTTATCAAGTTCTACGAGAAAATTGGCGGTGTTTCTTACAAACTAGAGTTACCTCCATCTTCACACACGCACCAAGTATTCATTGTTCATGCCCGAAGAAGGTTATTGGACAGAAATTTGAAGCCCGAGATAGAGTTACAAGAACTTGATGAGGAAGGAAGAATCATTTTGGAGCCGAGAGAAGATTCTGTAAACACGTAGTAAGAGGTTGAGAACTAGAGACATTAAGGAATATCGATAAAGTGGAAGAATCGAGCATAGAAGATCCAACAAAGGAGGATGAAGGTTTTCCACAAAAACAACCAGATTATTCAACGTTGAGGACAACGTTGGTTTGAAGGGGAAGGGAATGCTACCCCCTTAACCTATTGCTTGTATTAGGATATGAGTCACCGACTTGTGGCTTACCATATCATTTTATCATATCATTTATACTTTCTCATGCTTAATAGGTCGGCCTTGGTGATGGCCATAGCATATGAATAGTATATATAGGGATTGTAGGTAGTATTTCATTATCATTTGAGTCTTATTGTATGGTTTGGAGGTTTCCCCCTGAAGTGGTGAACCTATTCTAATTGCATATTGAGATCATTATTCTGAAATATTATGTTATTTGGTGTTATATTGTTGCTCATAATCTAAATTATAGAAGTAATTTCATTACAAATTCATTGGCTTTGACCTGTAATATTTCTATGTTTACTATTACTACTCCAGCAGGATTGTTTAGTGCTCATCTTAAGTATAGGCCAATCTAAGTCATGGAGTAGCCACGAGAGGGCAATACTTGAAAAACTAAGCTTCTTTAACCAATCCAATGCGTACCATGAGAGGGCAATCATCACTTGAAAAACTAAGCTTCTTTAACCAAATTCAAATCATCTCCACCTATACCGCATTAGTATCTTGAAAGCATAAATAATTCCACCCCGTCCCCCATCAGAAGTTTAAAACAATATCTCCCAATTTTTGGTAGTTCTCTACAACATGATTTAGCGCTGCATTAGTTTTACACATTTTCTCAAGTTCGATTGATTTGAAAATATCAATTTCAAATCTTTTGAGCTGATGAATTTTTGAGCTGCATGGGGGATTTAGTAGCCTACATGGTTTTCACATAAGGGAATCTTGTAAGGTTCTTATTAGATCGGTGAGAGGAATTGAAAAAAATTTGAAATTTGTAGTTGTTTGATCTCTACATATTATAATAAAAATAGTAAGTGCCTCATCAAAGAGTTGGTGAAATAGGTAATGGACATAAAATCTGCTTTAATTGATTACTTCTTCAACAAAATTCAAACATGGTTTTTTTCCATTTACACATCTTCTCAAATAGCTAACGGGCTTCGACACTACCGCTTCAATTGACTACAAACAGGTGTCCCACATGCCCTTCACTCATCCAATTTCAAAATACATATTACAAACATGTTTCCATTATCGTTTCAGCAAGACAACAACCATTGCAACATAGAATCCCAAGCAAAAAATATACAAAGAAATCAACTTCTCTTGGCTTGTCCATTCGAAGCTTCAAAACAAAGTCCTATTCCACACCAAAAGACTTCATCTTCAGTAGAGGATTTGCCATATCATAGCCATGTTTTCATGAGCTCAACCTATCTCTATGATTTTCTTTATAATTTTTCATCACTTCTAATTGTATGATATGTAATCGAAAGAATATAGTTATTCATATTGATTGTGTATGCAAGAAACAAACACAAGACAATTTTACTATAGATGCTTTGATAATGATAAAAGTGATAATTTTTTACAAATTTATCCTAGGTGTAAATAATGATTTTATTTTTGTAAAACATTGTTTAGCATATTTTATTTCTCATGGTATTTATGGAAATTTGAGTTGTTTTTATACACGGAGAAAACTTAAATATGAAATACCTAATGAGGCTTTTTATAATTGTATAAGAAAATTCAAGATACAGTAGAGAGGAATATCAAACTAAGGTAATGAATAAATTAATATTTTAAGTGAATCAAGAATTCCTTACTTATTAATGCCCATAAATTCATCTCATCGGCCTATTGATTTGTGCATTAGTTGTATGTCTTTGGAAAAAACTTAAATTTAGATAGTAGCCATGAAATTGTTTACTATTATGTCCTATTTGTTTCCGATTAATTCAATTTGAAACACACACACACACACACACACACACTATGTGTGTGTGTGTGTAATATTATATATACACGTGATATATATACGTACACGTTTACACACACACACACACACACTTACTTTTACATTTTAAAATAATTTTTCATAATGATATGAAAAAATTAATTAAAAATACACGAAACTAATTAAATTTATAGTAAATTAATTTTTAAATAGAAATATTAAAAATTACATTGTTTAAAAAATTAATAATTTAATATTTTAAATTTTAATTTCAAATATTAATAAATTAATGTTAAAATATCATAAAATTTAATAATATGAATAATATTTTTAAATAGATTGTTAACTAATAAAATTATTTAATTAAATCAATTATATTTAATTTAAAATATTATTGATTAATTATTTTTAGTTGACAATAGCATAAAAATTGTTTGCATCATTACCGTTTTCTAAACAAGAAAAATGATGATGATATATTTATATAAATAAATATTTTGTATAAAAATTGATTTGTTAAAATCAATATACAATTTTTCTACAAATTAATGTTTATAAAAATAAAAATTATGAATAAATTACACAAAATTGTGCTTCCAATTAAATTTAAGATATTCAATATTGTAGAAATATGATAAATACAAAGTACTTTATGCAACACTCACTCTGATATGAAATAAAGTTAGTATTAACAAATTTGTTTGTAAAATTAAATAAAACAAATCTTATAATCATTTTAATCTTAATGTTAAGTCAAGCCAATACTATATTTTACAATAAAATAGGTACTTTCTTTCGTCCTTAAATATATATCAAACATAGAAATTGCAACTAAATACTACAAATTACAATGAATGATAAAATAGAACAGAATAATAGGAAAAATTAAAAAAATCTCATCACAACAGGAATAATGTGATAATATAAATGAAAAGTACACATTTAAAAATAATATTTTCCATTTCTAAAAGGAGAATTGAATGAATACAAACATCTTTATTTAACCGAACTCGTTTGCTGGTATAAATTCATGTATGAGAAATTTGAGAAACATAAGAATGAAGGGATTTGTGAATTTAATTACCTCCCATAACCAATAGGGTTTCTTCCTCAAATATTTTGCATTATAAATACATAAAATTTGTACGTATTTCTTCTCTTATCCAAAATTATTATGTTGGCATACTCTGCATACTTGAATACGAAGAAGAAACTACGTTGACTTCTCCATCTAGAGGTCCCATAGACCAACATTCCAATCAAATGTTTTTTCCATTTTCCAATTTTGCAATGTTATGGTTAGGATACCCATTAAGCCACTTTATTTTTTTGTGTTTGAATTCTTCTCTTAGAAAGCAATTTTCGATTTTAATAGTTTTGTAATTTATAGCTGTAGTTCTAATAATGAGGGATTCGATTACAAAATAAGTCCGTATTTTTAATTATACGTAAATAGCAGTTGAAAGGCCACTCTCTCGTTTTTATTGATAATCCAAAAAAATTCGATTGAAGTTTATACATTTCAAGTCATCTGAGAATAGTGAAACTGGCATCGAAAATTTTAAAGACACTATTTTACCTTACCGGTATGACTGATATTCAATCACTCGTGCAACCTTAGCCTATATACAATAAGTCCTCCAAAAAGAGGGAATGAGGATATACCGGCAAAAAAAAGAAAAATCAACATCCACTATTATCTCCTACCTCATCCACCTCTAGATTCGTTATTTCCTCTTCATCCAAGTTCTAGAGGGTTGTAGGGGATTCATTTTACATCCCCTTGAAATATCCATTTGAACTAGACTAGACATGTCGACTAGGAAGTTGAAGTGATGCACTTTACGTTCTTCAAATCTTCTTGACCCCGGGAGCTATGGGAAGAGTGGGATCCTACAGAGAAGCCATATTTAGGTTGGGAAGCATACATCACATTGAATTATTGTTCGAAATAATTGATCACCTACTCTGTAATGCCCCATTCGACGTTACCCCAACTCTTGCCCCATCGACCCTATTGATAAGCATGGGAAGGTTGTGTGTGTGCTCCCGTTGACCGTTAGTTGACTTTGTCCTTGTCGCAGTGAAGAATTAGCACCCTCCCTCTCCATCTTGCCTTCTCGAGTCGTTATCGACACTCTCGTATGTGGACCTTGTAGGGTCCCGTATGATTAACCTATTAAAGGAAGATCATATATATATATATATATATATATATATATATATATATAATGATAATAATGATATTATTAAGTTATGTGTCGATCGACCATTATTTTACATTATTATTATTTTATTCTTTTGTTGTCGTAATCGATATTAATATTAACTCTCTCTATGTCGTTTTGTTGTATCGTTTTGATTGCACTATAGATGAACCTCATTTTGCACGGAAGAAGGGATTACCCCGCCATGGCACCATGGTCTATGTGAATTGGTCCTTGTCCGTGTTTGCTTTCGAACTCTAACCACAAGTTTTTTTCCCTCCCCCTTGCTCCACGCTTGCCTTAAATTTTTCTTTATAAATAGTTGTTTTTGGTAAACTAGTGGATGTAACCACCTCCTTGAACATGTTGGAAGGCACCCCATCATTTATTATTCTTGCTAAGAGCTCACTCCACTTGTTTTACTTATATTTTTGACCTGTTTATGTTTAGAGGAAGTCATGCTTGGTGTGGGGGAAAATGTTCTCCAAACTACATGGTTTTTGGTCTTTTGTTGGAGGGACTAGGTATGCGGAATTGATGGCCACCTGCTCTTCATTTAATTCTCTTTAATGCCAAATCTTCTTGGCTTTGCCTTGTTGATCCTAAGGCCAATTAGATGATGGCCACTTGCTTTATGGGAGTCTTTTTTTTTAATTTCTGCTCTGATTGGTAGTTTGCGCCATGTTTGGGTTGTTTGGGCTGCAGCAATACAAGCTCTGCAAATCCAGTTTTGTTGAAAAGGCTTTGAAAATTTGAGGCTATACCAGTCGTAGGTGTAAATTCACCTCTATAGCTCTTTTCGCGTACTCCAAGTCTGTATGAAAGAAAGCCCGGAGATGAACTTAGATGCCCAATAGGAAGATTTGAGGAAGGATGTCTTATTTTGTTGTTTCTTGAGCTTGGTAGACATTTTTACAGGTCATGGAGCTTATATCATGCATGTTAAGTCTAAACTTTGCAATATTTTTCTACCCTCCTTTATAATTTCATGAAACGAATGGTTCTCCTCCTGTATTGGTGCCTTGAAATGGCTTTGTTGTGGTTGGTTATTGTTTGCCTTGAGTGTACTATTTTATGCTTCGAATCGTTGGTTTTTGAGTGACTGGGTTGCAAGGAATAGAAGGGAGATTTCACCTGTTCTTTAATCCTTTTCATTACTGGTGTAAGTAGTATATTACGGTTGGAAATTTTTCCCTACAATCACCTCCCCATAGGGCGAACTGGTAATGGGTAAATGTTGCTGGATACCCCCAAATTGCTGTCATACCTTTGTGATCTTCTACGAATCCCCTGTGTTCAGCATGGTTTTATTACTCTTACTTGTTCTTTTTGAGATTTGAGTCTATCAAGAGTTTTTCTGCCTAGTGGAATGATTATATATTCTTTTACATTTTAATGAAATTGAAATCTTTACCCATAGCAATGAGTGGGTTTTGAAATACTTTTTAAAACATTCTCTTATAATAGAGATATTACTATTATTTTTGACTTCAAATTGGTTAACGCAAAAAAAAATTATAATAAAAGGAGAAATGAATGGGTTCAATGGGTGAACCCATTGAAAGGATTGTGCATACGATGTTTTGCTAAAATAGATCCCTAAAATCTAAAAGAAGGAAATGGTTGTTTGTAACTCAGAGATGATAACACTGATGGGGATATAGGGTGTTGAAACTTGTTTTCTTTTGAGTGTGAATCTATTTTATTATTGGCTGAGTTTTCTCTTGTTGTGGTTGTCATAGTTGAAGACTGTTAAAAATTGTAATCTCTCTTAAAGACCATGAAGTGTAAATAACTTATAGATGTGACTACCTTGTCAATAAGTTTATAGGTAAGCATGATTACCTTATTCTTTACTGAACTTCTAGAAAATGATAACCTTGTGATCTTGAAAATCTCTTCAATCTGTGAAAACCTTTTCCCTGCTTTACCAAGGATGAAAATATGTTTTACCAGTTGAGTGGTTGTATTATTTTTACTTAAATGTGCCATGCCCATAGACGGGTGCAGATAATGAATTGTGATAACTTTTTGTTGCTAATCTCTCTAAAAAAATAGAATTGGTTGGATGGTTCTGAATGTAGAGGTTTAGTTGTGTGATCAATTGTCCTTTCTTTGATGTGTTCATGTGGAGCCATGAGCTCGTCAAACATGGTTGGTATTTGAACAACTCAAAAGGGGCTAGAAAGTAATGTTCCACCTTATACTTTGTTGAAAACATTAAGTTGAATATTGAATCTTTCAGATTCAGGTATTGCACCTGGATTATTTTATAAGTATTGGATTATTCGGATGAGTGTAGTCATCTTTCTTTCATGATGGAAATTGTGTTTATTTGTGGATCGTTAGTGAATGTATTATTAAGGGTCATAAGTTTATGACCAAACCTATGTGTTGGTTTTGGGAGTTTGAAATGTGTATGGGATGACTGTTTTCATTTTTGAAATAGGACTCTTGTTAACTCATGACATTTGGTGTTACATCATGAGGATAGTTTTGGGATTATGAATGGAATTTATTATATAAATACATTGTTGGCCTATGTCGGAAAAGTGTTAAAAATTATTAATGACATTTGGGGGTTACTTTCGTTATATTATTTTAGATAAGTTGTCGATTATGAGGGGGTTTGTTGCTAAGATTAATGGTTGTTTGTGACTCTTTTAAATGCATTCGAAGAGTGGCATTGATTATGTTAACTTGTAGTACTTTTTAAAGATCTTGTAAGGAAGAGGTGGTAAACTTCTTGTTTAGACTATATCTATGGATTGCTTCTTTTGGGGTTACGAATCCCATTATGCTAGGAAACCCGGAAGGATGTTTAGATGGTAACCTCATCTTAAATGGATTTGAAAATAGGAGGCCTTTCGCTACCCGTACTTATTTTTCAAGTAACTTGGTTGTCGAGTAATGCCATCTTGGGTTTTGTCAGCTATCCTTCTTCTCTTATCATTACCTTGTGGAGTCTCTTTTTGATGAGAGAAATTAGTTGTGGGTTGAACTTTAGTTTTCAACTCCTTTGATCACGTGATGATTTACCCTTCTTACCTCATTTGGTTGCTCTAGTTTTAGGCCAATGAAACATTCCTCTTAGAAGGACTGATTTACCTTTCTGTTTCACATCTATGATTGTATCTAGTATGTTTTGGGCTTCTCAAATATTTTAGTGATGGATGGACCGAGTATTAGATTTCAATCACGTAATCTATAGGATTACATGATTGAAATCCCAATACTCTTGACTTTGTTCTTAACTAGAATATTTGACTTCCTTCTTGATGGTTGGTTAAAAATAAATTAAAAAAATCTTATCTCGTGTGAAGAATTTGTGATTTGTGGTTTGTGCTTTGAACCATTCTTGAAATAGAACATTCCTTTCATGTTATTGTAAAATGCTAGCTTACTGTTGCAATGTGTAGTCTTACCATGCTTAGTTCTCGTGAACTGACTCAAGATAATACTTGTGCAGATGGATTTTGTGAGTAGATAAAAGGAAATATTGATAAAGGTTTCATCGGGTTGTTTATGAAGTTCCTTGTAAGAATGTCTATTGTGTTGTAAATCATGTTATGGTGCTTGTAATGGAGTTTGGAAGGCCTCTTGCCTTGGATTTTTGGTATTTGTGAAATGAAGTTGTCTTATCCTTTTGTAGAAAAACTTGTAATTATCTTTGTGAGGAATAAAACTCGATCATCACCTTGTTATGTGTATTTTCTTTATGATATTATTGCAGTCATGAAAATTTTGTAGCATGGCTTGGCCTATTTTGTTACCTTCTTGTTCTTAGCCAAAGTGCAATCAAATCTCTTGACACCTTTGGTTCGTGTGCCATGTTGAATAGAAATGTTATAACCGTGTTTTGTGTTCTCGTTATATAATGGTAATTTCTTCTTTTAGGTCATAAAACTTTCATGTTTAATAACCCTCCATGGTATTGGTATCAATGCTATTCTAGGCATGTTTTAGTGGGTTGACAATCCTTTTTCTAAAGATAATCAAAAATAAAATAAGACGAATACATAGATGAATAAATAAAGAAGATAATAATGAAGTTGTTCTTGGTTGATAAAATTAAGAGTCTTTAATTGGAAAGAAAGTAGTTATCTACCGGTGTAAAAGAATTTACCCTTGTTAACCTTAAACTAAGGATTAAACTTTTTTCTCTTTGTTGTGAAACATTAAGTCTTGTGCTTCCATTTTGGGAACCCCATGTGTATCCATTGTCAAACTTAATCAAGAGTTGCTAAATGAAGCTTTACCCTAATCTAGTTAAACTCTTAAGTCTCATTAAAAGACCGAGTTAATAACTAAAGAGATCATGATGATGAAATAAATTGACCTTCTCACTCTAATCTTTGCCATAGTATATTATAATCTTCTCTTAAGCGTGGTTAATTATTGATCCTTGCACAAGGAGGTTGTAGTTCTGAATCTTGGTGGCTTTCCACTTCATTTGAATCTTACGCTCGTCACCTTGTGCAATGGATTCCTGAATCAAGATTTAGTAGCTTGGGTAAATTGTGGGAAGCAAATAGATCAAAGAAAGAATGGAGAGTAAATACCTCTCAACACCTTGAATTATTATGGATAAATATGTACAATATATAGGAGAACTGGTAAATAGCATTCCCCTAAACAAAATGAGGAAGATATGAAGGTGAGTGAGAGAATAATGGAATACAACACGTAGGAGAGAATCAAGGGATATAATAGAAACAAACACTCCTAAAAATATAATCTATGTTACGTATGCCAACATTCCCCCCTTATTACATTATTCTTGCAAATGTGATCTTTGAAGAGATCAAATTTAACTTTTCCAAGAGCTTTGGTGAGAATATCAGCTACTTGTGCTTCTGTAGGACAAACTGGAGCTGAATGTGATGGTTGAAGATGTGCTCTCAAATGAAATGGCAATCAATTTCAATATGCTTTTTTGTTCATGAAAGACTAGATTCTACACAAGCTTCAACACACTCGATTTGTCGCAATAGAGAATAGGTGATTGTTTTTCAGAACTCCCTGTGTCATCCAAAATGTGACGTGACCATATCACTTCGCACACGACTCCTCGTGTGGCATGATATTCTACCTCTGTGGATGAGATAGAAACAACATTCTACTTCTTGCTTATGCATGAGAAAGGTCCAGATCTCGAGATGAAATATGTATCCTATAGTTGACTTCTTGTCATCAACAGATTCGGCATGGTCCGAGTTGATGTATCCCTGTAAGAAGAATTGATCATTCTTCTTATATTCCAGACCATAATCAAATGTTCCTCGGACATATCTCAATAATCGATCTTGATATACCATGCCCTTGGAGTGTTTCACCATCCATACTGATGATTTGATGAGACGACATACCTTCTTAGGATGCTTTTCATCAACAAATCCTTCGAGTTGGGTCATGTACACTTCTTCTTTCAGATCACCATTTAGGAGAGCACTATTAACATCCATCATTGAAGTCTCCATCCTTTTTATGCTGCCGGTGTGCAAAGAACTCGATGGTCTTGATCTTCTGCAGTGGGTGCAAAGGTTTCTTCATAGTTGATGCCCTCTTTCGAGCATATCATTTTACTACAAGACATGCTTTATGTTTGTCGATGGATCCTTTTGCCTTATATTTTGTCTTGAAAACCCATTTGCAGCCTATGGGTTTCTTTCCTATAGGCAGATCGACAAGCTCCCATGTCTGATTTTTCATAAATGAGTCATATTCTGTATCCATGGCTTCCTTCCACCGAGGTTTACCGAGTGCTTCATGAACATTTTCGGCTCGGAGCTATTAATCAGTGAACTCATGAGTGCAAAGTTTACCTCATTTCTTGTTTGACTCCAGATGATGTATCTGGGAGTTGTTGCAAATGTGGGTCCTTGATGGTGCTTTGTACCCACTTCGGACGAGAACTTGGTTGCTTTTGAGAAGAACTGTGATGTTGTTGTGTGGATTGATGTGAAGTCACATTCTCCAGTTCTCCAAGGTCAACAAATAGCTCTCCTGGTAGCATTTATTTTCTCTGAGTAGTCTCCTTTGGCTCATCATTTGATTCAGAGACTAGTCGGTGAGAGGTGGTTGGAAGTGGATCTTCTGTTGATACTATTGAGTCAAAGGATGACTCGTCACAAACCACATCACAACTCTCGTATATTTTCTTTGTCTCAGGATCCATGAGATGATACACCTTCAAGGTACTGCTGTAGCCAAGTAGAATGCACGGGAGCATTTTTGGCTCAACCTTATTTCTCTTCTGAGCTGGGACATGCATATATGTTATGCAACCAAATACTCGCAAATGAGAAATTGATGGATTTCTACCACTCCATACCTCTTCTGGAATTTTATTTTGTAGAATATTTGTCAGTTCCATGTTGAGAAGATATACATTTTTCTGTACTACTTCAGCCCAATAGTATTCCTATAGCTTTGCTGTTGTTAGCATGTAGCGAGCCATATCCATCTTTGTGTGATTACGACGTCAACAATGTCATTTTTTGGGGTGTGTAGGGAGCAATCGGAGTTCGCTTAACGATTTTTGGTTCAAGAAGGCCAAGAACTTCTTTGATGTGAATTCCCCCCTCAATCTGAGTGAAGTAGAAGAAGTGGTTTTCGGTATCTTTCACAACATGATGATAGAAGTTTTGGAAATGTTGAAGAGCCTCACTTTTCTTCTTTAGGAAATATACCCACATCTTGCGAGAGTGGTCATCCATGAATAGTTGGAAGTACTTGTATCCTTAAAACGAAGCAAGAAATGGGCCATTCAGATTGGTATGAACTACCAGGAATTTCTTGGCATGGAAGGTGCTTTATGCGAAATGGATCTCTGTGTTGTTTTCCTATAAGACAGCCAGGGAAAATAGGCAAGGAACTGGACAATTTGGGTAGTCCATGGACCATTTCTTTTGAACTCATCTAGTGTAACGAACTAACCGACAAGTGTCCATATCTAAAATGACATAGGGTGGTTGATTCTATTGTCGAAGCGAGATAAAGCTACCTGCGAGAAGATCAAACAATATCTAAAGAAAATAACTTATCTTTTATAAATGCTCTAGCAAGAACCGTACCTTGTTTGGAGATTAAGCATGATTTAATGCCATTTTAAACAAGAAATTCTACCTTAAGGTGATGATTCAATAATTGAGTAACTAACAAGAGGTTGCTAGTCAAGCCAGGAACATATAATACCTTTGTAAGTGTACATTTTCATGGTCCCATAAGAATGGTGACATTTCCTATTCCTTCTACAACATACTCTTTGTCATCCGCTATCCAAACTCGATCTCTAGTTGGTTATTCGTGTAGTGAATCAAACAGATTCATGTCACTTGACATATGCTTGCTTACACCGGTGTCTATCAACCAGACTTTCTTCGTGGGTTGAGAAGTTTGAGAGACGAGTACAATATTCTTACCGTAATGGGCTCCTTCTGATGTCTCCTCATCAGATTCATTATCTTCTTACTGCGTGAGATGTCCCTTCTACTTTCTCCAGCGGGACATCATTTGGAATTTTGAAAATCTTCACGCCCTAATGTGCTTGTTTGAATTGAAGACCCTTGTTTCAAGTTGTTGTACCAAAGTAGTGATCATTGTCATGAGTATTGGTTCTGCAGATGTGACACCACCTCTTTGACTTTTGATCTTTCTACTGTTGTTTTGGTTGCGCTTGATTTGGCTTCTCTGGGGACCCTTCGATTCTTCGGCCATAGTATGGATTTGAGAACAAGGCTTTAGCCTATGTCTCCCCCTGAGCTAAATTTATGGCCTCTTCTTGCTGCAGCAAATTCATGAGTTCTTTGAATGCCACTTTGTTTGTTTATAGACATTCAATGTTGTAAAGAACACTCGGTAATTGCGAAGGTAGTGCTCTTAAGGTGATTAGCACGAGAATTTTGTCGTCCAACGTTTCACCAAGTGCTAATAACTCGATCACAAAACTTAGCCATGCGATGTAAGAACTCCTCAACTTTCTCATTTGAACCCATAGAGAGAGTGTGTAAATTTGGTGAAGATGGAGGATCTTAGTCTGATTTTTAGCTTTATAAATTGTTGCCAGCTTGTCCCAAGCCTCCTTTGGTTTCTCTGCATTCTGAACATGCATTTGCACATCATCACTAATACTGAGCATTATCAGCATCAAGGATTTTGCACTAGCCATCTCATACTTTACTAATTCGTTAGGAGCAGTGGGAACGGGCACCGATCCGGTCATGATGCCCCATAATCCTTCAAACTAAAGGATTGTTTGCATCTTGGTTTTCCAAGCCACAAAATTAGGCCCTTTAAGCAACTGAGCATTGGAGAGGAGAAACTTTGGAGTAGACATCTCTCTTTTTATATATAAAAATAATAAAAAAATAAATAAAATTATTTATTTATTTATTTCAAGAGATATTACAATTTTTTTAACTCACTGATGTGAAGTACGAGCTCGAGAGATGCTCTCGATACTCATGTGCTGAGAGACGATGATGCTTGGTGGGGCATTCTTCTTCATCTTCATAGTCAAGCATTGTACCCGACTTCTAATTCTTCCTATATTCACTTTGCTTGGCAGCTGACGTCGAAAAGGAAATATTCAAGAAGTCCTTATCGAACTAGCTCGTCGAAGACTAGATTGCCGGTGTTTTGAAGCTCATTCAAAAAGAAAATTATAACCCTGAGCTCTCAAGAGATTCTTCACGGTGTTCTCTAGCTGGTGAGTTGATGTTCTAGCTTTTGGCAGTGTCTCTCATGTTATTCATGCTCTCAATCGAGTTGTCTATACTCGACATTTGACTTAGTGTTGTAGGATCTGCTTCTTGTCCTTCTTTGTCTTGGTGGAGAGGCTTCTCTTCCCATTTTCTCTACCTCTTTACGTAATTCTCTTCTTTCTTTCCACATAAAGAAAGTGTTGAGCGCACAAAACGGGAAGGTATTCAACACAAAATTGAGCTCGAAGACAATATTTTTTTTTATTATGAGGCTACCACCATAGGAGAAGTGGATTCTCCCTCCACGCAGCAGAAGAGACAAATATTCTTCCATGCAACAGTGTAAATATCTACACAGCTTTTATATGCTTTGGTTTTTGGCAACATCTCCATGCACCAGGTTGGGAAATTATTCTTTCCTCCATGCAGATTGAAATATCCAATCACCACACATCAGTAGAATTCTTGTATATAACACAGGAGAAACATAAGAAAATTTCCAGGCATGTTTTAGATTTCTACTTACTTTTCTTCCACTCACGTGTAGTTTCTCATGCAAACATCATACACCAAACTAAATGCTTTAAAATTCTTCCACACAGCCAGAGAAATCCTTCACGCTGGAGTCACGTTTTGTTCTTCCTCATGCAAATGAATTCTTACTTTCCACACAGGCTAGAAAATCTTCACGCACCAGTATCAATCATTCACGTAGAAAGTAGTAAAAGTCAAACTATATGCCTCAAGACTCTCCATGCACGCTTTGGATAATTCTATGCAGCTATCCAAAATTAAAAGAGAAAGAATAGAGATATGTTATCTCATAATATTCTTTTCCTTCAAATGCACAGGTTAGAGTATTGGCGTGCTTTGATACCAAAATGTGGGAAGAAAATAGATCAGAAGAAGAATGGAGAGTAAATAGCTCTCAACACCTTGAATTATTATGGAGAAATACGTACAATATATAGGAGAACTGGTAAACAACATTCCCCTAAATAGAAGGAGGAAGATATGAAGGTGAGTGAGAGAATAATGGAATACAACACATAGGAGAGAATCAAGGGATAGAATAGAAACAAACACTCCTAAAAATATAATCTATGTTACGTATGCCAACATAAATAAGTAACCTTGTGGAAGATGGAAGGTTTCCCCTTTTGGTCAAATTATTTTAGCTCGCGTTTTCCAGTCTTTAGTTGAACCTCTTTCAGAAAACTTGTCCTCAGTTAATTAGTCAATATTATAAAAGCAATAAGTTCACCTTTGTAAGAAGAAATGCTCGAATCAAACATGAATCTTTTAGATCATAAATTCAGGTCTTGAAAGACATTTTTGGTAAATACATAACCTTAAAGGATTGTACACCATGGAGTGTATTCAACTGTGACTATGTATTGTGGTTGAGTTGTTTCGTGGTGCCTTGTCAAAGAGAAAAGTGAACTGTCCTTGATGGGTGTTGAGTGTTTCCTTGTTGTCCTTATGGTCATCATTGTGTCAAGTTGTTCGAGGAGCTAGTTGTAGCCATTGTGACCACTGTTGTGTCGTTCTATGTTTCGAACAAGTCAAAAACAAATTATCCTATATTTTGCTATGTTGTCTTGTGTGTCTGAAATAGTGGGCATTACATGCTCCATGAAATTGGATACTATGTTGAAGCGCCGATTACTCTAGCTCCTTATATGCATCACTATCGATGACACCCTCCATCGAAATCTTGAACCTTAAAGAAAATTTGGCAACTAGGGATCCAATTCCTCAACCACAAAACTTAGAAAAATCCATTGAGAGGGAAGAATGAAGCGGGGAAACAACCATTAACGCTTTCTTATAATAATTAATCCAAAGCAAAGTATCAACAAATACTAAGGATACTTTGGAATTTACCCGCAAATGACTAGAGAGTCCCATATAGGAAACAATCAAAACCTTCTTAATGGTAATTAGAACCTACTTAGATTGAATGAAGAAATTCCAACACAAATTTTTATCAAAAATTCCATGAAGAAAGTCATCTCTCACTTAGCCCCCACGAGTTGTAAGTGAGGATTTTGGGGATCCTCCTTTGTGAGTTATTGGCGAAGAAAATAGAGGGGTGTCTTTGAGTGTGATAATAAGTGTCAATGTAGATGTTGCGGTGGGAGGGTTTCCATATAGCTCAAGAAACTTGTGTGATAATTGATTGTAACCTCAATGCGAGTGAAGATTATTTCTTGGATATAAGAAAATAAATCCTTTCCAAAAAATGATTGGTATTAGACAAACATCACTATCCACTTAGACGTTTGCACATGCATGTAAGAAAAAAATGCAATAATATATCTTGAGATAATCCATGCCAAGGTTCATCCTATTCACAACCACTTCCTCCAAGGTTTTGAAGCTCGAAAATTTGCAAGGAAATTCACCACCCTATTAGCCTTGTAACAACAATGTTGAATATGTCATTATCTTAAATTGGGTAGAAAGTGTTGGGATTGGGTAAAAATTATATCAATTTTCTACGTGTAATGCCAACAAAAAATTTGATGCACCAAAACAAGGTCGAACTCCTCAATTACTTAGGGAAAAATTACGGAATTTTTTTTTTTGGTTAAAAGGTTGCAAAGCCAACAACATTAGTTGTGCTAGATCAAATTCCCGCTTTATAAATTTCACATATTCATAAAGTGGTCACAACCAAATTCATAATTAAATATTATCAATTTATTCCAATATCATTTCGGATTGAAATCATCTTCTAGGGTTTCCATTAATTCTATTTAAAATTTTACCTAGGTCAATCTCATTATTTTACCTATTTAAATCCTTCCTAACTTTTCAAAAGAATTAATTCCTAAGTTAGCTTAAACATTCTTAACATACCAACTTTAACATCCATGCCCATCATTTAGCTATAGTAACTATACATTTTTCTTTTAATTAACTTAGTTCTATTGACCATTATCTAATATACCCATGCAAAAAATTATTTATTTAATCCCTATAATCAAAATACCCTTTGTTTATTTATTACTAAAGTAAAAAGTCTCAACTTATTCCAACCCACTAATTGGCATTCAATTAATCCCCATAACTTTTATTTAAAACTCATTCCCATGAAAATGTTAACAAGTTAAAACGTGTAGGGTCAAATCTCTACCCTTAAATTTAATCAATATGAGCCCTTAGATTTAGGTTTTCTCCAAAGAACCCCGATTATCCTTATGATGAATTTTTATTATTTTTGTAATGCCCCGTATATCTAGCCTTGGCTATGGATGCGTAGAAGAAGGAGATATTAGGAGGAGGCACCATTTTTAAGGGGGTTGTTTTGCTGTAATGATGAAGGACTGTTATTAATGTGGAATTTAATGTTTTATCTGCCAACTCCCTCATCCTCCTTGGTAGCAGTGGTCTAACCTTGCTCATGGCTTCACCAACCGAAAGTAATTACTTGCTGAGTAAACATGTTATTTTTTCTTTATGTTGGCCGCTTGTTATTTCCCTTGTTTTTCCTTTCTGTTTGTCTTTTTTTGGCAACGATTTGGGTGAAGCAGTTATACTTCATTTGCAGGTTGGACACTGTTGGTTACTTCTTGTTTTGTCTTCTGGTGCTCATGGTGGTTTTCTACGCTAGAGATGTGGCTATCTGTGCATGCTAGAAAGGGCGCACTGTGTAAGCCATTTTGGTTTGTTGTTCTTCTTTTGTGCTTTTCCTGCAGTCGTGGAATCCTTGAGACCACATCTCTTTGAGGCAGTTTGTCAATAGATTTTTAGGAATTTTGATTTGAATCTTTTCCATCCAGTCACAGCTCCTCTGCCCGTATACCTTCCTCCCATGGCGTCTTGCTTCTAAAACATGGAAAATTCTTTCTCCTGATGCTCGAGTAGATATCCATTCATGTTTCAAGGCTTTTTATATGCCTTTGGCTATGGGTATCTTTGTAATGGCAAGTCAAGAGTCCAGTTTTGTAGACCCCCTTTGTTCTCATCCTGCAACATGGATTTTCCTGAGACCTCATCTCTTTGAGGAATTTTGTCAACAACTCTCACACCTGATGTTTTATTCCTCCACGTTGCATTCTCAGCTCCTGAGCCTCCTATGACTACAACTGACAAAAAAGGATTCCATTTCATTATGCTTTGATGGATGTTCTTACCCTGTTCCTAAGCTATTTTTTTATCTCGAGTTGCGTACAGGCTGGAAGAGGTGAACTGTGTAGTTTGGGCACTTGTTGGTTGTTTGGGAGTGAAGCAGAGTAGTTTTTTTTTAACCCGTTTGTGCTTATCCTGCTATGATGGTGTCCCATTTTTATGCAGGCTATGAAGATATTGGCAAGGTTGTGGAGGCTGGTTTTATCCCTGTCTTTCACGTGTATTGGGTCCTTTTTCAATAAACTCATTTTGTGTAATTACTGCAGTCATGGCAGTCTTTGAGACCACATCTATTTCTGACTGATGTTGCTCATGGATTTTGGAGCTCCCTATCGGTGCCTACGTGGGAGTGAGTGGGGTTTTAGTGCCTAGCCAGTGGAAGAGATGAGTTTCGACTTGAGAAATGTTGTTGCAGGTCTGTGAGGTGTCCATGCGACTTGTAGAAGCTGGAGGATCAGGAAAGATAACCCTACTATTGCTACAATTGCTAAAATTTAAAAATATCATGAAATAGAGCCTTCTCTCCCCTAAATTTGGTTTTCCTCTACTGGTTTTGTTTGTGGGTTTAGACGCCAAGCTGGGAAATCTCTCTTTCCTCTTGTTATCTTCTTGTTTTAGCTATTGTTGTTAGTGTTAAAATGGACAACATAGATATATCCCCCTTCTCGGGTTGTTGTGTGTTCATGCTTGAATGATCAACCTTCTACCATTAATTTCTACATTTCTTTGATTGAGCATCAAGTTCATCATGGTGTTTATAGCTAGTAATTTTCTGTTGTGAGAGCAATCTGTTGCATTTTTAAAAAAACCTCTTGCTTTTCATATGAGCTTATTATATATTTTTGGATTTGATTTTCTTCCTAGATAATCGAGTTGCCCCTAATTCCATGACTCCTAGATCTGGTTACTCAAGTAGTTACCTTATCTGAAAATGCCCCTTCCGGTATGCGAGTTGTTTTAATCATTATAGGTTTATAACCCCCTCTCTCTTAGTTTTCCTTAAATAATTTGGTTTAGTGAAATCAAGACCAGTGAAGGTTTTTAATTAATGCCCACATAGTTACATCTCAAATTAAATTAAACATATGATGTTTGTGTAATAAAAATGTTTGTCAAAAATTCCATGAATAAAGTCATCTCTCACTTAACACCCATGAGTTGAAAGTGAGGATTTTAGGGATCCTCCATTACGAGTTGTTGGCGAAGAAAATAGAGGGGGTGTTGAGTATGATAATAAGTGTGAATGTAGATATTGAGGTGGGATGGTTTCCATATATCTCAAGAAACTTGTGTGATAATTGATTGTAACCTCCTTAACGTGAGTGAAGATTATTTCTTGGATATAAGAAAACAAATCCTTTCCAAAACGATTGGTATTAGACAAGTATCACTATACACTTAGAGTTTTGAAAAATAATGCAATAATATATCTTGACATAATCCATGCCAAGGTTCATCTTGATTCTTAATCACTTCCTCCAAGGTTTTTGAAGCCAAAAAATTTACAAAGAAATTTTCGGCCGTATTAGCCTTGCAATAGTAATGTTGAATATTTCATTATCGAAATTAGGTAGCGATTATTGGGATTGGATAAAAATTATATCAATTCTCCATGTGTAATTCCCAAAAAATATTCGATGCACCAAAACAAGTCAAAATCCCTCAATTACATAGGGAAAAATTACGGAATAATTTTGTTTGGTTAAAAGATTACAAAGCCAACAACATTAGTTGTGATTGATCAAATTCTTGTTTTATAAATTACACATATTAGTAAAGTGGTTGTAACCAAATTAATAACGAAATATTATTAATTTATTCCAATATCATTTCGGATTTAAAATCTCTTCTTGGGGTTTCCATTAATTCTCATTTAAAATATTAGCTAGGTCAATCTCTTTATTTTACCTATTTAAAGCCTTCCTAAGTATTCAAAAGAACTAATTCTTAAGTTGGTTTAAACCTTCTTCACATGCCAAATTTAACATCCATTCCCATCATTTAACTATAGTAACTATGCATTTATCTTTTAATTAACTTAGTTCTATTGACCATTATCTAACATACCCATGCAAAAAATTATTTATTTAATCCCTATAATCAAAATACCCTTTATTTATTCAACTAAAGTAAAAAGTCTCCACTTATTCCAACCCACTAAGTGGCCCCATTCAATTAATACCCATACCTTTTATTTAAAACTCATTCCCATGAAAATGTCAACAACTTAAAATGTATAGGGTTAAATCTCTACCCTTAGATTTAATCAATGAGCCCTTAGATTTAGGTTTTCTCCAAAGAGCCCTAATTATACTTATGATGACCTTTTATTCTTTTCTTTTCCCTAATCTCTTCATTTGTTCATTTGTGATTTGCAGGTTAGAGGAGTGGAAGCCATGGAAACATGAGGGGAAACCATGGAGAAATTTATTTTGGTTCAAGTTTTGTAAATGGGAGGAAACCCTTCCTCCATTTTTCTCTCTATTCCATTATTTGCATTATAATTATAGTGTGTAGATTATTTCTTATTTTATTATAAGGATCCAGCGTAAGATATGGTTCGGGTATTTGTTTTTTCACATTTTTAGGAGTGAAACATTTGGGAAAATCCCATTTTGTTTGATCTAGGCTATATATACACTTATATACATATAAAATTGCATGTATATATGTATATACATGTATATATACTTATTAATAAGATACATCTACATTTTTTTCACAAATATATTCATTTAAGTCACTTTGGTTTAGATGGTAACATTTTTTTTTTTTTTTTGAAAAAAGAGTTTCATGCACATGCAACCATTATCGGTTGCCCAACCGGTCGTGGTTATCTCGTGTTCTTGACAACGGTTTACTTTGCCGCCGCCGATTTCTGAAATCTAACACTTTTAAATAAACATGTATACAAAGATATATATTGTCAAATATATACTTATGTACACATTTGATCAAGGTTCATATCTATTATAATCTCCATTTTAATGTTATCAAGGTAATGTCTGATCAAAAAGTTTAAGAGTTGAAATTTATAAGTTGTATATGGTTTTTCGGTGACTAAAGGCTTGCCGGTCACGGGAATGCCGATGCGATCCATACATCCGACGTCGGTTCTTGTAGATCTAGTAAATTTTATTTAAGAGTATATTCAAATGTATATATTCTCAAATATATACATTTGCATACATTTTTATAAGAGTTCATATAATATACAGTCTTGTTATATTGTTTTCTAAGTACAAAATCTATGCAACTAAATGAAGGGTTGAAAATATGATCCGTAAGCACATTTTAGACTCGGGTGTTTGTTTTTGTTTCGCGCGACGCCGGTTTCATCGACCGGCTTCAATCCCTCGTGGAAAATAAATTGTTTTAAAATTTTAATATATATAAACATATATATTAAGCAACACACACACACACACACACACACACACACACACATATTTATATATACTCACACATATTTCTTATCTTCTTGGTTTATAACAGAATCTATAAGTGAACTTTAAAACAAAATCATTTAATTGATGCAAAGGAATTTATGGTATAAGTTGATTTGTTCAAAGCATTGTTGTAAAAATTAAAAAAACCATACTAAGATACTACCATTTACATACTTATTTGGAAAGGATGAAAATTATAAACATACTCAAATGCAAGTTTATTCTTTCTTTTACAACCAAGTTTGACAAGAATACTTTGAAGGTAAATAACCATATGTTTCCAATGCAAACAACCATTTCAAAAATAAGGCACAATGCAAATTTTTATTAAATTCCATATTTGAAATAACTACATCACGATTTAAAATACAACTTACAACTTCCTTCATTCAACCATTACAAAACATGGTTTGATAAATAAGTTTACAAGAAATCTCTTTAAAATACAAGTATACACAATCCTTCCACTCAAAGGTGGAAACAACATGATGAAATTTATAAAAATAAACTTTCTTTCTTGGTCTTCTACACAAGAACTCTTTCCAAGATGACAACTTTGATCTCCTTCATTTCTTCATAATCAAATCACAACAACAAGAAAGGGGGTGTAGGAAACACTCACCCCCTAACCTTATTCCAATGAAAAGGAGAATCCATCGCTCTCATTGGCCCCCAAGCCCCAACAATGAAGTAATAAGGTAAATTAAGAAACCATGAAGACTCATTACAAAGACTTCAACAATACATATAGTCATGCCAACCAAACTTGCAACACAACAAAAAACATAAAAAAATAGAAACAATATACAATTTTTCCCAAACAAAAAGGCTTAAAATCTAAGCCAAGGGAGAAGATAAATATGAGGAATCCCTTATTCCTCCCAAAAATTTCATCCACACAAACAAAACTCTTATCCCTCCCTCAATTTCTTATCTCTCCCTCAAAACTCTTATCACTCCCTCATGTAAAATATACAAAGATAAGAAAGAATTTCTCTTATCATCACAAGGTGGAAAACCCAACCCAAACTCCCTTTAAACACACATACAAAACTCTTATCCCTCCCTCAAAAGATCCCCATTTCCCTTCTCCCACACCATCCTTAAGGTAATACTACCCATCTCTAAACCAAACACATACATTAATAATTCATTTTACAAACAATCACACATAAATAAAATAAAATGCAATTGAATAGATCCTACCTTGCCATTCTAAGAATATTCAATCCGCAAGTCACAAGCTCCAAGACAAATCCAAAACAAGATCCCAAGATCAAAAATAAGAACTCAAGCAAATATCCTCCAAAAATGCAAGTGTGCAACTAACCAAGTAACCCCCAAAACTCCAAAATAAATCACATGAATAGAAAATGAGGAGAGGGTGGTGATTTGGCTCCATTTAGGGTGCCAAATCACTTCTCATAAAATCCACTTCTCTAAGTCAAACACCAAGTCCAAGACTCATAAATTTGTGGGTGAGGATATGACAATTTTTCATCCACACACAAACGACTACTCCATACTTTTAAGGACAAATTAAAGGAGTTTGTAAGAAAGTGAAATTAATTTCCTCTTTTCTCTTCTAAAACACATAATGAGGCCTGATTTTGACCCCTTACATCATACGTATGGTTGGTGGGTGAGTTTAAGAGGTATGGGACAATATTAACTTGTCCCACAAGCCTCCAAAAGTGGCTCATAAGCCCAAATTCGATATTTGAAAAGTGGGGATGAGTAGAAAACTCCAAAATCAATAAAATTCATCTCAAATCAATAATATAACAAGGACCATCTACCATAATTAATGCCCACATAGTCACATCTCAAATTAACTTAAACACATGATTAATTGACTAAACAAAAGCACATTAATTAAACAATAATGAAGTGAGAATACATTACAATAAATAAATCACATACACAACTAAATAAATAAAATTAAAGAGGGAAAATCAACACATAAACCCATGGTCACATTTGAGTTCAGTCCCAATGGGGGACTCCAACAAAATCAATCAAAATGTAACAATATACACGAACATAAAATTGTTGTAGTGCTCACCATAAAGTCACATTAACATATATATATATATTAGAAGTACGCTTGGTGGGATTGGATTGGGAGGTGGGGAATGGGACAAACAATTCCACATGAAGGCACATGGGTTGGTGTGCGGGGAGGAGGACAGATGGGGGTATTTGATGGCGTGGATCAGGGTATGTGTACCCATAAAGGCTTGAAGACCTGTCAAACTCCTTGTTGAATAATTCAAACAATTTGTATTGCCTCCAGTAGTTTTCATTTTCTTATTGTATTTTAGAACCAAGCTAACATACCCACACAACCACCACCAAAGGTTTACTTATCCTGCACACTCCCAACATGTGCCAAATCGTGAGCTCTAGAATAGAGTAGGGACAATTATTAAAGCATAATGGAAATAAAATTTTCTTTCCAGCTTCATCCTACTGCGCCAAGATGGGGATTTTGTCTCGATGTTTAGTTGTAAATTCTCCAACAGATATGTATGAAAGTGTGGAAACATACACTTGGTATGTGAGATGTTCAACCAAATGCCCCAAAAAAATGTGGCCTTGTGTAATGGAATGACTACAGGTATGCTCGAAATGGGTTTGTTAAAAAGGAATTAGAAACTTTTAAGAAAATGAATTTTAGCAGAACAAATATAAGCTCCATAACCATTTTCAACAACCTCCTAGCCTATTTCAAACATGAATTCTGGAGCAGGGTATGGACGTCCATAAAATCATAATAGATAAAGTAATTTTTTCATATTTTGCAATTGCACGTGTGTTGGTAGATATTCTAGCTGAAGGTGATTTGTTCACGTTGGATACCTATTCATTCGCATAGGGTGAAACAATGTATCGCCTCATGAGGATAGCCATGTATTTTGTATGCTGCAACAATGGCATTCCATAAGAAGTTGTCTCATATTTGAATTTCCTTTCATGTTGTTATCTCTTTCTTCATTGTGGATTGTAATGCCAACTTCCCTTTCACACTTATTATACTATGTTTTGATTATTGTTGACTATGGATATGGACATTAGCATAATTATGTTAGCCTATGTGATAAGCAGTATGGATGTTAGACTTTTGACATGTTGTGATTTATATGATGGATTATATGCACATATTGATATTTCAGTATTGATGATGATTTAGAGGTACTACTTTATATATAAATATGTATATATATGTATATGTGTATATATATATATATATATATATATATATATATATATATCTATATATATATATACTGACACATTGGATTTTGACGTATAGATTATTGTTAGATGATCCAACTAGTCTTGTGATCAAATTGTTTTGATGAAATGATGGAATTGAAATATTTTGGAATTATAAACAATTGATGAAATTTCTTGATTTTAGTGATGATTTAGTTGTGTTATTTGATGATGTGAATTGATACATGTATATGCATTTTATTATTTTGATGTCATTGATATGACTATGAGGTCAAAAAAGGTGTTGTTTTGATTTTTGGAGGAAATTATAACAAAAAAATAAAGGGGATAGGAGATCAACAAAGTGAAAGAATTTTGGGTATTGACAACTGGTCACCTTGGCAACTTTTGTGTTTGTATGTTGTTAAGTTGTTGATAAATTGTTAGGAGTTCCCCATTGGGAGGTGGCCTCAAATTTGACCATGTGTAGATGTGTTATTTTTACGTTTTCATTTTAATTATATTGTAAGTATGTGATTTACTTTGTCATAATGTGATTCAATTTATTATAGTTAGTTAATGTTTTCTTATTTAAGTTGTTTAATCTTGTTAATTAAAGTAATTTGGGATGTGACCTAGGGGTATTTAATTTGGGTAGATTGTCCTTGATTTTATTATGGATTTGAAATAGTTTTATTAGTTTTGGTGTTGTGTACTCAACCTTTCATGTCAAAATCAAATTTTTGCATTAGGGATGTTTTTGGAGGCTTGTGGGACAAGTTAATTTTGTCCCACACCTCTAAAATTTATCTACCAACTATACATATATTGTAAGGGGTCAAAATTAGGCCCCATTATGAGATTTGGAAGGTAAAAAGGTGATTTTTTTGCACTTTCTTATATGAGCTTTTAATTTTTTCCTTCGAGTATGATTACGGTTCATGTGTAGAAGGAGAACTTGTCATTTTCACACCCAGAAATTTATGAGCTTTTAGTTTGGTGTTTGACCATGTGATGTGGAGTGGAGGAGAAATGATGTGGCATTCTACATGGAGACACATCACCACTCTCTCCTCTCTTTTCTATTTATGTATGTTGTTTTGAAATTTTTTGGGTTAGATGTTTTATTTTCACTCTTGCATTTTGGAGGAGATTACTTTTGAAATTATTGTTTGAAGCTTGGGAATTTGTATGTTCTTGATTTGGACTTGGAAAAGCTTGGAGCTTGTGCTTGTGGATTGGATACTATTGCAATGACAAGGTAGGGAATCCACCCCTATATTTTATTTTTATTTAATGTGAAAATGGTTGTAAAATGAATTAGTGTTGTATGTTTGGTTTTGCAGATAGAATGACCTTATGGTTATGTAGGAGAAATAAAATGGGAATTTACTTAGGGATTGAAAAGACTTTATGATATTCATTTGGATGGATTTTTGGGTTGGGTGTCCCACCTTGTGATGATAAAAAAATATTTCTTATTTATCTTGATATGTTTATTGAGGGATGGATAAGAGTTGAGGGAGACATAAGAGAAATTGAGGGAGTGATAAGAGTTTGGCTGAGGTTATTTGAATGACACTTTGGAGGATTTTTAAGGTGGACACCTAAACCCATTGGGAGGTATAAGTGATTCCCCATGTTTCTTCTCTCCCTTTGCTTGAGTTTAAGACTTTGTGCTTGGGAAAATTGTATGTTTGTATTGTTCTTGTGTGTGGAATGTTTTGAGTGATCAAGTTATATTGGAAGCCTTGTTAAAGTTTCCATGGTTTCTTAATAGCCTCTATTGCTTCATTATTGGGGTTTGGGGCCAATGAGGAGGATGGATTCTCCTTCTCATTGGATTATAGGTTGGGTGGAGAGCGTTTCCTACCCCCCTTTATGTTGTTGTGTTTGTAAATTGAAGAAATGAAGGAGCTCAAATTGTTATCTTGGAAAGTTTTGTGTTGAAGAATATCGAAGATAGAGATAGTCATTTTCTTGTTGATTTGGCCATATTGTTTCCACTTAAGTGGAAGGCTTGTATACTCTTGCATTTTAAAAGAGATTCTTGTAAACGTTTATTATCAAGTATGTATTGAAAGTGATTGAAGAAAGAAAATTTGAAAGTTATAATTTATTAAAAATGTATTCTTTAAAATATGGAAATGTATCAAGGTTGCTTGTGTTTATTTCTTGAGAAATGGATATTTGTAATGGAAAACATATAATGAAGTTACCATTATTTACTTGTTGAAATGTTATCATTCTTGTTATGAAGGGAAATGAAACTTGCATTTAGTAAATGGTTAAGATCCATCTCTCTTTTAGTGTTTAAATGCAATTTTTTTGGAAAAGAAATATTTTAGTTGTTTCTTATGCACTCTTAAAACGTAAAAGCTATGAAATTAGTGCATTTAGTCATGAAATGAAGCGATCCTTGCAATTTTAAAATCTTGTATTAAATAAGTGAATTTAGAACTAGGATTGGGCATATATATATATATATATATATATATATATATATATATATATATATATATATATATATTATATGTCTCAAATTGTATTTCTACGTAGTGACTAATGCCGATTGGCTAATTTTTCGTCGGTAGACCAGATATCAAGATAGGTATTTGTGAAGTTTTCATAGTCCAATAAAATTATCTTTTCTTTATGTTGCATGATTCATGTTGTTGTAAAACAATAAAACAAAGACTAATAACTATTTTCAAACATGTAGAAGCACACATACATATGTATATATTGCAAAATATATACATTTGTGTGTGATTCTTCATAACTATCGGATTTATTATTAGTAACCGACGCTGGTGATCCTATTGGTGTTGGTACCATAGTAGGCACCATGACCGGTTAAATGACCGGCATCGTCACTTTCAGGTGGATCTTATTTTTGAAAAACGTATTTTTGATCAAACCAAAAACTTAAATCTTTGTTTTTGAATCCGAGTGTAGATCCAACCACATATTGGTCTTATATACATGTATATACATATATAAAAGAATGTATATATGTATATGAGTGTAAATCCTCATAGATCTAATGGAATGGGGTTTTCCCATTATTAAACTCAAGGAATGCAAATAACAAAATAACAAAAGTAGATTCATGGTGGAATCTCTACCATAAAAATAGATAACCTAGTAATAGAAAACACATGAATAAACTATACTAGATAAAGAATGGAACGAAGGAAGTCTCCTCCCATTTGCAAACTAGATCCAATAAATTTCTCCATGGCTTCACTTATTCTTTCATGGATTCCACTCCTCCAACCTTCAAATCAAACTAGAACAAATGAATGAGTTTAGGGTAAAATAATGAATACAAAATCCCCATAAGGATGTTTAGGGTTCATTTGAAAATACCTGAGATTTAAGAGTGTAAATCCATTTAATCTAAGGGTTGAGGATCACCCTACACATTTTAGGTTGTGACATTTTTATGGGATTCAATCATTCAATTTAAGTATGGGTAACTAATGAATGGGACCACTTTATAGGTAAGATAAGTTGAGACCTTGGCTTTAGACTATTAAATTGTTTAGTAACAAATGACATTGAAAATTTAAAGTTAAAATCAAATAACGGTGAATGGGGTAGTTTAGCTAATGTTTTATAAATGCTAATTAATGGGAATTTAAAATGTATAGTGATATAACCTCATGAGGGGGAAATGTTCTTAAGTTATTAAACTAACTTAGGTAATATTGAACCAGTTCATATTTTAAACAAGGTGGATTAAAAAAATCCCTAAAAGGAGTTTTAAAATGAGAATAATCTTGGAATGAATTAATACTATTTAATTATTAATTTAGTTACAACAACTTTATGAATTTTTAAAAGTTATTGAGAAATAAATATTTAAACCTTGTTGTTAATATCTTGTTACAACCACTTTGTTTTAAAAAACAAATTCCGTAATTTACCTAATTAATTATTGAGTTTTTCTTGAGTTTTGTGTGGAAAAATTGTGGGTGTTACACTTAGTATCAGAGCTGCGAGTTCAACACTTGGACCCTTGGGCACACTTGATAAAAAAAAATTTAGCGCAACTATAGTTTAGAGCACATGACATTGTGGATAACTGAAACTGTGGAAAGACTTAGAAAATTTAAATGAACCTAGATGATGATGAACTAACTCTCATTTTGATTTGTGCAGGAGGTGTGGATTAGATGATGAGTTCTTACACACCGAGTTAGATTTACCACCCTCAAAGCATGGAGTCAATATTATTCGCCACAAATTTTTCAGACCATGCAAGAGGTCAATGCAGCTATACAACGTAGAGAAGTAGGGGAAAAATGATAGGAGCCATCACATGAGGCTCAACATCCTTCTTGGACTACCGAGGAGCATAGAGAAGATAACTCCCATATGGATTCATCTTGACCAGATTCACCGAGAGGGCATGGAGATAGGGTTGAGGGACATATAGAGAGATCTAAGAGCCCTAGACAGAGATATGGTCATGATGATAGACCTATAGTCGGGTAGTCGATGATAGCAGATCATATCAAAGAGATTATGAAGCTTCATCCATCTCATTTTGTTGGAGACACATGTGGATTTCAGGATGAGGCTTGGTTGGCAATCTTGAGTGGATGCTTTAAGATATGCCCATGTACTATTATCTTTGAAGAGATGAAGCGGGGGTTTGGTGGTGGGATGAGTAGCAGAAGATCCACATCGATTCCGAGATCACATTACTTGGGTTCTTGTAACCCAAATAACTCTCCTAGATATTTGGATGATTTTTTCTTTCATTCTAGCTCTAATGCTTCACATTTCAAGTTGCGCACCCATAGGGTTGCTCATTTGGAACTTTTCATAGGCTGTAGTCCTCCCGTGCACTCCCCACGCCATGCAATTCTTCTACGCACCCCTCTCGCAAATGCCTTAAAAATTGTCTAAGTTCTCGGTCTTCTTGTCACGCGCCCTCTTTCTTTCCACCGTCATCCGACCTTCCTCATTTGGATATTCGTGCCCTTCTTACATTTTCCCCTTTCACACTTCCCTCTTACACGTGCACCGCCACACCTTCCCATCGCACCCTCTTCACGCGCCCCTCTCGCATACATTCCTTAAAATCAGCCATCCCTTTTCTTCATCTTACAGGCTCGCGTACACCCTATTATGCCACGCGCCCTCCTCACACGTGCCTTCCATCTATTTCCCTTCTACGCCTCACGCCCGACTCCCAAACTTTAAAATTGAGGGTTCAAAATCAAGCCCTTAATGAGTCGACTCAAGAAAAGAAACAAAACTACATAAGGTGTCATATGTCATCTCAATGCACCTTCAAAAGGTGTGGTAAAAGCGAGGTCCCCAAACGTGTGCCTTTGGCCATCCACGTGTCCGAGCCCAAGAAATTTGCATCGGCCGTTGAAAAGTCTAAGGCATGGGAAGAGCCAGCAGAAGCCTCCACATGGGCCTCATCAGTGTAACTTCAAAGGTCTAAAGATGGGTCCCCAAATGTGCACTGGCCCTCCACATGTCTAGGGTCCAACATAGTTACTCCTAAACAAAAGGGACTTAGCCAAAACAAAAAGAAAACAAAGCAAGCTCACGGATGATGCCAAGTGTCCAACCGTCACAACTTCAAGAGTGAAAGGAGGGGATAAAGTCTTAGAATCCTATAGGGTTTCCATGTGGAGCTAACTACAAAGGTCCCACCCGAAAAGGGGTTTTGACATTATATATAGTGGGGCCCTTTACTCACCCAAGGGAATGAAGCAACATGTTTGTGGATGATGCCAAGTGTTGGCACGTCGCATTCCTAGGACCCTAAAAGGTAGAAAAATATTAAGAATGCACGGGGCTTCCACGTGGATCTTACATGGATAGACTCAAACCAAAAGAAGTTTGGAAAAGATTGGCGGAAGGTCAATTTAATGAAATATGAATCATGATGTCCACAAAGAATTTCAAATATAGTCCACCATTTTTTAGGCTGTCAGGATTATCATCTACCACCATAATGAAGTATGGGCTTCCTTTCTTGCCCAACAATGAACAACACATGGACACATGGGTTTTGCAGGAGAACTCATCATTGTTGCAGGTGAATTCAATGCATTTCTTGGGTAGTTGAGGGAGGATTTCAAAATTCTCTTCCCCCCTTCTCTTTCATTCTTCCTATATATTGTAAGGAGGGGCATTTTTCTAAGGTTTGGTCATTTTTTCTCTCCGCCCCCTCCCTCTTTCTTCTCTAGGGTCGAATGTGGAGTTTTAAGCCTCCTCTCTTTGCTTTGTAATGGCATTTTCTTGCCTCTTGCCCACTAATGATGTACTTTGTGAACTCATGGAGAAATAAAATTTGTTTCGTGATGTATTTTGTCCATCCTTTGCTTATTTTATTGTCTCTTCTTGTCTCTCATCATTGCAAGGTATACTTTGTATATTTCGA
Source organism: Taxus wallichiana var. yunnanensis (assembly GCA_018340775.1). NCBI lineage: Eukaryota > Viridiplantae > Streptophyta > Pinopsida > Cupressales > Taxaceae > Taxus > Taxus wallichiana. The sequence continues at coordinate 116,319,747 of CM031235.1, forward strand.
TGTCTATTGGAAGTTCTAAGAGCTATGTTTAATGGGTTTGAAGTGGTGTTGTGTGTAAAATTTATTTCGGCCTATGATGCATCTTGTCAATCCTCTCCATTACTCACCTCTCACCATTTCTAGTAGTTGGATTTGTGATTAGTAGCTTCCTTTTCTAGTGTATTACCACTTTAGTGTAGACGTTTTATCTCATGCACTCTCTCTACACTGTTCCCTTGGAAGGTTAGATTAGAATTAGATAGTTTTCCGCATCGAGTAGCTTGTGGCAAGTAGTTTAGGAAGAAGAAGTTGGCTTTCTCTAAAGGACCATCTCAAGCCCACAAGTCCCACATCTTGAGAGATGGTCCAATGTTATGTAGATTACACCGGATGCCCCACTCACATCTAAGACAATTTGGGGGTGTTTTAATTTCGCATCAAAATTTCTCTTCGAGGAGTGTTTCAGAGCCGATACTTGTCTAGATGGTTTAGCCAAGAGCGGATAGATGATTTTCATGATTTACGATAGGAATCTATGACAGTGGTTGAGTATGAGAGTCGGTTTTCTAACTTGTTTCACATCTTTGAGTACATGTAGGATGAGCGGGTTAGGATTCACGAGGTTCATCCGGTGCCCGAATTTGGATTTGGGAGGGTAGTACATATGCATTATGTCTGTAAAATTTAGATGAGGTTGTTAAGAAGGCATACATTGCAGAGGAAAACAACATGAAGACTTAATAGGCTACATATAGAGTGAGGAGTCATATTCGAAAATGTAGAATAGTTGATCGAGGGGGAACACTCCTCCTTGTGGTGGACATGGTTCAACATAGTCTTCCTTTAGGCCACTATAGCAATAATGAGCCCATCCACCATTTATACCTCCATAGATTTTTGATGCATAAAGAGGATGGAGTATGGGGCCTCCTCCAGAGGCCCCACAAGGACAAAGGCAACACCCATAGCTTAGTTAGTCGAGCTTGTACACAAGTGATGACAATATTCCACAACACGATCATCGGGATCTACTCCACAAACAACTAGAGCACTATGGGAGCCACTTCTTTTCGGAGAGAGCATGGTAGTTGTTATTATTGCGGTGTACTTGGGAACCATTAGAAAGAGTGTCAAAATAACCCTAATAACAAGGGTAAGGAACTGTTTGAGAGCCTTAAATTGGTGACATAGCACGTAGTCACAAGATTTATGTAGTAGTCAATAACCGCTACGTAGAGCACCAATGCACAGTGATAGAGACTTTTGGTAGCATTGGAGGTATATCTACCTCTATTTTTTAAATCATGATCTAATGATTCCTTTATTTCTCCATCATTAGTTGAGTGATACAGGCTTTTGGTAGTTAGGAAGAGCCTTAATTGGGATGTTGAGATGGCTTATGGAGCCAAGATCACAATGGAATCCTTAGTCAGGGAGTGTGTAGTTGACCTAGGACCCTTCACCATGATCATGGATCTTTGTATCCTTCCCTTGGGTTCCTATGGAGTCATTTTGGGCATGGATTGGTTATCTGCACACAAAGCTAGAGTGGATTGTTACAATAATGTAATCACTTGTGTAGATGATTTGGTGTTTGAGTGAGTGATAGTTGGGGTTAGGAGACCGATATCTATTCGCACTATTTCTGCTATGTAGCTTAAGCGGTGTGCTCGGTGTGGATGTCGGTTATTTTCTATTATAGTTCTTGATAGGTCGGAGGATGAGTCTAGTAGACCTTTAGTTGATTATCATCATTTTTAGGTAGTTTGTGGATGTTTTTATAAGCGAGTTACATGGTTTACCTCCCCACATGAGATATATTTTCATATAGATTTAGTTCCTGGAGTAGATCCTATCTCACCCGCACCATATAGAATGACCACCCCTAAGCTTTGTGAGCTCAAGTTACACTGGAAGGACTTTTGAGAAATTGATAATCCTTCCTAGTGTATCCCTTTGGGATGCACCGATGATTTTTTTAAAGAAGAAGTACGTATCTTCGCATTTGTGTATTGATTATAGACATCTGAGAAAAGTAACAATCAATAATAATTACCCCCTTCCACACATCGATGATTTGTTTGATGAGATGAAAGGGGAGATTTTTTTTTCTAAGATAGACCTTAAGTTAGATTATCATCAACTAAGGAATACAGATTTGGATATTCATAAGACAACATTTTGTATGAGATATGGCCACTACGAGTTCATAGTTGAGCCATTCAATCGACAAATGCCCCCACAATGTTGATGAGTTTGATGAATGGGGTATTAAGGAAATTTTTAGATCACTTCATGCTCATATTCCTTGATGAAATATTCATATACTATCACATGTGTGAGGAGCATGAGGAGCAACTTTGATAGGTTCTGCAGTGTCTTCATAAGAAGAAAATTTATGGGAACCTAGAGAAGTGTGCGTTGTTTCAATCTGGGGTTCAGTATATTAGCGACATTATTTCGGGGAAGGTATCGTAGTCGATCCTTCCAATATTAGAGCTATCATAGATTGGCCATTGCCTACTAGTGTGACCGAGGTGTGCAACTTTATGGGATTAGCAGGGTATTATAGGAGATTTGTTTAGGATTTCTTGCATATAACGCATCCCATCATATCCCTTCAATAGAAAGGCAATTATTATGTTTAGTCGAAAAATGTGAGAAGGCCTTTAAGTTACTGAGAGACCCCTTAAGGGATTGAAATTGGAGCCATATGGACTTCTCGGACACAAATGTCTTATTTATGTACCTAGATAGGTATATCTTCGACAAGATATTCTTGCAAAGGCACATCATCCACCCTATTCAGCCCACCCAAAGATGAAGATGATGCATGCTAAATTGAGACAGTTATATCAATGGAGATGAATTCGAGAGAAATGAAGCTCATTTTGTGTCTAGATTTTGGAGTGTTAGAGGGTGAAGGCTGAGCATCAACATCCATCCGGCCTTCTATATCTCCATGCCATATCGAGAATGGAATTGGGACACTATTTCCATGGATTTCATTCTTAGGCTACTAATGTTGAAATATCACCATGATGCCATCCTCGGTCACGGTTGATAAATTGACAAAAGTGGCTCAATTTTCTCTAGTGAAGACCACCTATAACTAGTGCAATAGCGTGAGTGTCTTGCATCCATGATTTCTTCCATGTTTTAGTCCTTTAGACATATTTATCAGATCCATCTCATGTATTGGATTGGACCATATTGTAGGTACAAGAGTAGGGATAGGTGATGGTGGAGCCTGTGTCCATTATAGAGTGTAGGACCATGGGCCTTTGACGGTGAGAGATTGATCGAGTCCGTGTCCAAGTGGGATTTTTATGACGAGACATCAACTACATGGGAGGAAGCAACTTTGTTGAGAGCCCAATTTCCACACTTGTTATAGTGACTTCCGGGAGGAAGTTAAGTCTAAGTGGAGGGGATGTGATGACCACTTCCCTTTGACACTTATTATACTATCTTTTGATTAACGTTGACTATGGATATCAACATTAGCATATTTGATAGGCAGTATAGATGTTAGACTATTGACATGGTGTGATTTATATAATCGATTATTTGCATAGATTGGTGTTTCAAAGTATTGATGATGATCTAGAGTTACTACTTTTTATATATCTTGACACATTGGATTTTGACATATAGATTATTGTTAGACGATCCACCTAGACATATAGAATTTGACATTGGAATTGAAATAATTTAGAATTATAAACAATTGATGAAATTGCTTGATTCTAGTGACGATTTAGTTTTTATTTGATGATGTGAATTGATACATGTATACGCATTTTATTATTTTGATGTCATTGATATGGTCACGAGGTTGAAAAGGCATTTTTTTATTTATGTAGGAAATTATAACACAACAAATAAAAGGGGATAAGAGACCAACAATGAAACAATTTTGGGTATTGGCAACTTGCTACGTTGACAACTTATGTTTTTGTATGTTCTAAGGTTGTTGATAATTTGTTAAGAGGTCCCCATTGGGGAGTAACCTCAAATGTGACCATGGTTAGATGTGTTTTTTTTTCCTTTTTATTTTAATTATATTGTGAGTATGTGATTTATTTCGTAATGTGATTCAATTTATTATTGTTAGTTAACGTGTTCTTATTTAAGTTGATTAATCTTGTTAATTAAAGTAACTTGGGATGTGAGCAAGGGGTATTAAATTTTAGTAGATTGTCCTTGATTTTATTATGGATTTGAAATATATTTTATTGTTTTCAGTGTTGTGTACTCAACCTTGCATGTCAAACTCGAATTTTTGCATTAGGGCTATATTTGGAGGCTTGTGAAACAAGCTAAGCTTGTCCTACACCTTTTAAATTCATCTACCAACTATACCTATGGGGTAAGGGGTAAAAATTAGGCCCTATTATGAGATTTGGAAGGTAAAAAGGTGAATTTATTGCGCTTTCTTGCATGAGCTTTTCATTTTTTCCTTGGAGTATGATTATGGTTTGTGTGGAAGGATAACCTCGTAATTTTCTCACCCACCAATTTATTAGCTTTGGTTTTGGTTTTTGACCATGTGATGTGGAGTGGAGGAGAAATGATGTGGAATCCTACATGGAGCCACATCACCACTCTCTCCTCTCTTTTCTATTTATGTATGTTGTTTTGAAGTTTTGGGGTGACATGTTTTATTTTCACTCTTGCATTTTGGAGGAGCTTTCTTTTGGAGTTATTTTTTGAAACTTTGGAGTTTGTATGTTCTTGATTTGGACATGGAAAATCTCAAAGCTTGTGCTTGTGGATTAGATACTTTTATAATGGCAAGGTAGGGACATCACGCTCTATTTTGGGCAACACACCAAGTACACATTTCTTTACCTTTTAACTAACTCCTAGATGATGGAGTGGACATTATTTTATTTTTATTTGTTGTGAAAATGGTTTTAAAATGAATGAATGTTGTATGTTTGGTTTTGGGGATAAAATGAAATTAAGGTTGTGTAGGAGAAGGAAAATAGGGATATATTGAGGGAGGAAAAAGAGTTTATGTTATGAATTTTGAGGGAGTTTTGGGTTGGGTGTCCCACCTTGCCATAATAAGAAAGATTTCTAATTTATCTTTATATGTTTATTGAGGGAGGGATAAGAGTTGAGGGAGACATAAGAGAAATTGAGGGAGGGATAAGATTTTTGTTGTGGTTGTGTGAATGAAGTTTTGGAGGCTTTTTAAGGTGGACACCTACACCCTTTCGGAGGAATAAGTGATTCCCCATGTTTCTTCTCTCCCTTGGCTTGAATTTAAGCCTTTGTGCTTGGGAAAATTGTATGTTTGTTGTATTTTTGTATTGTTCTTGTGTGTGGAAAGTTTTGTGTGAATGGTTATTTTGGAATCCTTGTAAAAGTTTTCATGGTTGATTGATACCCTCTATTGCTTCAAACTCGGGTGCTAATGAGGAAGATGGCTTCTCCTTCTCATTGGATTATAGTTTGGGTGAAGAGCATTTCCTACTCCCCTTTCCTTTTTGTTGTGTTTGGACATTGAAGAAATGAAGGAGTTCAAGTTGTTATCTTGGAAAGTTTTGTGTTGAAGAATATTGAAGATAGAGATAGTTATTTTCTTGTTGATTTGGCCATATTGTTTGCACTTAAGTGGAAGGCTTGTATACTCTTGAATTTTAAAAGAGACTCTTGTAGACTATTATTATCAAGTATGTATTGAAAGTGATTGAAGAAAAAACATTTGAAAGTTATAATTTATTAAAAATGTATTCTTTCAAATATGGAAATGTATCAAGGTTGCTTGTGTTTATTTCTTGAGAAATGGTTATTTGTAATGGAAAACATATAATGAAGTTACCATTATTTACTTGTTGAAATGTTATCATTATTATTATAAAGGGAAAGGAAACTTGCATTTAGTAAATGGTTAAGATCCATCTCTCTTTTAGAGTTTAAATGCAATTTTGTTGGAAAAGAAATCGTGTAGTTGTTTCTTATGCACTCTGCAATGTAAAAGCTATGAAATTAGTGCAATTAGTCATGAAATGAATTAGTCCTTGTACTTGTACAATCTTGTATTAAATTAGTGAATTTGGAACTCGGACTAGGCATATATAAAAATATATATTGATCAATATATATTTGTATATATTTCTCTTTAACAAACTTTATTTTTACACAGCGACCGAGCGTCACTCGAATAACCGGCGCCTATAGACCGAGAAACTAGTATCGAGTCTCTGCGAAGTGTTCTGATCTAATAAAATTATCTCGTAGTTTATGTTGCATGATTTATGTTTCGTAAAACAATAAAATAGAGACTAATAACTCTTTTGAAACTTGTAGAAGCACATACATATGTATATATTGAAAATTATATAAATTTACGTGTGATTTTTCATAACTATTAGATTTATCGAGCAATGCCAACGAATTTACGGTGTTGGTACTACGGTTGAATGAATGACACCGGTCGCTTTGTGCACGGATCTTCTTTCTCAAAAATATTTTTTGATCAAACCAAAAAATTAAATGTTTTTTTTTTAAACTTGAGTGCAGATCCAACCACATAATGGTCTTATAAACACATATATACATATATACAAGCATGTATATATGTATATGAGTGTATATCTTCATAGATCTAATGGAATAGGGTTTTCCCATATAATAAACTCAAGTAATGCAAATAAGTAAATAAAAAAACCAGATTCATGGTGGAATATCTACAATAAAATAAATAGATAACCTTGTAATAGAAAACCCATGAATAAAATAAACTAAATAAGGAATGGAATGGAGGAAGTCTCCTCCCATTTGAAAACTAGATCCAAGAAATTTCTCCACATGACTTCACTTCTTCTTCCATGGCTTCCCCACTCCTCCAACTCGTAAATCAAACTAGAACAAATGAATGAGTTTAGGCTAAAATAATGATTAAAAAGACCCCATAAGAATGTTTAGGGTTCATTTGAAAATACTTTGATCTAAGGGTGCAAATCTATTTAATCTAAGGTTTGAGGATCAACCCTACACATTTCAAGTTGTGGCATTTTTATGAGATTGAATAATTTAATTTAAGTATGGGTAACTTATGAATGGGGCCGCTTGATGGTTAGGATAAGTTAAGACCTTATCCTTCAACTCTTAAATTGTTAAGTAACAAATGATATTGAAAATTTAAGGTTAAAATTAAATAATGGTGAATGGGGTAACTTAGCTAATGTTTTATAAAGGTTAATTAATGGGAATTTAAAATGTATAGTGTTATAACCTCATGGGGGTTGGGGGGTGGGGGTTAATGTTGTTAAGTTGTTAAACTAACTTTGGTAATATTTTGTTAGTTGATATTTTAAACAAAGTGGATTAATGGAAACTCTAGAACCTAATTTTTAAACCCGGAATAATATTGGAATGAATTAATAATATTTAATTATTAATTTAGTTACAAAGAACCTTATGAATATGTTAAATTTATTGAGAATGACATATTTAAACCTTGTTATTAGTATCTTGTCATGCAACCCCTTTGTTTAAAAACATAAAAATTATTCCGTAATTTACCTAATTAATTATTGAGTTTGTCTTGACTTTTTGTGGTGAAATTGTGGTCACATTACACGGATCTTCCAAGAGCTCAACTTTATCTTATCATTTTTATGGGATTTATTTCCTCTATGGCTAGTCTGTTTTAAACCCCAACTTCCATTCACACCAATTTAAAACCATTCTTTGTTCTCAACTCTATGGTTTCTCTGTTTTTGCAGTTTTCTTTATTTTCTGGTTGGCCTGAAATTTGGTTAGAAATATGCAGACTGCATAAAACATGGGAGCTTGAGACCGAGAATGGAGATAAACATGTAACCCAAATGTATCCTCATTTTTCTATATATATATATGGATATGTATTTGTGTCGAGGAGGATTCGATTATCTCTCGAGAGAAAATGATACTACTTCTTGTCATTTCTTTTTTGTTGTATACAAAAGAAAAAGAAGAAGAAGTTGGGGATTAGAAGGAACGGAATGGTTTCCAATGCTTGTGATTTTCAGAGCTCAACTAGTAGGATGAGATAAATGCCTCACGAAGGAATAGTAAGGTCGAGTGGTGCCTGCAGATTTGAATTTGTGTACAAGGGTGTCAAAAAGATAGATAGAAAATAAAATGAAATTTTGAACCATATCAAGCCAACAAATTGGACAACCTTGAGGAAATAAAATTGGTCTCTTTAAGTGTGATCACTATTGGTTTTACTAAAAATGGGATTTTGATAGAGCTTTGGGACAAGGTATGGGTGCAAAACGAATAGCTTGGGGCCACATGCAACTATTTGGCATCACATGAAAACAAACGGTGGTCTTAATTGAATGTGAGTGCAACCTTCTTGGAGCCCCCACATACCCACTTCCCGATAGTTCTCACGCATGGTCTCTTTACCTTTTTATTTCATAATTTTTGAAATTTGGTTCTTCATTTGCAATATAATAGAAACATTAAACCACTGGATAATATTATAAATGGATATGTAACCAAATTTAAATAGTGTAAGGAAATAAAACTCCACCTTGTAATTTTTGAAACCGATTTACAATTTAAACATTGACTGTGGTCACTACCATATCCTTATACGATGATACGTAGTTATCCGAATTAGGTGCATGTATCTAATGGTATTAGCAAGAGTTATATGATGTCATAAAATAAGACAATCCATTGCCTACCTTGTAAATTTATAAAAATACAAATGTCCAAGACTCATAAAACAACATTGAGTCCCGTAAAAGAGATATCAAGTGTCGTATGTGTTCTTTGTTATGTAGAGAGTCACGTCAAGTATTAGCTTGACCCGTTTGATCATTTGCACTCTCTTCATTGCTTCTCTAGCAACCTTGTTACTCTATTTTGTAATTTTAAGGAGATGTTATAACTGAAAAGTTGGTTTATGTTTTGACCCACTGTTTGGTCCCTAAAAATGAAATGTTTGTCCACCTTCACAAACCTCTTGTATTTTTACTAGACAATTTCCTGAAACCTTCAATTTGGGAATGATATTCCTAGTTAGTTTGGCAAAGAAATTTTATAGGCCTTCGATTACATTTTGGCTAGGTCAAATTGTACTAATTATGACCGGTGGCTCTAGAAAACCCGTTTCCATTTGAAACACGTTTGCCAGTTCTCATTCCCGTTGAATCTGGTGAATTCTCCATATATAGGGAAAATTGTAGGAAATTCCTTGTTACTCATTCTTCCATTGAGTGTTATTTTTGGACATGGCTTTCTAAGCCTTTGAGCTAACTTTTGATCATTTGTAACTAGGCCAATTATGACCGATGGCCTCAGAAAATTGGCTACCAATCGTAAACTATTCATCAATTCTGAATTCCATCGGTCCCTGTGAATTTTGGGTGTGTAGGAGGACACATATATATTTACTGTTATCCATCTTTTCCCTTTAGGAAAAAAATTTTGAACATGACCTTGCATAAGGGAAATGGAGGGTCACCAATTGTGTGGACTCACATTCGGTCCCAATATCGAGCCTAGAATGATCCATCCCGAAGCGAGAAAAAGGACCAGCGAAAGGAGCCATGTGTCAACTCAACGCAAATCCAAGGGTGAAATCTAAAATGGGGTCCCCAAGTGAGAAAGAGCCCTCTATGTGGCTAGAGTTCGAAAAGATGCACATAGGGTGTTAAAAGTCTTAACAAGGGATGAGTCGGAGGAAGCCTCCACGTGTCTCAACGATGCACCTCCAAATATTAGGTCCAAGCCAGGTCCCCAAACAAGTGCAAGCCCTCCACATGTTTAGATTCAAACATATTTCTCCGCCAAACAAGAAGGGACTAAGCCAAAACACAAGGAAATGAAGGGATGACATGTAGATGATGCCAAGTGTCCCACCATCACAGCTTTGAGAGCTAATCACAAATGTCCCACCCATAAAAGGGTTTTGGCATTATACATAGTAGGGCCCCTTACTCACCCAAAGGAATGAGGAAAATAGTGTTCACTCAAGGCTCAAATCAGCTAAGTATAAGAAAGGGTTAGTGGAAGCCTCCACGTGTCTCATCGACAATCCTTCAAGGGCTGAATCCATGAGTGGTCCCCAAACAAGCCCCAACATGCCACGTAGCCAAGGTCCGAGAAAGGTTTCTCCATTCGTTGAAAATTTCAAGATTGGGACAAGCTGGAGTAATCTCACACGTGCCTCATTGGCACAACTCCAAAGGAAGAATCAAAAGGTAGGTCTCATATGAGTGCAAAGCTTCCACGTGTCCAAGGCCTAAAAAAGGATTTCCGGTTGTTGAAAAGTCCAAGAAAAGTAGCAGAGCTAGTGGAAGGAGCCACGTGATAACTCGACACAACTTGAAGTAAAATCCGGAGGTAGGTCCCAAACATGCATGAAGCCTTCATGTGTCTAGGGTCATATGTAGTGATCTTCCAAACAAGAGGGGGTTAGCTAGAATGCAAAGGAAATAGAGTAGGCTTGTGGATGACACCACGTGTCTCTTCGGCACAACTTCAAGAGTGAAGGGAGGGGGTGAAGTATTAACATGCATGGAGCTTCCACATGGATCTTGCATGAATAGAATCTTTTAAATATTGTGAGCCCACATTAAATGCTTGACCCTTGATCTTCATAAATCCATAACCTTCGACTGGAAGCTTAGATATAGCCAAGAGGATACTTTTTGGAAATCTCTCGATGTCTGCTACTCAACTAAAACTAGATATCCTTAAATGTTTTCCACCATTCTTGAATGTGTCAGGCTTCTCACTTAGCCCCATAATGAATTATGGGCTTCTTTTCTTTCCCAACAAGGAACATCGATGGAGGCATGGGTATCGGAACAAAACCCATATTTGTTGCAAGTGAATTCATTTCCCTCTTGGGATGGTTGAACAAGAATTCGGATTTCCCCTATCTCCTCCTCTAATTCTTCCTATATATTATGAGGAGGGGCATTTTGGTAAGGAGGGGGAAAATTTTTCTTTGCGCCTCCCTTCTTCTCTATTCCACAGGCAAATTTGTGGAGTTTCAAACCTCCCATTCAAATTGTAATGCAATTTCTACCTCCTAGCTACTGTAATGCACTGTATCAATTTTGGAGCAATGAGATAAGTCTGTGGATGATTTCAACCCCCTCTTGTGTTCATTGCATCTACCTGGTCTCTCATCACAGTTTAGTCATCTATGTGGTGGTTGTATTGTGTTTTTATGGTTTGTGTTTATTGCAAAGCAGGTGTTCATCATTCCTTTGGTGCATCACCCTTATTAGTCTAGGTTTTATTTCTTTCATCTCCTTAACCTTTTCTCCTTGACAAGTTAGAGTAGGTTTTAGAGTATCTTCTGCAATATGAACATGTGCACCTGAATAGAGGAATAGGAAATGGCCTTCATCTAGAGATCTCTCTCGATTCACAAAGTCCCACACTTTGACAGACGCTCCATGTTATGCAATCACACTATGAGTCTCAACCCATCGAGTTGTAGACTTTAGGGGTGCTGTGATTCTACAAAAATAGTTTTGGCATGCCCTTTGGGACGATGGAGTTAGATTTTTCTCATCTTTCTGAGGTGTCTCAATATCAAACAACAAATCTTAAGCCACCATACAACCACACCTAATAGTTTTGTCATGCCCAATGGGACACAGGAGTTAGATTTTTCTCATCCTTCTGAGGTGTGTCATTAATCAAATAGTAAATCTTAAGCCACTATGTGACCACACCTAACAATTTTGGCATGTTCGGTGGGACATTGGAGTTATATTTTTCTCATCTTTTGGAGGCGTCTCATTATCAACCCAAAAATTTTAATCCACCGTGTGACCACACCTAACATTTTTGGCATGCCCGGTGGGACACTAGAGTTAGATTTTACTCATCTTTCAGATGTGTCTCATTATCAACCAGAAAATATTAAGCCATCGTGCGACCTCACCTAATAGTTTTGGCACACTCGGTGGGACAAAGAAGTCTTCATTTTATTCCAGCAAGATTGATGTGCACTTGTTGTAAGTTTCCATCTTGAAATAAGCTTTGAAATTTCACATCTGGTGACTCCTAAGAGGCAAAATCCACTGGTTTCAGTAGTCTAAGTTTGGTGGACTCATGAGAAGAATCCAAACGCGATCAAGAACTAGAGAAGAGGGAATTTTTGTCTATCTGAATTTATCCCCAGAAAGAGCAAGGAGAGGAAGAAGAGCCCAAAGGTATCCATCTCCACCAAACAGGACATTTTCAACACCTCCACCTAGTAGGCATTTCATTCAACTCGACTAAAGTCCTTCAATCAATCGGATGGCACATCCCAACCCCTACATCAACTTCCTGGTAGTAGCATGTTGGCTCTCAATGCAAAAATACACTTCCGGTTGCATCAACGAAGAGCGTTCCATATTTTACTGGAGAGAACCAGACGACTCTGATTGACCACATCCTAGACATTGCGATGTCTGTGAAATCCATGAAATAACTGAAATGGAAATTGTTGTTAAGTTATTTGCATCCTCCTTTAAAGGTAAAGCTTTGCAATGGTTTAGAAGCCTAACAACATGATCTATCTAGAATTGGGACCATTTGTGCATAGCTCTCCATAATCAATTTGGAGAAAAGGGGGATAACCTATCTTTATTGGAGTAGTTGACAACAATCAAGAGGGCTCCTAATGATTAGATGAACAACTTCAACTTTAGATTCCAGCGGACGTGGGATAGGCTTCCGGTGGCCGCGAGACCAATAGACGAAGGTTCTTTTCTATACTTCTTTAAAGCTTTAAATTTTTATATTTCCATGATGATTCAATCAATGAGAGGTATAACTTTACCTACATCTTATAACATTGCTATTAGAGCTGAAAATTGTTTAATTCAGGTTGGTAAACTTGCACCTAGGCCACCTATGCCTCTATATTCAGAACTAGGAGATCCAAGTACTAGTCAAGCACCCACACTAGGTCCCATTCCTACTCCAAGGATTCGAGTTCAACTAAAGCTTCCACCTCATCTTCTAGTTCCTCAAATGAGCTTCAAGAAGTCATGAAGCAATTGCAAAACTTGGGTAATGATTTGGTGACACTTAAGAGGATACAAGCTCAAAATCTCAGATCATATTAGCCTCAAACTCAACTCAATAGACCTCCATATCATCCTAATAGGCCACCCATATAAACTATAAATTGGAATCAAGCCAAACCTCTAGCTAACAGACCATTCCAAAGCATTACAATCCTAATGTTCCATCCACATCTAGAGCTTTAGTACTAGTGCAAAATAATATGGCTCGGGAATATGATTGGTTTTTTCCATGCAATTAACCTCATAACCAGTCAATGTGTTTCAATGGTGCTTTGAATCAAGCCCTTATGGTGACAACAACAGGTGTAGAACAAGAGACAAGCCAAGAAGGAAATCAGTAGCAGGAAATAACTCAGCAAGGAACATCTTCGAATGAGACCACACTTATCAATTGGTAGGCTAAAGATTTCTGCAGTATGAATCAAGCACCTTCTCAAAGTGTAGCAGCCAATACATGGTCCAAGAAAAGGAATATTGGAGAAGGACAGTCATCAAATTCAAATGATCCACAACCCTATATCACTCAATAGGGTGTTAGGAATCAAAGTGCAGCTCTTAATGTGTAAGGACAGCCCAAACCACCTTCTAGACCAGCCCAAGTGTTGGTTACAACAACCCATGTACAAGAGAAGAATGTGCAAGGCAAGGGGTAGCAGAGAGATAGTTCATCTCCATTCAACATCATTGAACAGATGAAGAAAAAAATGTAAACATCTCGATGTGGGAGTCATTGGCTATCCCAGGACAGAGAGACCTATTGCAAGCTGCTATGGAAAATTGGTTAGTGTCAAACCAACCACCCAATCAACAAGAAAAGGTGCTTACCAATGCATCTCGGAAAGGAGAAAATCAAGGAAATGACCAAGGTAAAATTCTGAAGCCCCCCCATTCTATGTCTCATTGATCATTGGAGACAAGTTAGTGCATAATTGCATGATTGATTTAGGAGCAAGTAGCTCAATCATACCGAAACAAATAGCTAATCAGCTAGGTCTTCAATATGAAGTCATCTCCAAAGGCATAGTGCAATTGGATGGGACAGTGGTAAAAATGGTTGGAGTAATCAAATATTTGAGCCTCACATTGCATGCATGTCCCAATGTGACTATCTTGCAAGACGTATCAGTCATAGACTTGCCACCTCTCTTTGCATTTTTCTTGTTTCATGTTTTATTAACTAAGCTATAAATTGAAACTAATACCTACATAGCTTCAAAAGAAAATTCTAATTAAACAATGAACCATCAAGATAAGAGCTTAAAGGAAATGCTTCTTCAATGCATAAATGAAATTACATGCTAAGTTATATCCTACTCTCTATGATTGCTAACTTAAACAATCAAAGTGTATTATTGCTTGATCTCAAGGATTGAGAATGGAATCTCACCAAGAATGGCTACAAGGCCATTTTGGATCTTCCCATATTACTCAATTTTGAGTGAAAGGATGCAAGATGCAGAAGCTATTTCCAACAATGGAGAATGGCTCAAGATCAAAATGCTTTTAGTTTTCACTATTCAAAGTACGGTGCAAGAAGAAAGGTAAGAAGAAGGGTTCTTTATATAGATTTCCTAAAGAGGCAAGGCTAGAAAATTGATGAATGTGGGATAAAGGTAAAACAAGATTAGGAATGAATAAGGTTGCTTTATAAAAGGTAATATTGATTTAGAAGAGTTTAATTTGTCATTAGTAAGTCATGGGAATTGGGGGATGTTTTAATTAATCAAAGGTGATTAATTAATAGGTAGAGGTAAGCTTAAAGAAGCTAATTAGAGGAAAATCAATATGATTTGCGGGATGTAAGAGAGGAATTTTATCCAATAAATGGTAATTTATTGATTTAGAGTTGTGAGTGTAATTAATTAATAATAATTAATTAACCCAAGTAGAAGCGGATATTAATTAACGAAAGGTTGTTAATTGACATCCTTAATGATAGGAAGACTAATTAATTAACAAAAGGTTGTTAATTAACAAATATGAAGAGGAATGTTAGCTAATTAGTGGAAAAATGCTAATTATTATAGAAATGATGAGAAAGAGGATAATTAGTGTAATCTTAGCATTAAAGGTTGTGTAAGTGGATTTTAGGTGTCTACACTTGTCAAGAGACTTCACCGCTAAAATTGGAGGTTATTTATCTGCTGATTGGTCACATATGTTATTCAGAACAAGGTATGGAGCTAAGGCTACAATCAGATCTGAGCCTATTGCAAACTTTCACATAGAGCCTCATACACCAAACCCAATCAATTCAAACTATTCATCATTTGATCAAGAAGCAGATACCAAAGTTGGATGCATTCTAGACTTGAATCTTGATGAATGGGAAAACAAGAGACATGAATTTGACCCTTAAAAAGAAATGGAAGAATCTAAATTAGGAGTATATTGTTTGCATGAAGATATTCAACCCCTCCCTAGCATCACCAATTCAAACCAGAAGGATGATAATGAGGTATGACGGTTATTCTTTGATGGCTCAAGGAGTAGACAAGGCATAAGAGGAGGAATTATGATCATCTCACTACAAGGTACAAAATATTACTCAGCTTTCTGTTTCCAATTTTCTTTCTCAAACAACACAGCTGAGTATGAAGCCTTGATTCATGGATTGCATCGGGCAAGAAAGAGCGGCATTAAAAAATTACAAGTGTTTCGCGATAGTGAGCTAGTTGTGAATCAAGTCAGAGGACAAAATGCTGCCAAGAATGATCTATTAAAGAACTACAAGAATCGGGTATGGGATCTTATTAAGGACTTTTAATCTTTTAGCATCAATTCCATCTCAAGAAATAATAATGAAGCCGCATGACATTGGCAAAGCAATCGGGGCAGCATTTGATGTTGTAGAAATTATCAAGAGTGAGAAATCTCAACCCCATATTAAAGTGGTTATAAGACCAGTTGTTCCAGACAACAACACAAGTAGGAAAGTATTTGAGAATGATCAACAAATTGTCAATTTTCTACAAGAAGAAGCTGAGTTCTCTGCCAGAAACCAAGACAAGTTGGAACATCAGTATGGTGACCAAGTGGTACAGCTAGGAACAAACAAATTACCAAAAGGTCTTGTAACTTTGGAGTCAATCTTCAACCCAAATGATCAATTCCGAAAGGAGAAGGCAAAAATTCAGGTAAAGGGTGAAGATTAGAGCCCATTTCAATAGATGAAGGCAAAACATTGCAAATTGGCAAAGTACCCCACAAGAAAAATCTGAATTCATTCAAATTTGTTGATAATTCCTGAGATGTATTTTCTTGGACTTACAGGATTTAAGAGGTTTGAAGACAAAGTTGGCACAACACACTATTGAGCTAGATATGGGATCTAAACCTATTAGAGAGAAGCAAATGGCGGTAAATCCTCACATTGAACCTCTCATGAGGAAAGAGTTGAACAAGCTGATTGAAGCTAGCATCATCTTCCTATCAAACATTCAAGATGGGTTGTAAAGTTGGTGCCATAAGGAAAAGAAACAAATAAATCAAATTGTGTGTAGAATTTTGTGATCCGAATAGAGCATCACTAAAGGATCATTATCTACTTCCATCAATGGAACAAATCTTGCAGGTTGTAGCTGGCTCCAAAAGGTTTTCATTGTTAGATGGATACTTAGGCTATAACCTGATTATGGTGAAAGAAGAATACCAGTACAAGACAACCTTCACCACAAAATGGGGCACATATGCTTACAAGAAGATGCCATTTGGACTATCCAAAGCTAGAGCAACATTTCAGAGAGCTATGGATATGGAATTTAAAGTCTTAATCAACAACATGGTGCTGATATATGATCTAGATGATATCACCGTATTCTCAAAGAATGCGTAAGACCACCTCTTTCACCTCAGGAAAGTATTTTAAAGGTGTAGAAGGTTCAGAGTGTCATTGAATCCAAAGAAATGTGTATTTTTGGCACATGAGGGAAAGTAGTTGGGCCACATTGTCTCAAGAGAAGGGTTAGAAATTGACCCTAAAAGAGTTGGAGCCATTAGAACACTTCCATTGCCACATTGCAAGAAATCTCTCCAAAGCTTCTTGGGAAGGATTAATTTTGTCCGTAGATTTGTGCCTGGTTTTTCCATTCTTGTGAAGCCTATAATGATGATGCTGAAGAAGAGTCTTGCATTCAAATGGACAATCAGAAGGTAAAGATATTTTTGAGGCTATCAAGCATGCAATATCACAAGCCCCAACTCTTATTAACCCAAAATTTTCAAAGGATTTCATGTTGTATTCTTTTGGAGGGTCAGACACAATCTCAGCTATCTTGGTATAACTAAATAGAGAAGGTTTAGAATAACCCATAGCATTCTTCAGCCAAATCCTGGAAGATTATGAAATAAGGTACTCTTTTATTGAGAAACATGTTCTGGCTATCAGCAAAATTTTGAAGAAGTTCAGACACTTGGTCTTGAACAACAAGATTCAACTACTAGTGTCTCATGTTGGTGTCAAGGAATTTCTTCTGAATAAGGATTTCAATGAGAAGAGAACAAGTTGATCACTTCGGTAATGGAATATGATATTGAAATCAAAGTGACTAAGTTGGTTCGTGGCAAAGGTCTGTGTGAGTAGCTCACTTCCAAACAACAAACTAAGTCAACAGATGAAGAAGAGGTTGTCCTTTTACTACAAAATAATCAAGAACAACCAGCTAATGATGTTCCCATTCCATGTTGGACTCAAGACTTGGTGCATTATCTCCAAACAGGTTTGTACCCTCCATAAATGAGAAAATCAAGGAGAAATTACTTTACATTACAAGCCATTTTGTATGTGCTTATTGACGATGTTTTGTTCAAAAGGGACACCAATGGTGTTCTATTGAGGTGCATTGGGACAGTCCAAGTTGAGAATATGTTACATGAGTTCCATAACGGAGAAGTAGGAGGCCATTTTGCTCCATGGGTAACATCTCTCAAAATTATGAAGGCTGGTTACTATTGGCCTATTGTGTTTAGTGATTGTTACACTTGGATCAAGAAGTGTAAAAATGTGCATTCTTCATAGGAAAAGAAAGATTAGCGGCACTCCCATTGCACCTAATTTCAGTTGACCATCCATTCATGCAATGGGGATTGGACTTCATTGGGGTCATCAATCCAAACTCAAGCCAAGGCCACAAGTGGATTCTCATAGAAACAAACTATTTCACCAAGTGGACGGAGGTGGTAACACTCAAAGAAGTAAACGAGTCAAGCATACTAGACTTTTATGAAGGGATAGTGACTAGGTTCAGAGTACTCGACCACTATCATATCAAATAATGCATTGGCATTCCTTGGCACAAAGATAACTGAATGGGCTATCAAGAATGATGTATACCTCAACACCTCTTCAAACTATTACCCTCAAGGTAATAGCCAAGCAAAGTCCAAAAACAAGAACTTACTTGAGAATCATCGGAGAAGAATTCTTAATGAAAATCAGAGAACTTGGCACAAAAACTCAAAACAACTATTAGATAGATAAAATCACACCCAAGAGGTCTAGCACTGACGGCTCTCCATTCAAGCTTGTATACAAGAAAGAAGCATTTATGCCTATATAACTTGAGTTTCTAGCATTAGAACTCATGAAACTCATTAGGAAATTAGTGCTCACATTATTGTTTGTAATAGTTAAATGTAATATTCATATATTACATTAGTAATTTAGTGTGTTAGTATGATATTAATATTGTTATATTAATATCATATTTGTGTGAGAAAAATAAAAGTTTGTAATATTATTAATATGATTTATTAATCAATTCATTATTAATAATATAGGATAATATGTATTAGTTGTGAGTTTGTTGAATAAACAACTCACATAGCTATTTGGGAGTTGTGTGAGAGATTGTTGGGTTTGAGAGTGATTATAGGAGAGATATGTGAGGATATTATGGGATTAAAGATTGAAGTTGAATTTTTTAAGGAGTTCATTCTTCTATATATTGTAAGCTCTCTCATCATGTAATTGCTCAAGTTTTAATCTATCAATTATTTTCGATATTTTATTTGTCTTTGGATTTTTCCTATTTTCATGTGCTAATGTCAAATTGTTGCTGCTAAATTTTCAATCAAATCTGGAGCTTTTTATCATCCGGTATCAAAGGTTTTTCTCTACAAGTGTAGGAGAAGAAGAAGAAGAAGATGGTTGAAGGAATCCCGTAAGAAAATTCCCAGCAGACACATCACATTAAAATGAACTCAGTTTACTCATATGACATCGATTGATGTCTCATTTTTTTATGGAAAGATAAGAACAAGACACACAATATTGCAATTTACATTAGCTTTAGATTCATCTTGTATCTATGCATAAAATTCTGTGTAAGTTGAGTGAAATGTTTTGTTGTTTTTAAAAAAACATTTTATAGATTGAATGTATCTAAAAAACCTAGATTCAAAATATTATGAAATTTATTGGGTTTTTTTAGTTATTATCTGGAAAATGTTTTTTAAAATTGTACAAAAACCCAGTTTCTAGTTTAAGAGAAAAGTGGAAATAAAAACAGGAATCTGAAAAAAGAAAAAGTGGTGCGTAATAAATTTATGTAATTTTTTAATTGGACACATTTTTTTCTTGCGCGACGGCGTCCATAGTCAGGGGGTGGATTATCGATTGAATCCAACACTTAGAAAAATTGTGTAATGAGCCTAAAAGCTACATTTTCTAACTAAGTAGCATCACCATGGAGGTTGGAGGAAATGGAGGAAGGAGGTTAATCAGTGACCTCTCGCTATCCATAAATGAAGGGGCCACACAATGAATTTGTGTGTTTAATTTTGATTGTGTATTGTAATAAGAACAAATGATTTATTCATGTCCACTCTTGTAATAAGTGAGCTCCTACGTGAGAGATTTCATATATTTTCCCTTGAATGTAAAAATGGGAGTGGGGAAATGTGTATGCTGCTATGAAAGTGGTTGGTGGTCTATTAGAAAACTAATTTGATAGTTTGTGAATCTCTTAGAAAATCACATACAGAGTGGTTAATGGTTCCACTAGAAAACTCTGTTGGAGTTGATGGTACTCTTTGAAAACCATCGTATTGTAGAACATGAGTAGGTACTAGAAAGAACTCACCCATGTTCACACTAAGGGGGTGAATGTTAGGAAATTAGTGCTCACATTATTGTTTGTAATAGTTAAATGTAATATTCATATATTACATTAGTAATTTAGTGTGTTAGTATGATATTAATATTGTTATATTAATATCATATTTGTGTGAGAAAATAAAAGTTTTTAATATTATTAATATGAGTTATTAATCAATTCATTATTAATAATATAGGATAATATGTATTAGTTGTGAGTTTGTTGAATAAACAACTCACATAGCTATTTGGGAGTTGTGTGAGAGATTGTTGGGTTTGGGAGTGATTATAGGAGAGATATGTGAGGATATTATGGGATTAAATATTGGAGTTGAATCCTTGTTTTAAGGAGTTCATTCTCCTATATATTGTAAGCTCTCTCATCATGTAATTGCTCAAGTTTTAATCTATCAATTATTTTATTTGTCTTTGTATTTTTCCTATTCAACTGGAACTAGCTGAGTTTGAGCCTATGGAGATCAGGTATGTAGAGTTGATGGAGTTAGAAGAAGCAAGAGAACATGTAATACAAACCATGGAGAAGAATCGAGAATTGATCAAAAAGAGATTTGACAAAAAAGATAAAGCCAGGTCATTTCAAGTTGGAGACTTGGTATGCTGAAGTGGGATGCGAGACCATGCAAAGCCAGGAAAACATTCCAAGTCAGGTGCCATATGGAGTGGTCCATACATGATCATTGAATGAAAAGGTAGAAATGCCTTCCAGCTGGCTAAGTTGGATGGTGAAGAATTATAGATTCCAGTCAATGGGATTAATCTCAAATATTGCTACTAGAAGGAGAATTCTCACCCTTGTACATATTAGTCTAGGATTTCCAATTCCTCCAAGTACTTATGCACATTTTTGTTGCCATTAGAATAGGTCTCATTTCCCTAAGTGCTCCGGCATAGGTTTTTTTGCTCCAAGGTTGTATCATTGTACAGTTTGATGTGCTTTGAGTGAATGTTGTAGCGGTCCATTTCGGGAACAGGTGAAAACCCTAGGTCAAGACAATTTTCTACTCTCAGAAATCTCATCTTCAAGATTTTCTTATGAAAATTAAGAGTGCGGAGCAATGGGGTAGGTTTAGGGTCACCAAGTGCAAGTGTCAGATTCAAGTTTCAAAGAATAGGATCAGTATTAGGCTATCATCTATGACTCTATGCCTAATGGATACTTCAAGGCAACTGATCCATTCACCTAGTAGGCAGGTGATTCTGTGAGTCACCAAATTGTTAGCCAATTTTGCCCCTTAGGAAAAATTGATCGAACGTGACCTTGCACAGGGGAAATAGAGGGGTCGGCCTAGTCATGTGGACTCACATTCGATCCAAAAATTGGTCCCAGAATGATCCAACCCGAAGCAGAGAAAAAGGACTGGTGGAAGGAGCCACGTGTCGGCTCGGTGCAACTCCAAGGGCCAAATCCAAAATGGGGTCCCCAAGTGAGTGTGAGCCCTCCATGTTGCTAGAGTTTGAAAAGCTATGCCATCTGTTAAAATTCTTAACAAGGGATGAGCCAAAAAAATCCTCCACGTGTCTCAATGACACTCCTCCAAAGTTCGAGTCCAAGCAAGGTCCCCAAACAAGTGTGAGCCCTCCACTGTCTAGACTCAAACATATTACTCCTCCAAATAGGAAGGGACTAAGCCAAAACACAAGGAAACAAAGGGGCGGCCCGCAGATGATGCCAAGTGTCCCACCATCACAGTTTTAGGAGCTAACCATAGAGGTCCCACCCATAAAAGGGTTTTGGCATTATACATAGTAGGGCCCCTTACTCACCCAAAGGAACAAGGAAGAAAGTGTTCACTTGAGGCCTGAATCGGATAAGTATAAGAAAGGTTCATAGAAAGCCTCCATGTGTCTTATCGGCACTCCTTCAAGGGTTGAATCCAAGGGTAGTCCCCAAATGAGTGCTAGCATTCCACGTAGCTAGGGTCCCGAAGGTTTCACCGGGACGTTGAAAATTCCAAGCTTAGGACAACGGGTTGGTGAAAGCTTCCACGTGTCTCATCAGCGCAACTCCAAAGGAAGAATCAAAAGGGAGGTATCAAATGATCGTGAAGCTTCCATGTGTCTAAGGTCTGAAAACGTAGACCTTGGCTGTTCAAAATTCTAAGAAAAGTAGCAGAGCCAACGGAAGGAGCCACGTTTCAGCTCGGCACAACTTCAAAAGTAAAATTCGGAGGAAGGTTCCAAATGTGTGTGAAGCCTTCACATGTCTAGGGTCGACATAGTGCTCGCCACATTGGAGGGGTTATCCATAACACAAAGGAAATAGAGCAGGCTGTGGATGATGCCACGTGTCTCTTCGGTGCAATTTCAAGAGTAAAGGGAGGGGGTAAAGTCTTAAGGTGTGTGGGGCTGCCATGTGGATCTTACATGAATAGAATCTTTTAAATATTGTGAGCCCGCATTAAACGCCCGGCCCTCAATCTTTAGAAAGCCATAACCTTCGATTTGGAAGCTTGGATATGAGCAATAGGAGACTTTTTGGAAAGCTCTTGACATCTACTACTCAACTACTGTTTGGATATCCTTAAATGTTGTCTGTCATTCTTGAATGTCTCAAAATTCTCACCTACCCCCCATAATGAATTATGGGCTTCCTTTCTTTCCTAGCAAGGAACAGTGGTGGAGGCATGGGTATTGAAACAAAACCCATCATTGTTGTAGGATGTAGACACCTAGAATATGTTTACACTTAGCATTTCATCGAATCTAGTCAATTAAGGAAACTTCATTAATTCCCCTTCTTCACTCCATTCTTGGATGCCCATACACGACACATTATTGATTGCATTCCACCTATAATCAGATTATTTGGCTAATATCTCTCTTATTAGCTAAACATTCCTCCTTTCGACCATTAAGAACCTCCCTAGTTCTCTCTAGACCACTTTTATTGGCTTAGTAGGCTATCTATATCTGAATTAGTTATCCAGACCCTCCCAACTCTCTCGGCGAGTCTCTAATCACTTGCTAATCAAATTTTAACTAGCCTAAACCCTAGTTAACTACCCTAAACCAAGCTTAACTAAGCCTAAAGCATGTTTATCCTAATCTAATCTAAAAGTGCTTTTTGAGCTTTAGTCCCACATGCACCCAATGTTTAAACTCTCCCAAGTGAAAAACTATAAATAGAAGGGTCACCTATCCCTCTCAACCTTACAACTTTACTCATAAGTCATTCTCTCTCAAGCACTTTGGAAAGGCATTAGAAATCATTTGTGATAGCTTTAAGCTATAGAACATTTAAGCTATAAAATACTTAAGGTATTTTCCATATATTGTTTTAGTTGGGTTTCCGTGTTGTGTATGCTCTTCCTTCGCGCCTTTTTTGGTGATCTTAGGAATCAAAAGCAACATGCAAACTCTCTTTTGATATTATGATATTTTGTGGAAAACTACTAATCTTGGTATGTAGGACCAAAATCGCATGTCAAAGAAGGGTGTCAAAACAAACAAACACAAAAATTCTAATACACGTGTTCTTACAGGTTGCCAAATGGTGTGCCACTTAAAACCACATTTAAGTTAAAAAGATTAAAAACACACCATATTCAAAACATTGTATTACAGGTTTCAGAAAAGGGTATGTCCCTCTCCACTTAACTGGAACATAACCCCTTTGGCATAATGCCTTAAGCTACAACAATGGGGGTGGTACCAGGAACCCTAAAGTAGTCCACCGTTGTGTAACCTCGTGGATGAAACAGGAAGTGTCTTTCTTACCCACTTGACTAGTATGCCTTGTGAGTTAGAGTTACCAGATTGTTCGTGTGGTGACCCCTGGGAGAGCACATGTGGACGCACTAGTTTCTCTTTGTTCTCGAAGGGGGTAAAGTAAATCCGAGATACTGCCAAGATAGTTAGGGTGACTATTTAGGTAAATCAAGCTCGTTTAAGACAACTTTGTAACACCTACTTGAGAGATCTTATTAAGGATGCCATTTTGTCTTAAGGCCCACTTTACTAGTCCTTTGTCACATCTTGGCCATCATGAAGTGATAACTTGTTTGGATTCAAAACCTTGTTTTTTAACAAGGCAAAGAATCCACTTAAGTTGGATCTAAGTGCCTTTCATCACGGAAATTAGACAACGTTTCACTTATCTTAGATTATTTCTCACCTTCGGATGAGGCGAAGCTCTGCCCAAGTGGCGCTTAGTTTATTTTTCATCTTTTGATCTATACCTTTGCATTATTTTTTCCCATTTGGGACAATGAAGGCATCTTTTGGGAGTGTTGTCATAGATAGTGTTCACCACTTTTTTCCATTTACACTCATCCATGTTTACAGCTGGATGCATCCTTATATCTTTAATGGCCACTTGATCTTGATTTCAAGATCATCATCATAGTTAGGATTGATTCATCATTTGATCTCCCTTTGACATGTTACCTTGTTCACATTGTCTCGACACAATTAAGATACTTATGTCATGTTTTTCATAAACGTGATCTAAGTATCCACATTGTGGTATTACACTACACACATTTTAACACATCCTCAATATACCTTGACTTGGTTTTACTTCAAACATTGTCCAAAATATTGAAGAGTGTCGCTTACTTTGTTTGTGTTGTTTCGATACCACTTTGACACTAATATCTCACTTCTCCACGAAGCTTGATAGACATGTCCAATTGGTGTGGTTACGTGGCTTACATTTGTAATCCTTGTCCTTTAACATTTTGGCCTTGTTGGTTTTTGAACTTGTCGTGGTATCCTTTGATTGGGAGTCACCTCTACCCTTTGTTAATATTTACACCTTGTTCATTTCGAGCTTGATGTAAATGTTGACATTGTGTTGATCATCTTTGCATTGAACTCACTTTGCACACACATTTTCATAGGGTGTATTTCTCTTGTGATTATTCATCTAGAAAACTTATTTTCTAGGAAAATCCTTTTTTATCTCATTGATATTACATCATCACGATGTCTATTTTCCTTAGAGCTTCTTCAGAAAATCACGCATGCATCTCCATACTTACAAATGTCTAGTTGGATGTCATTATGCTACTCGAATTGACATGTCACTTCCTTCACTTTGAAGGAGTTCCATCACACTATCTATGTCTAGAAATTTTTGCTTAAAAGGACACCAACAAAGTGGTCGATTATCACGCGGTTTCTCACACTTACTACAATATGGAACCTAGGTAACAATTCAAATAAAAATATTCCCATCACAACTAAACCTTGTTTGGTTCTTCGTGCTAGAGGGCCCACTGTGTACCCTGTTCCCCACCTTCAACTCATAGTCGGTGGTATGGTTTGGATGCTTCTGATCCAAATTATTATTCAGGTTCCCCCCACTCTTCTTCTTCTAATTCAGATCCAAACTACCATTCGGACTCCCACTCTTCTTTTGAAGACTTGGATCCCAACTATTGTTTAGATACCCCTAGATCAAATCTTGAATCACAGTCCTCCCTTCCTTCATAGGACCTTTATTTCAAATCACCTCAACGATGTCTTCCTCCTTTGAAGAATCATGTGACTCCACATTCTGTCGATTGAACATCTAATTTGGTTCTTAAGTCACAGTCCTCCCTTTCTTCGCAAGACCTCCTTCATCAATCATCTCAATGACCTCTTCCTCCATTGAAGAGTTCCACGACTCGGATTCCCTCTAGTCAATCATCCAATTCAAATCCTATGTTGCAACTTAATAGATGGCTATGTGATCCTATTTTCTCTCCCACATTAGGTTTTATTTTAGAAAAATGATCTAAGTCCAAATCTAATTCATCCATTCATTATACACCCGCCACCAAGCCTATGTCATCTCTTGAGTCGTCTTCTACTATTAGTCCAACTCACATGCCTCTTTGTCCCTTGAGCCCTTTCAACCATATCATACCATTTCCTTAATCATCTTCTAAAGATCAATGTTTATAACCACGTCGAACCATTACAAGAAATCCATGTGCTAAGATATCTTTTCAAAGCACTATCAAAAATCTTCATGGGAGTGATAAGGTCAGGCCTTCCCCTCATCTACATCATCAACCATCTTCATCTTCTTCTGTCAATCAATCTTCCCCTCTTGTCAAACCCATTTCTTCTAGTCAACCTCCCATAGTCGAAGAACAACAACCTCTACTAATTGATTTCTCTCAAAATGAAGGAACAATTAGATTACACGATGATATCCCTTTAGAGGATTGCAAACAACGATTCTTTCTAGAACTTGATATGATCACGTATTGTAGCAAAGAAGTTGATTCCTTTTATCAGAACATAGGGTAAGATCCTAAGCTCATGGAGCTTGATTCTTCTTTTATTCCATCTTCACCTTCTTCTGAGCATGATGATATGTCGGGGTCTAGCATTGATTCGTGGCCTATCTTCTCATTGTAAAATCATTCCTTATCTATCACCATTCCTCAATCAAAATCTCACCTTGGGTCACCACTGAGTAGCCCATCATCTTCTTCTATCCTTGGGCCACATCCTTGTAGCCCTCCATTTTCTACTTGTGGGTCACCTCTTGGTATCCCATTACCTTCTATTCTTGGGCCATGTCCTAGTAGCCCTTCATCCTCTTCTATCTATGGGACCCCTTTGAGTAGTCCCTCATCATCTTCTTCTATTCTTGGGCCATGCCCTAGTAGTCCCTACTCATCCATACTTAGGCAACATCCTAGTAGCCCTTTGTCATATTATTTTATTCTTGGGTCATGTCCTCATAGCCCAACTTCTTCCATCTTAGGGCCATATTCTAGCAGCCCTTCATCATCTTCTATTAGTGGCTCACCTCCTCATAGCCCATCCTCTTCAATTATTGGACCATATCCTATTCATCCATCACATCATCCTTCTACCAATGACCAAGGCAAGCCCACCATCATTTCTCTCATTCCTATCATCAATCATAAATGTTCACTTTCTTCTCCTTCTCGAGATCAGACAAGTCACGCGTCAGCTTATAAGAAACCCAAACAGTTTCTTAATCAAGCTCAGATCAAAACTGCAAAGAGCTCTATAGCTCCCAACAAATCAAATGA
This sequence comes from Taxus wallichiana var. yunnanensis, assembly GCA_018340775.1. Taxonomy (NCBI): domain Eukaryota; kingdom Viridiplantae; phylum Streptophyta; class Pinopsida; order Cupressales; family Taxaceae; genus Taxus; species Taxus wallichiana. The sequence goes on from CM031235.1 coordinate 116,346,899, forward strand.
TCTTAAGGTTAAAAATCAAACATAATTCAAGAATGCACATCAACGTAACCATCAAGTATGGTGCAAAGTTCATAAACCTATGGATGGAGAATTAAATCTCCCACATACAAAATCCATGTTTTAGGATAAATCATAGTCATTTGTTGAGTATGAGCTCACCACGATCATCGAGATCGGGGATAACATGAATCTTGATAAACAAATGTACCTAGTCTCCCTTATCAAGGAAATTTCAAACATCATTGTTGGATCTTACCACATAGAGTGACTTTGTTAGTCGCAACGTCTTAAAACTATCAAAAAGCTAAAAATCAAAAAACAAATGAAAAAATACAAAAAACATTGAGAAAACACAAGCAAAGTCAACTGTACATTTTCTCAAACATTGCAATCAGGTATTGTGTACACATGGATGTTCTTTTTCCCTTTCTTATCATTCCTTTGTGAGGAATCTTCCATTTTTATCCGTTCGGTGATATTTTTGTTAGCCTTTTTGCATGCATTTTGTGAAATTTATCTCTATGGTATCCTTTTGACCCTGGTCTTTCATCACCTTGGTAAATTAAAGAATGACTGACCTCTTAGAGATCCTATCACAATCAACATTTAATAAACTTATTGCGAAGAACTTTTGGACATACATTTTGACACTATCCAATATCGTTCTCAATCACTTCCACATCCTTCCATCAAGCCATTTGTGGTTCTTAACCCCTTGTCAAACAAGAGAGCTGAAATAAGTTTTCAAAAAGAAAAAGAATCAAAATCAATCAAAAATCAAAAGCTAAAATATAAAAGAAAAATTAAATTGATATATGACGCTCTCTTGGGGTATTTCAATAAACTCTATCGGGGCTATGGACACCGATTTGGAAGTAGAGAAGTGTTGCGATTGGAATCAAATACATCTCCGTTGGGGCTATAGATGCCTAGTTGGAAACAAAGCAATGTAGTATGCTTCCACCTTTCATTCACAAATCACCTATCACCTATCAAAATCAATCATTCCTACACATTGGCTAGGGTGTCTTCACTTGTTGTCTATTAAATATTCCCTTCAAGAGGTAATTAAATTCCACATGCACATAGTGGATCTCTATGAGTAGGTAGGATTAGTATGTTTCAAGTGTCTTTTCGGACCTTGTTCGACTCTTACTTTAGTCCATATCTTGTCTCGCAATTTGTTCCTTTGGCTAAACACTTCTTCATCATGAGGCTTCTAATCTACATTCATATCATTCACATCATTCTTCTACTTCATTCAAAAAATCAATGTGTATAAGAGTAATTTTTGCCATGTTTTCGGACAACTTTGTCCCCTTTCACAAAAACAATCTTCTCCTTCCTTTCTATCTTGTGCTTTTAGGACAACTTACGTTGGGGGCATCCTTGTTTATTCCTAGAACTTCATTGGTTTACATTCATCATCATGTTGAGCCTATCCATAATGGCCTTAGGTCCCGCTTTCACACGTGAAGAGTTTTCCTTTGAATAATCCCACCTAATCATTGGGGCATTTTTACATCTTCACCTTTCTTGACGCACGTGGCCTTATGCCCTTGTACATCCCATCTATCACCGGGGAATCCATGCTTCCTCTTCTTCCTTCGTACATAGCTTCAGAAAACTTTCAAAATAAAAAACATTCAAATATGTTTCATAAAACTTCTAAAAATTAAAAAAATCCTCCTACAAAACGTCGCTCTTTGGTTCTCACCTGTTCATGTCCGTGACTCGTGGATCATCTTGATTTACCTCCATAAACAAAAGCTAAACTGCTTACTTCACCTATACTACGGGGGCACAATGAGTTTCTTGGTACTGTTTCATAGTGCACATTGCTTTTTCATAGGACCCAGGTGTCCTCCATTATTCCCCTTGCATGTATCCTTGCTTGGGGCACCATCATCAACCCTTGTCGTTAACTCGCATAGGTTAGAACTAAAGCTTGATAACAAAAACATGGTACTTGTTTATCTGTTAGGTTAGCTTGTTTACTTTCTTGTATTGCATTGCATTATGTATGTTGCATGGAGTTAGGAATATTTTACTTTTTCGTATTGCATTTCATTTTCTATGTTGCATGGATTTGGTGTTTTTACCAATGGAAATTTGTTTGTATATGGCTTTTCATGTCATACTACACTTTTTTCATTCTTTTCAATAAGGGCCGATGATGAAGATCACTAGCAATATGATGAGGATAAATTTTTTTAAAAGGCATTGGATGGATGCTAGCACATTCCCTCTTTCTCATACTCCTTTTTCTTTTATATCCACTTTCTTCCTCACACAATTATTTCTTCTGTTCTCTTTCTCTCATCTTTTCAATAGTCATTCGAGTTCTTCTATCACCCCATTGACAATCAAGGGGGCACCCTCCATTCTAATAATTTTTCTTATATCCCTTCACAATTTTCTACTTGTTTGTACTTTGTCTCTGCTTTCTTTGAAGTGACATATCTTACAACTCCTCAAAGAGGGAAAAATGTAGACACCTAAAATATGCTTACACTTAGCATTTCATCCAATCCAGTCAATTAATGACACTTCATTAATTCCCCTTCTTGCTCCATTCTCAGATGCCCATTCATGACACCTTCTTGATCACATTCCTCCTATAATCAGATTATTTGGCTAATATCTCTCTTATTAGCTAAACATTCCTCCTTTCGACCATTCAGAACCTCCCTAGTTCTCTCTAGACCACTTTTATTGGCTTTGTAGGCTATCTATCAGTCACAATTGGTTATCCAGACCCCTCCCAACTCTCAAAGAGTCTCTAATCACTTGCTAATCAAATTTTAACTAGCCTAAACCCTAGTTAACTACCCTAAACTAAGCTTAACTATGACTAAAGCCTGTTTATCCTAATCTAATCAAAAAGTGATTTTTGAGATTTAGTCCCACATGCACCCAAAGTTCAAACTCTCCTAAGTGGAAAACTATAAATAGAAGGGTCACCTCTCCCTCTCAACCTTACAACTTTACTCATAAGTGCTTCTCTCTCAAGCAATTTGGAAAGGCATTACAAATCATTTGGATCTTGGCCATACTCCATTGTTGAGAGCTCCCCCATCTTGCATCCATCCACTCCATAATCCAAGTTTTGAGTAATATGGAGAGAACCATTGGCCTTGAAGCCATTAATGGTGAGACTCCATTCTTGAAAGCTTGAGTTTCATATCAAACATCACACCTTTGATTGCTAAGTTGATCTTTTTAGGTTCAATTTCTTAAATTAAGTAATCTAAAGAGTAGAGAGTAGATTTATCATGTTAGTTTTTGATGTTTTTGTCAAATTTATAATGCTTTCATGTTAGTTTCCCTTGTTTATCTCTTATCTTATGGTGCATGGATGAGTTACCAAATATTTGAGGTTCTTTAGCCTCATTACATAGCTTTTGCAACTTTCCATTGCATACAAAGTTGAATTCATTTCCCTCTTGGGGTGGTTGAACAAGAATTTGGATTTCTACTATCTCCTCCTCTAATTCTTCCTTTATATTTTAGGAGAGGCATTGATTTAAGGAGGGGGATGGTTTTTCCTGCGCCCTCCCTTATTCTCTATTCCACGGGTGAATTTGTGGAGTTTCGAACCTCCCATTCAAATTGTAATGCAATTTCTACCTCCTGGCTACTGTAATGCACTATATCAATTTTGGAGTAATGAGATAAGTCTGTGGATGATTTCAACCCTCTCTTGTGTTCATTGCATCCACCTGGTCTCTCATCATAGTTTGGTCATCTGTGTGGTGGTTGTATTGTGTTTTTATGGTTTGTGTTTATTGCAAAGTAGGTGTTCATCATTCCTTTGGTGCATCACCCTTGTTAGTCTAGGTTTTATTTCTTGTATCTACTTAAACCTATCTCCTTCAAGAGTTAGAGTAGGTTTTATAGTAGATCCTTTGCAATATGAACATGTGCACCTGAACAGAGGAATAGGAACCGAAGTTCATCTGGAGATATCTCTTGATTTACAAATTCCCACACTTTGAGAGATGCTCCATGTTATGCAATCACACTATGAGTCTCAACCCATCGAGTTACAGACTTCAAGGGTGCTTTGATTCTATAATAACATTACCCATTGTGCATTTTCTCATTAGAAGACAATGTTTGAAAGTGGTTTCTTAGCCTCTAAGACTAAATTGGGTGTTTTTGCAACTAGGAAGGAAAATGTAAAACAAAGTTGTAGGACTCCATGTGTGAAATTGGACTTTTGGAAAAATAGTGTTTCTCTCTCTTCCCTATCTCTTTCTCTCTCCTTGGTTAACTAATGAAGTGAAATGAAATGAAATCAATACATGTCTCTAGCCATCTCTTTTCAAATGAAAAATTATTATTACTATCTAAATGGAAAACTGAAAAAAATTTAATTATGCTAGATTTAGTTTGATGTCATGTCAATGATTTATTGTTGATTTCATTCTCACATGGTTTTCGGGATGGAAGAAAGATGGTGGAAAAGGCGTGGTGTAATTCATTGTTTATTATTGTAATTTATATATGTTATATGGAAACTATATATATGTATAGTGTATTTCCATGTTAAAGAAAAGTTTATATTTGAAATTTAGTAATATGTAAGAGATACTAGTTTTAGGATGCCTTGGGAAATGTGCATTTAATCATAGGTTCCATTTTGATTATATTTACGAATGGTAAAATGTTTTGTTGGATATGTTAAATGAATTTGAATTTAATATCTTGTAGTGCATTTCCAGTGTTCAATATAGGATTAATTGATTGGTTGTTGTGTTCTATTCTTTACCTTAAAAATGCATTAAATAAATCTAAACGAAATTATCAACCCTAGTACAAAATTTTTGCATAAATAACCTCCTGTGTTATTCTTTTTAGCATAGAAAACTGAAACCTTAGAATGAACTCAAATCCTTACACTCGATGAAACATTCTATATTAAGTAGATAAGAGCCCAAGTTGGAGTTTATCATCATATCCGATATGTTTAGCGACATCGTCATGAACCCAATGGTTAGGAACGACATGGTCAAACCTTATCTGGAGTAAGTAGAACTAACACTTCCTTAGTATCTAGTGGACTACCAAGTCTAACAGTTAGATCTAGATATTAACTTCATCATCGAATGATTTCTTTGTGGGATCAGATGACACAAATGGAGCTAGTGAAATAGTTGTACTATGACTTAAACTCTTGTTAATGATCTCTTTAGTTCCTCATAGCTAAATGTGTTACCTTGGCTAGTGAGAATATATATCGCCTTGGTATTTTATGGAGGCTTTATAGGGTAAATATGTTTTCACACCTTAATCTGATCTATAATAGGGTGTAGAGCCTGAGTGCAAATTGGAATTAAACTAAACCTCAATTGATTAGGAGGTTAACTTGTGGGTAGAAAATTGTAAGTAACTCTTTGCAAACAAAATTGATTTGAAAGATGTTGACTTAAGAGAAACCTAGGAAACAAAAAACTTGTCCTGTAATCCCTTGTTATGCCCTTTTATGACATTAAGAATAAAATAAATTTCACATGTGGAATCGTGAAATGCGAGAAACATGGGATCTTACCTTGAAAAAAATCACTTGTGGTTCATGTGTAGTTATAATGCTTCCAATCATGTACTTCTTCAAGATGTTAGACAAGTACTTTCATAACTCTTTTTGTTATAAAGTGATGCCAATAAGAGACCTAAGAAACAATGTAAACGAGATTAAAAAAAAAAAAAACAAGAGTATATGTGATAATGGTTTAGGAACAAAATTTCACTTGAAGTCCTTATGGTTGATTTAAGCATTGAATTTTGTTAAGAATGGATACAAATTGTTCTGGTGGGACTAGGCATTTGAGCCAATATAGAGTCCACTAAAAATAAAAATTATGACGTGTAAATGCTAAATTGACTCAAACTAAATTTGGAACTAAAAAAACCATAACATGAGAAACAAACCTTTAACATAAGAACGAGTTATTGGGAGACTCATAGTTGCTTAAAATTTACTTTAATTAACAAATGATCTATGGATAGTTAATGGGATTTGATAAAGGAATCAATCATGCATTCTCCTTTAAAGACTATTTCCCTGCAAAGTAAAGTAATTAAAGATTGTAAAGTAGGAAATTTTAAACCTTATGTGTTTAATTCTCTTGAAAACTATAAGGTCATATAATGAAACCTAAATTTAATGAATATGTAAACCATAAAAAACCATGTCGTGGAGTATGCCTACCCGACATTTCTTACTATAATTGGGTCATTTTTTGGTTTATGTCATTAAGTATGACATTGATGGGTACCCTATGTTATCCTATTGTATGAGTGGGTTCAATTTTATGTAAGTGTCTTATGCGTTGTTGATTTTCTCTACTTGGAGCCCTTGTGGTGTTGTGTAGTGAGAAATGTAAGTCAAAAAAAAATTATTCTGGTACTTTTACTATTGTATTTGTGTGTGTAAAATGTGGGCATTACATTTGTATCAGATTAAAGGTTCATGCTCTCGAACCTCTCGGGATGCATTGGATTTGTGATGATTGTGTTTATGATGGTGGTGGAGATTGGAAGAGTAATGTGATATATGTTATTATGTGACCAACATTGTAATTGTGATATTATGAATTCACATGTGGTGCATTATTCTTAGTGCATGTTTTTTATCATGTTGATGTGCTTGTGATGAGAGTATTCACTCTCCTTTTTATGGATTCAATGAGGATTCCATGTGATGTGCCACCTTGGTGTGTGTGAAAAGAATGTTATTGTGGATTGTGGAGTGTTGGAGTGTTTTGTTATTCTGTGATATGTAGGTGTGTTGATGTGTTATATGAAAAATATTGGTGTATAGTGAATTGGATTGTATCGTGATGTCGCCACTGTGTTGTGATGAATCATGTGTGTCACCATGTTGTATTTACGATTGACTATATGTTGTAATGTTAGTCATTTGTTCATCATACGTATAATTTGTGTAATATGTGATGGTTCATGTCATGAATTAGGGGCATATGGTGATCGTATGACCCCTATTGTGCAATACTTGCACCTTGAGTGCATTATGTGGAAATGTGATGTATTATAACCATGTGAAAGTAATGATTGTGTTATACCCTATATATATATATATATATATATATATATATATATATATACCATGCGTAAGATGCTATGGTTAATGTGTGTGAATCACCATTGTGTTAGTGATGTAGTTATGTGTTATGTTGTGAACCTTATAATAGAAGATCCTAAGGGAAGCAACCATCAAGAGTTTATCAGTGGAGAGAGGAGGCATGTACTAGGTTTTCATAATCTTGAGTCGAGTATGAGTGAGGAAGTGGAGTCTTATATAGATTGAAAACCCACTTCTATCTATTTAGTATACTTTGATCTTGCTCATTATATTGTGGATGTACAACACCTTAGGCTCAACTTATGCAAACTAGCATCCCCTGCTCTCTCTATTGGGTTGTTGATCGAATAATCCTATGTGATTTGGACTATGTTGAGCCTTGTGGAATCGGTGGAGGGATGATTCAGATAAGATGATGATAGTTGTATTATTTGATATGTTATTTTACGAGATGAGGCTTGATGTTCAAGTGCCAAACTCATTGAATACCCCTTGGGTGGCCGTATGAGGCCAAATAGTGATTGTAATGTGTTATTTCTCTATACTTATTTATTCATAAATTGATTCTTTTCTTTTCTTGATAAAACCAACATTTTCTTGATTGATGTGTTCTTATATTTTGGGAATTTTATTTGGTTGTTTCACTAACATGTGGATTTTCAACTAACTATGGCTATTTAGCCATTTTTTTGCTTAGTTTTAAATTTAATTTTCAAGTTTAATAGTTTTATAGCCTAGCCCAAAGGCTTGAGATTTTTTCCACTTGGCATTTGAAATGGATTGTTATGTTGGTTCTAATGTTGTAATGTGTTGGAATAGGGTCATGGATTCACCATGGAGTGGTGGAACCTATGGACCCATTTCCTTGTATGGGGGTATGCCTAAGAAGAGTTACAAATAACTAGTTGGTTGTTGAACCATTGAGTTATTATGTCACTTGGTTAGGGTGTCTATGACTCTATGTGTCCTACGGCCATAGGGTGACCGACCACTTTGATGGAGACATAAGAGACTTGAGGGAGGCATAAGAGACTTGAGGGAGACATAGAAGACTTGAGGGAGACATAAGAGACTTGTGGGTGTGTGTGTGTGATTAGTGCACTTGATATTTTTGTGATGCTTTAGGAGGTATATGGAGTTGTTTTGTGATGCTTCGGAAGGTATGGGAGTTGTTTGTGATGCTTTTGGAGGTATATATGTTCTATGATGCTTGGGAGGTATATGTATTTTTATGATCCTTTGGGAGGTATATGGATTTTTTTTATGCTGTAGGAGGTATATGGATTGTTTTGTTATGATTCGGGAGGTATACATTGTTTTATTACTTAAAAGAGATTTATGGAGTTATTTTATGTTATTATGGGAGTGTATGGAGTTGGTGTTATGATTTATGTTTACTTATGTAGTTCTGGTTATGTTTTGTAATGTTTATGTTGATTCCATTTATGGTAAGATGTTGATTCCATCTTTACCCTATGTTTCTTTTTGTTGTTTGGAGTTGTGTGTGAAACCTTTATGTGTACATTGGGAATCCATGTTGTTATAGTTATTTATGTTATAAGTAATTTTGTGTGGGCATGTATGTGAAAAGTAATATGTTGTGAGAGCTATGTACTTTCCTTCCATGGTTTTGTTGAGTTCTTCTGATGTGATATAGTCATGAAGGTACATATCATGATGTCTTGTGAACCATTAGTGTTGTGTTTGGCCCTGATGTGGTATTTTGATGTCAATTTATTTTGGGCACCAAAACTAAACAAACTAAAATATTAAAACAATGAAATATTATGAGCTTGAGATTGATAAATGTTGTTAAGGGAAAAGAGTAATTAGGAACTAATGTAAAATAAAAACTACCAATCTTCACAGAACATTAGGAAATGATTAAGACTTGTCTTATTCCTTGTGGTCACGCTTTTACATGTATTCTTTTCGTTGGCAACGTGAGTCGTTGATTGTTTACACCTTGCTCATAAGTACTTCTTCTAACCTTGGTTTGTGTCAATCGAGGATGATGCTCTTATTAGGGAGGAAATCTAGTGCCCACATAAAGTCATATATAAAATAATATATAATATAAAGTATGTATATATATAGAAGTGTGTTTGGTGGGATTTTATTGGGAGGTTGGGAATGGAACAAACAACTCCACTTGAAGGTGCATGGACTGGTGTGGGTGGTGAGGTGTGTGGATAGGGTATGTGTATACCCATAAAGGCTTGAATACCTACCAAAATTCCTTGTTAAATAATTAAAGCACTTTGTATTGCCTCTAATTATTTTCATTTTCTTATTATCTTTTAACACCAAGAAAACATACCCAAAACCACCACCACTAGTTTACTTGGCATGCACATCCCACCATGTGCCAAATCGTGATGTTTGGAATAAAGTAGGGACATCCATCAAATCATAATGGAAAATAGATTTTATTTCCAACTTCCTCCCAGCCTATGGAAAAATGGGGTTTTTTATGTTTAGTTGTAAGTTCTCCGACATATATGTATGCAAGTGTGGAAACATGCACTTTACATGTGAAATGTTCAACTAAAGCCCTAAAAATGAATGTTTCTTTGGTGAATGAAATGGCTGTAGGATATGCTCGAAATAGGTTTATTGAAAGGCATTAGAAACTTTCAAGAAAATGAATTATAGGAAGAAAAAGCCAAATCTGCAACATTTCCAATAACCTCCAAACATGTGTCAAATGTGAGATCTAGAGTAGGGTATGGACATCCATCAAAACATAATAAAAAAGTAATTTTGTCAGATTTTGTAGTTTCAGTGTGCACTAGTAGATATGCTAGCAAAAAGGTGAACTGATCACGTTGGTGACCAATTCATTATAGGGTAAAACAATGTGTTTTCCTTGTGAGGATACCCATGTCTTTTATATGCTACAAAAATGGAATTCACAAAAAAATTCTCGTATTTGAATTTCCTTTCATGTTGTTAGCTCTTTCTTCATTGTGGATCTACAAGTAGCTCATTTTGATCTTATCATTTGTATGGGCTTTATTTTCCCCATGAACTAGTCCATTTTAAACCCCAACTTGCATTCACACTAAATTTAAAACAATTATTTGTTCTCAACTCTGTGGTTCTCTGTTACTTGCATTTTCCTTTGTTTTCTTGGTTGGCTCTAAATATGAGTAGAAATCGGTAGCCTACATAAAACATGTGGGAGCTTGGATTGGGCATGGAGATAAACCTATAACCCAATTTTATCCTCATTTTACTATATAAAAATCTATTGATATGGACCTGTATTTTGGTCTCAGGTGGATTCGATCATCTGTGAGAGAAAACATGACTACTTCATTGTCATTGCTTTTTTAGTTGTATACAAAAAAAAAAGAAGAAGGTGGGGATTAGAAGGCATAAAATGGTTGCCAACGCTTGTGATTTTCAGAGCTCAACTAGGAGGATGAGATAAATGCCTCATAAAGGAATAGTAATTTTGAGTGGCACCTACAGATTTAAATTTGTGTCCAAGGGTGTCAACAAAGATAGATAGAAAATAAAATGAAATTTCAAACCATATATAACCAACAAATTGGACAACCTTGAGGAAATAAAATTGGTCTCTTTAAGTGTGATCACTGTCGGTTTTACTAAAAATGGGATTTTTATAGAGCTTTGGGATGAACTATGGGTCCAAAATGAATAGCTTGGGGCCACATTAAACTATTTGGCATCATGTGGCAACAAAAGGTGGTCTCAATAGATCGTAAGTGCAACCTTCCTAAAGCCCTCACATACCCACATCATTCATTGATTGTTCTCAGGCATGGTCTCCTTACCTTTTTCTTTCATAATTTTTGTAATTTGGTTCTTCATTTGCAATATAATAGAAACATTAAACCACTGGATAATCTTACAAATGGATATGTAACAAAATTTAAATAGTGTAAGGAAATAAAACTCCACCTTGTAATTTTCAAAACTGATTTAGAATTTAAATATTAATTGTGGTCACTATCATAACCTTATACAATGATATTAGAATATCCAAATTAGGTGCTCACATCTAGTGGTATTGGTGAGAGTTAGATGATGTCGTCAAATCAAACAATCCATTTTCCTACCTTGCAAAGTTAGAAAAATAAATTTCCAAGACTTACAAAACAACACTTTGAGCCCCGTAAAAGAGATGTCAAGTGTCCTATGTGTTCCTTGTTATGTATAGAGTTTTTTCAAGAATTAGCTCAACCCATTTTGATTTTTTTTGCTCTCTTCACCACTTCTCTAAGAGCCCTTTTACTCTGTTTTGTACTTTTAAGGAGTTCAAACTGAAAACCTTGCTTTTGTTTTCACCCACCATTTGGTCCCTAAACAATGAAATGCTTATTTTCCTTTGCAAACCTCTAGTATTTTTACTAGATAATTACCTGGAACCTTTGGTTTGGGAAAATCACATTCATGGTTAGTTTGGTAAAGGTAATTTATAGGCCTCTAGTCACAGTTTGACTAGGTCAAACTAGACCAATTATGATCGGTGGCTTCGGAAAACCCATCACCATTTGAAACTTGTTTGTTAGTTCTCAGTCCCATCAACTATGATGAATTATCCATATATAGGGGAACTTGTAGGAAATTACTCATTGTGCATTCTTCCATTGAGTTTTAGTGTTGGATGTGGTTTTTGAGCCCTCGAGATAACTTTTGATCATTTACAACTAGACCAAATTACGACCAATGGCCTCAGAAAATTGACCGCCAATCGTAAACCATTCACTAGTTCTAAATTCCATTAGTCCCTGTGAATTCTTGGTATGTAGGAGGAAACGTATAAATTTATGTGTGGTGAATTTTCTCATCAGAAGACAACGTTTGAAAGTGGTTTCTTAACCTCAAGCCTAAATTGGGTTTTTGCAACTAACAAGGAAAATGTAAAACAAATTTGTAGGACCCCAATCAAGTTAACAAACCATCGTGGAAACTTATTAACACTTGTAAATAACTATTTGAAACTCTATCATGTGACTTGTGATAAATTGGACTTTTGGAAAAATAGTGTTTCTCTCTCTTCCCTACCTCTTTCTCTCTCCTTGGTTAGGAAATGAAGTGAAATGAAATGAAATCAATACATGTCTCTAGCCCTCTCCTTTCGAATGCAAATTATTATTACTATGTAAATGGAAAATTGAAAATGTTAATTAATGAAGATTTATGTGGATGCCATGCCATCGATTTATCATTGATTTTATACTCACATGGTTTTGCAGATGGAAGTAAGATGGCAAAAAGGTGTGGTGTAATTCATTGTTTATTATTGTAATTTATATATGTTATTGGAAAATGTATATATGTATAATGTATTTCCATGTTATAGAAAAGTTTATATTTGAAATTTGGTAATATGTAAGAGATGCTAGTTTTGGGGATGCCTTGGAACATGTGCATTTAATCATAGGTGCCATTTTCATTAGATTTATGGATGGTAAAAAAATAAAGTTGGATACATTAAATGAAATTCAATTTAATATATTGTATTTCATTTCCAGTGTTCAATACATGATTAATGAATTGTGTTTTATTATTTACCTTGAAATAAATTAAAGAAATCTAAATGAAATATTCAACCCTAGTTCAAAATTTTGCATAAGCTAAGCTCCATGTTTTTTTTTAGTATGGAAAACTAAACCTTAAGATAATCTCAAATCCTTACACTTGATGACACCTTCTAGCTTAAGTAGATAAGAGACTAAGTTGGAGTTTATCATCATAGCTGGTATGTTTAGTGACATCATCGTGAACCCGATGGTTAAGAATTACATGGTCAAACCTTATAGTGAGTAAGTAGAACTAACACTTCCTTAGTATCCTAGTGGACTACTGAGTCTTACGAAGTTAGATCTAGATATTAACTTCATCATCGAATGATTTCTTTGTGGGATCCAAATAACACAAATGGAGCTAGTGAAATAGATGTATTATGACTTAACTCTTAATAATGATCTCTTTAGTTCCTCATAACTAATTGTGTTACCTAGGCTAGTGACAATATAACACCTTAGTCTTTTATGGAGACTTTATAGGGTAAATATGTTTTCACACCTTAATCTGATCTATAATAGGATGTAGAGCCCTGAGTGCAAATTATAAATAGACTAAACCTTAGTTTATTTGGAGGTTAACTTGTGGGTAGAAAATTGTAAGTAACTCTTTCTAAATGAAATTGATTTGAAAGATGTTGACTTAAGAGAAACCAAGAAACTAAAAACTTGGTCCCATAATCCCTTGTTATGCCTTTTATGACATTAATAATAAAATAAATTTCATACATGGAATCGTGAAATACGGAAACATAGGATCTTACCTTGAAAACAAATCACTTGTGGTTTGTGTGTAGTCATAATGCTTCTAATCTTGTACTTCCTCAAGATTTTAGACAATTACTTTTGTAACTCTTTTTTTTTAAGTGGCGCCTTGATAAGAGACCTAAGAAACAATCCATATTGTCCACACGAAATGATAATGTTGATCAAAGAAATAAGCGGAAACATCAATTTGGGAGGGGACAAAGGATCCCTCTCCAAAACCACTTGTTCTGAATCTTGTAAAATTTCCTTTAAAGGTCCAAAATGAGGCTCCTGAGAATATTTTTCAACTACGAGTAGATTTGACCCTCGAAATGGTCTTCTCAGAAGACAAATCTTCATTACAATCTAAAGGGGTTTCAATGATACGGTGAGAAGGAAGACATGTTCCTTCCAAAAGATGTGTTTAATATATTTTTTCATTTGGGGAGCCCTTATTCATCCATCAAATTCCCTATTTAGAAACATCTATGACAGTAAAAGGGTAGTCCTTCATAATCTAATCTTTGGATCCAAACCCTTTCTCTCGATTTAAAACTCAATCTTATCTTGTAGATCAAGGGGAACATTCATATCTACCAATATACAAGCAAAATAATGATGCACCAATTGAGTGGATGCCTCATCAGTGACAACATAGTCACCCAATGCATCACCAATTGCTTCAAAACATGATTCAGACCAGAGTTGTAATGGAAAACCTAGAAGCCTAACTCCAGAAAAGCATCAAGTCAAAAGAATATCTCAAAGGGTCAAACATTGGGAGCCATGGTTTTTTCATAAGACCATAATAATGCCATACCCAATAGGATTTATTTATAGCATCTCTATCTTGAGAAAATTCAAAGACAAAAATAAAAAAATCTTTCAAACAGGAGAAATTTCCACTATACCAAAAATTTCAAGACTCTGGGTTTCATAAATCCATTCATAGGCGAGAAATCTTCTACCATAGATGCTAGAAGAGATAGATGAGAGCGTGTTTGCAAAAATCCTTCTCCCATTTCTAAACTTGAAAAATAATTTCCTCTTTAAACTTAAGAACAATATTTTTGGTAGAGGGTTTGAGAAACTTCCTTTCACCACTCGCACCATTCATAGCCTAGCTCTGACATAAAAAATGAAACTATGCTACCATTCTCCTTATTAGATCTGATGTTATAGGGAGGACGAGACCCTTCCCCGCCACCCTAGAGACCATTGGGGCTTGACAATCCCTACCACCATCACTTTTTCCAGTGGAGACTATGCCTCTCACCTGGTCGCCTCCTTTACTAAGCTCCCGTGTGTTAGGGTTAGGGCACGTGATGGATTCCATCACACATGAGTATATGTGATAATGGTTTAGGAATAAAATTTCACTTGAAGTCCTTATGGTTGATTTAAGCATTGATTTTTTAGAATAGATACAAATTGTTCTTTGTGGGACTAGGCATTTGAGCCAATATAGAGTCCACTAAAAATAAAAATTATGACGTGTAAATGCTAAATTGACTCAAAATAAATTTGGAACTAAAACAACCATAGCATGAGAAACAAACCTTTAACGTAAGAATGAGTTATTGGGAGACTCATAGTTTCTTAAAATTGACTTTAATTAACAAATGATCTATGGATAGTTAATGGGATTCGATAAAGGAATCAATCATGCATTCTCCTTTAAATACTATTCCCTACAAAGTAAAGTAATTGAAGATTGTAAAGTAGGAAATTTTAAACCTTATGTGTTTAATTCTCTTGAAAACTATAATATCATATAATGGAAACCTAAATTTAATGAATATGTAAACCATAAAAAGGCCATGTCATGGAGTATGCCTACCCGATGTTTCTTACTGTAATTGGGTAATTTTCCTTCTTTATGATGTTCAGTAGGACATTGATGGGTACCCTATGTTATCCCTATTGTATGAGTGGGTTCAAGATAATGTAAGTGTCTTATGCTTTGTTGAGTTTCTCTACTTGGAGTCCTCGTGGTGTTATGTAGTGAGAAATGTAAGTTAGAAAAAATTATTCTGGTATTTTTATTGTTGTATTTGTGTGTGTAAAATGTGGGCATTACAGTTGCCAAGGTGACCTTGTTGTCAATATACAATATTATTTCATGGTTGGTCTCCTAGCCCCTTTTTGTTTGTTGTGATATAATTTCCTGCAAAAAATCAAACAACACCTCTTTGGACTTGTGATGCCCATACTTTACACACACAAAAACAACACTAAAATACGAGAATAATTTTTTTGATATACATCATAGTACACATGATACTATCGAGATTACTTAGGACTACGCACAACACATGATATGTTTGCAAAAACATCAACCCACATAGATAACATGAGAACATGTTATGCACATCAAGGCCACTTTTGTTCCCATACAACAAGGCACAACATAATGATTCAACTACAATATAACTTATAGTTAAGGTATTCCCATGACACGTTATTTTTAGGTTTACACATTTATTACAATAATGTTTCATTCATTAACTTAAGTTCTAGAAGACTCATAGTATGTGAATCATGCATTCCTTTTTTTCCTTTTGCTATATTTCCTCTATATTGTTTAACATTTAACTTTCAGAGTATCTCATTGAACAAGGATCATCTACATTATTGCAATTACTTGTTTAATTCACTCATTTGTTATTACGGTATTTATTTACACAAGGATATTTACATACACATAAGGCTATCAAGTATTATGCCTAGGATTCACTCCTAAGGGTATACATCTTGATTTGTATCATACCTCGATTCACAATGTGAGAACAAGTGTGATTCCAAAAGAAGGAAGGTTCACATCATTTTCTCAAGATTTTAGGGTGAAGTTTCTTTTGTTCATTTACAAATTGCAAATTGATCTAATAAAAATTAAGTATTATATACAAGGTAGGTTCTTTATTCATATGAAAAGTATTTAATCACATTACAAGGAAAATCATATTTTACTTTACCTGTGGAATAAAATTTCACGATTACACTATCCAAATCCACGCATCAATTATAGTTTTATTATAGTTATTCTCTAATAATTTGTTAAGGATTCAAAGGCACTTAATATGGAAACATACTTCATTATTATTATTTTTTTCATAGATTAGATTCCCTGAGTATCATTTTACATCCAACTTAAGAGGACTTTCCCTAATTAGGTTCATATGACTTTTGTAACCTATTTTACGTTAGGGTCATTTTAATCCTCATGAGACCACTAGTCACTATCTAAAGAATTTATCTCTAAGAACAAGATCATAGTTTCACATCATACATCAAATACATACTAGGACAAGTAGGAGAGAAAGATGGAGTAGTCCATCGTTTGAAGGGTTAAGGATAACATTAGGGTTTACAAAATGTGGATCCCTTTTCTAACCACAAGATTGTTTAAACATGTTATAAGAATGATTAAAACTTCACCTTTCTCCAAGCACAATGTCTGAAGGTCACATTTTGTCCAACCAATCATAAATTAAAAGTTTTTAAGTTGTGTAATTAACTCTTAGCATTGCACTTGTTGGTGCTCAATTTAATCTCACCCCCATTTTCCCTGTATGTCCACAAATGAATAAATTCTACTGCCAAAATATGTATAATCAATCAGGATTCCATAATGTCTTTAGTAGCATTAACCTTGTTTAGAAAATATCACCATTCTTTAGAAGTGACAACTCGTGAGAGTTAAATTGTGGTGCATTGATCATATTTTCTCAAGGTTTCCTTTCAAATTTTTGCAAAGAAGGATATATTCATTCTCCTTCACCAAAAGAGGTTACAAAATGGGTCCTCTCACCTGGTTGAAAGGCACAACCTAAAGTAGTGAGGATAGATCAAATCCTTTTGAAGGTGTTATCCATTTCTCCAACATTTGAGTGACAAAGAGCTAGCTAAATCACCTCCCAGCTACAAAACGACATACATGATGATTTATCTATCTCTAGGTTTCTTGTTAAATCTGTGATGATGCTTAGCTTGCAAAGGAGAATAAATTTGGATACCAACACCATTTTTGCACCATTTTCGGGGATATGAATGTGTGTGCAAAGTTTGAACACCATAAAAATGCATATAAAATTTTAAAGTGTAAATATGTTGTTGAAACGTCATCATGTGACCAGATTTCTAAGAATTGAGCAAAGTTACAAGCTCTGCATGCAATATTTCTAGTTTCGTTGGTTTTTGCACTAAATTTACATCATCAATGTTAAATACTGGGTAAATGAAGGTCATATCTGTGAATATTTTCATGAATTTAGTGTTGACAAATCAATTTTTAGTGCATTTCCACAACTAAGGTGAAAATCTTTAGTGGCGACTCCGTTTTGAATTAATTTTTGATAAATACCGATTGTCTTAACCTCTGTCAATCGAAATTTATCACTAATATTTACAAAGCTAGAAGGAAGAAGATATTTCTTTGTTAAAGACCTGCTAGAAGTTTGTTTCGAGAATTGGGAAAGGTAAATTCTGAAGGAAGAAGAATATGGAAAGTTGTTGGAGATCGAAATCAAGAAAAGAGTTATTAATTGTGGTGATCAACTGTCATTGAAGATTTCCATACTTCCTCAAGTGATTCTGAATCAGGTAGTATTTATATAGAATTGAATTCTCCAACTGGAGAGGGGCCTTCATTTGTGTCTGATAAGTGTGCTTCTCAGTCTATCCCTATATTTTCCAAAGTTGGTAGGGTTCTCCATGAAAAAGAGTCTTTAGAGGACATTCATTTTGAAGATTATACTCCTGTGTTCCAAATACCCCTTATCCCTCATCATTATGTTTCTCCTGTAAGATCACCCCCTCAAAACAATATGGCCCAACCCCCACCCAAACCTCCATTTGTTGTCAATACTTTTGGTCCTATAGATTTTAGAGGTATGGCTGGATATCCAAATGCTATGCCCCAAGATGTTAGAAATAGATTGCCTAAATTTCAAGGAAATAATGCTATTACTAGTGATCAGCACTTAAAGCTTTTTGTCAATATGGTGGAAGACTTTGAGATTGAATTTGAGGATGTGTACATAATTTTTTTATTCATACTCTAGAGGAGGACGCCACGGAAATGGTATAAATATTTTCAGGACAACTCCATTGATTCATGAATAGAAATGAAGAATGCCAGTATGGAGATAAAAGCAGACCCTAGGTTTCTTTTATCGAGAATTTGAAAATATTAAGAAGATTCCGATATAAAAATTTTCATGACTTCAACACTAGGTTCATTAAGACATTGAATAGGCTACCTATAATCTTGAGGCCAAGTGATGTTTCTTGTTTAATAAAATACTCGATGCTTTTGACAAAAAGGCCTCCTATTATTTAAGGAGTAAGAACCCAAGAACATTGAGGAAAGCCTTCACCATGGCTTTACAAATTCAAAATAAAATCAAGGCTATTGGTAAACCACCTAAGAGGGAAGGTATCAAGCTGATCAATCTAGAGAAGCCTCATTCAAGTAAGTATGTGGATCTAGAAGAGGTTGTAAAAACTTTGGCTGGAGCTGTTAAGGAAATATCCTATAAACTGGCCAGAGTAGAGAAGGGGATTAAACAAGGTTCCCAAGGTTAGCACAAGCCACAAGGTCAAGAAAGATTTTCAAATCATCCCAGAGGTGATCATAGATCATATGACAAGGGTAAAGGGCCCGTGGGATTAGGAAATAGACAACCCCAACCCCGGGAAAATAGATTGGTGCTTGATCCTTTAGGCTCTCGAGTTCCTATTGTGGAAGAAGCTCATGAAATTGAGTGGTGTGATAGTTGTTTCTTGCCCCATTCCCCATGTGATGTTGAAAAGGGAGTTGAGGAAGAAGATGATGATGATGAGATAAATGATGATGCATGCACGATGGATTGCTCTACAAGTTCACAACAGGGAGCAACCTCAACTGAGTGATGAGTGCAGAACTATTGAAAATTCTAGGATTGCATTCACTGGGTATTTCCTCTTCCTCCCATTAATGCTTTTGAGATTGATATGGTACAATATTTTGAGTTTCCTAATAATGATTTTGAGTACTTAAGGGCATTAATGATTAAAAAGTATGATGGAGGAATTCCTTCAGAAGAGGATAGACAATTGTTAATGAATGTAGTAGTTGGCCATAAAAAAGAATATAATACCAAGAGAAAAGTTGTCAAAGGGGCAGGGCCTCAGGCCAAACAAAAAATTCCAATGCTTACCAGTATCCCTAAGGAAACCCCTAATAAAGATGCATCTGGAAAAGGATTTGTCACCCCAAATAAAACTTGTGTTCCTCCCCATGCTCAAATTGAGAAGACTCCCATATTATCAGATTAAGCTATGAACCTTCCCCTAATACTACCTTACCCAAATATGTCCCATGTGACATAGCCAAATCTTGAGTCGGATCAAGATTTATGTTCCTATTGTTGAATTACTCAAAATCCCTGAGCATACAAAAGCGAGAACAATCGAATATTTGGGACTTAAGGAAGAAAAGGTCACCTAGGGTAAAAATGTAAACAAGGTAGAGGTTCCTCCACCATTGCGAGAATTAGAAAAACCACAAGCACTGGAGGAATTGGGTGAACCACCTGAGGTTTATTTGGGAACTTCTCTAGTTGAGTCTCAGCTGAAGGTGGATCCATTTTTTACTACTTTGATTATTAAATATAGACTATTACATAACTACATGTTTGATTCAAGAGCCTCATGTAATGTAATGCCTCTTGAGGTCATGAATGAGTTGAATCTCAAAGTAACAATAGCTTATGGGAAATGTACTACCATGGATTCAAGAGAGGTGCCAATAGTTGGATGTGTCAAGGGTTTAGTAGTGTAATTGGAAACTTCTCCAAGCAAGTACTTGACTTTGAATGTAGTAATTGTGGATTGTCTTGCTAAGTGGGGAATGTTATTATCCAGAAAGTGGGCAGCTAGTGTGGGTGGAAGTGTGCAAATGGACATGTCTTATGCCACCATACCAATTTAGGGTAGCCTTGTGAAGTTACCTGGTGAAAAGAAAATGTTATATCTCATTGAGGACCCCAACAATGCTTCTTATAAAGTATTGCACATAGACATTGATGTTGATAACTATGTGAGCTATGTTGTTTTCAAGGAGTATAAAATCAACCAATGTAGATATCCTGAGTAGATTGATTTTCCTAGGACTTTGATGTTTGTTGCAGCCTCGAGAGATGTTGAAATACTTGACATAGGCACAAAGGATAAGCCTAAAAAAGTGTGGCCAAATAGCAACTTTGATGGAAAATAAACAATCATATGACCAGTTGTTAAAGAAGTATCAAAAATGCTTAGCATGGTCATAACTAGAATCGAAGGCACTTGAAAATTTTCCTTGATTAATTTTTCCGAATCGTGGTGCACACCATTTAAGAGTGTATATTATTTTGGTTTAGATTCGATTTCGTGTTTTTCCATTTTGGTTTGTCCTGGTCCCTGGTGAATAGTTTTTGTTTGTTTCTCTGTTCATCTTGGGGGATTTGTTTATTGTCTTTATGCTCTGCAAGCTTGTTCTTTGACTCCATTTCCCAATGGATTTTTGGCACATGGTCTACTCTTTTGTTCTTGCAGCACTCGCAGGGAGTGCCCATCCCTGAGTCAAAGCCGATGTTGGTGCTCAATTTAATCTTGCCCCGTTTGCTCTAGAAAATTCCCAAACTTCCTAGTTCTCTATCGTATTTTCTATTTCCCGAATGGATGCTGAAAGGTTTTCTTCATTTGTATGTTGTTGAAGATCCTTTTCCATGGTCGTGGATCACATTTGGGCCTTGTATCATTTCCAAATTCTTTTTCCTTAAAGAAAAATTCAATTTTGGGCACAAATGGTGATTTCCCTGCATTTTACAATTTGACGGGTGTGTTTTCACCATAAAATTATATCTCCACATCTTCAGCTACATGGTCTCTTTCGATTGGATGAGGCACATCGGGTCTATTTTATAACTTGTAACTTTTTTCTATGTTTGCAAAAAGATCAATTTGGTCCCGCAGCCCCATTGAGTTTTGATTGGCCAGTCAAATTTATAAAGGCGAGCGACTTTATCTTTTTTTCCCCGAATGGTTATACGTGTTCATTTTTAATTGGTTCTGATCAATACGTATCTTTTTGGTGAAATTTTCCACTTTGGTCACATTTGTAAAAACTACCAAATTGGCGCCACAACCTCGATAGTCTCTGACTAGCTATTCAACAAATATGAAGCGGCAGGGAAAAATTCTTACTTAGACCCCAAAGATGGACACATGGTAGTTTTTCAAGAAAAAGGCGAGAAGGTGGGTGGTGGAACATTTTGAAGTTTTTGGCTCAAGCATTGAAAATTCAAAGTGGGGAGGCAAGTTGCCAGAGGTTTTTAAAGATTTTTGCCTTTTTGTGAAAAGGAGGAAAGTCAAAAAATGAAGTGCGACTTCGTTGGGGCCCACATCAAAATTTACAAGCAGGAAGGCAGGTCTGTGGAGGAAAATTGGAAATTTTGCCTTTTTGTTAAAAAGTGTAAAATTGCGAAATGAGAGTGTGAATCCATCAAAGGCCTAGATTAAGCCACGTGTCGACCCTGTATTTCAAAGGCGGAGGGGCGTGTCAAAATGTGAAAATTGCGCATTTTCTCCAAAAGTCATAAAATGCATAGGGAAACCCTAGGCCCGCTTTGAATTATATTTTTCCACGTGGATGGCTCTAATATAAAGTTACGAAAGGGAAGAATTAATGGTTGTTGTATATTGCATCTAATTTTGCCACCATTTTTGCTCCAAGACTCCTGGAGATGCGAATACGCATTGTTTTTTTATCATTTTTTGATGAAATTCCTTGTCATTTTTGTCTGCAAAGTTCAATTGAATGGATTTAGACCATTTGTGAGTCTAAGGAATGTAAAGGTTGATATTTTGAAGTTATAATTGCTCAGGCACTTGTAAAAATGTGAATTACCAGAGAAGTTGGATGTAGAGGAAAGTTATAGAGGGAAGAATGGGAAAAGGATGAAATGATGGAGGTTGTATGCATGAAGAATGAAAATGTGCTCCCGTTTAAAAAATGATGAAGATATTTGCAATGATTCACATTTTTGAACAATTGGCAACTTTTTGTTGTAAATCTATTAAACGTCATTTTTTGGAAATCATGATCAAACATGTAACAAACAAGGGTTCCTCGAATATTCTTTTCTTGGGGGGGAAGCTTGGATGTAAATTGAGTTTTATAAAAATCATGCTTTAGTCATGCAAATGGTCGGGGGTTGAATTCTTACGAGAAAATTTGAGAAATCCCATCTTCCTGAGAGACCATCTGAGAAACTGTTAATCTCTTATGTTTTAGATTTGATCATGTCAATTTGGTTGCAAGTGTACAACCATTGAAAAGCTACGAGATTGTTCAAGAAACCTTCCTCTGGTGATGAATCTAAAATCAACTTTGAAAATTCTCTGTTAATCTTGGGAAAATTTGTGTCTACTTTATTTAGAATGTCTGTAAATAGTATTTCTTGTTCCTATTGCAATCTTATATTATAATCTCTCTGAATCACACAGGATCTCGTCCTTATGATAGTTTAGTGGCATTTGTAATTTCATTATGAGAAGAGCCTTCATCCTGTAATGAGATAAACAATTTAAAATCACTTTACTATCATTTTGTTGATAAAGATTGTCTGTAAGCCTTTGAGTGTATCTTAGACATGATGAACCAGAGATTGATAATTTTAATTGAGCCTTTTAACTCAAGCCTTCGTGTTAAATTCTTGGAGATTGTGTGAAACCATGCAAATCTAGGCCTCCATTGATGCACACCTTACGGTTAAATTGATTTTGTAGCTATTACGAAGCATTATTATTTAGTTTTCCAAATTTTGCGAAGGTTCTCAAAGATATAGCAAAATCAAGTTTATCATGCTTAATCTCCAACCAAAAATTATTCAAAAACAATGAATCCTACCTGAACTACCCTTGTTTTCCTGTATGTCCACAAATGAATAAATTCTACTGCCAAAATATGTAGAAGCAATCAGGATTCCATAATGTCTTTAATAACCTTAACCTTGTTTAGAAAATATCACCATTCTTTAGAAGTGACAACTCGTGAGAGTTAAATTGTGGTGCATTGATCATATTTTCTCAAGGTTTCCTTTCAAATTTATGCAAAGAAGGATATCTTCATTCTCCTTCACCAAAAGAGGTTACAAAATGGGTCCTCTCACCTTGGTTGAAAGGCACAACCTAAAGTAGTGAGGATAGATCAAATCCTTTTGAAGGTGCTATCAATTTCTCCAACATCTGAGTGACAAAGATCCAGTTGAATCACCTCCCGGCTACAAAATGACATACATGATGATTTATCTGTCTCTAGGCTTCTTGTTAAATATGTGATGATGCTCAGCTTGCGAAAGGAGAATCAATTTGGATACCAACACCTTTAATTTTATTTAAACATCTATAAAATATATTCCTACTAAACAAATGTAGGGTTGATCCTCAACCCTTGGATCAAATCAATCTTAGCCACTAGATCCTAGGGTTCCAAACTAACCCTAAAAATCCTTATGAATTCTTATTAAAACCTTTCCTTTATTCTAAACTCATTTGGTCTATTTTCTCTTGTTTAATTTGTAGGTTGGAGCGAAGGAAGCCATGGGAGCAAGAGAGGAAGAACTATGGAGGATTTTCTTCAAGATCAAGTTTAGATTTGTTTAGATTGTAGTTTTATTGTTGTAATCTATTTCATTCAAGGATAGAAGGAGGTTTTCCTTTCCAAACTGGTTTTATTTCAAGCCATTTGTATTTGGGGTTCTCCATTTGGGGAAAACCCTTCCTCCATTAATATAAATAAGATTTAGCACTTTTAGTTTTCCATTTTGAAGTTTTACTTGCTTGAAAAATGAATTATAACCATCTTTTGCTTGCTGGAAGTTTCTTATGCAATTTTACAAGCTTAAAATTTAATTAAATCAAGTTAAAAATTTCACTGAAACAGGCGTGCTTTTCTACCGTAAGTGACAGAACCACCGCCCAAAGAAGGCTAGTAGTCTTGGGACTGCTGCCCCTACAGGTGACAAACCATGAATCGTCACCTTATAGAGTGACGATTCGAGACCACCGCCTTTCCTGAGTGGTGGTTACTAGACCGCCACTCTGCATAGGGTGGCGGTCTTGTTCCTTAGAACAGAAACTGAAAATCTAAGAATTTTCCAAAAATTAAAGTTGCTAAATTTTTTTTTAAAAGAAATAAATTATGAACTTGATTTTATATGCCTATGTTTTCCAAATGTAGGATTTAATTCCATCTATTCATTTCATAGTTAAAATTACTCATTTTAAAAGCATTTCTTGTTCGATAAGTCAAGTAATGCAACAATGCATCATTTTGTTCAACTAATTTTCTTTCAATTCCTAGAGTAAAAAGATCTAAATCTACTTTAGTATTGTTATTTTTCCTTACTACAATAATGAATATTCCAACATAATAATATACTTCAAATTTGTTGTCTCTTTCCATTTTCACTACAACTTCTTAGCTCAAACAACTACTAACAACTTAACTCTACATACAAGTTTACTAAGCATGCATGTTTTTACATATTACAACTTTTATAATTCTTCTTTCTCATTTACAATTTTACAATTTCACAATACAAGTAAACTTTCCTTTTTCCATTAAACATGTCTCATTTCTTTTTAAAACAAAGAACTTCTTTTCACACAAATAATTTTCCACTAAAATTTTACACAATACTTTCCATTTTGATTATTTTTTTCTTCCCATTCTACAATTGAAAGAGAAGGTAAATTATACAATTCTCCAATGAACTTCTTCAAATAATATTGCAACCTACAAAACTAAATTTCCTATAAACAAATACAATATTACAATCTTCCACCTTGAGTGGGCATAATAAGAAGAATCTATCACAAGGAAGGATTTCTTTTGGACACCAACATAGCTCCAAATTTCACATCACCAAAAAGATCTCCACCAAGCTTCATTTGATCACCACCAAAAAAGGGGAGAGGCAACACTCTCCACCCAACCAAGAATTCCAATGAGGAGAAGAAGCCATCCTCCTCATTGGCCCCGAGCCCCAACCACATTGCAATGGAAAATAGATTCAACTCATGGAAACAAACAAGCTTCCACATCACAATCCAAGATTTCACAATCAATCCAAAGCACATTCAACTCACACTACAACACAAGAAGGAAAAAAAGCCAAAATATACAAGGCTTCAAATATGAAAAGCCAAAGGAGCAAGAACCTATGGGGAGGTCACTTATGCCTCCCAATGGGAAATGAGTGCCCACCTTAAAACCTCCAATAAACATCTCAAAACCCCTACACACTCTTATGCCTCCCCCATTCTCTTATACCTCCCTACAATCTCTTATGGCTCCCTCAACAAAATAACCAAGTAAGAAATGCAAGAAATTTCTTGTCCAAGGTGGGGCACTCAACCCAAAATCCCTCCAAAACATGAATAAACTCTTATGCCTCCCTACATGAAATATCCCCATAGTCCCCTCCTACACCACACTTAGGCAATCTACCCAAGCACCCAACAAGTATAGCAAAACACTCAAAACAAGCACATATGCATACAAAATAAAAGAAAGCATTTAACAAGAGTTTAGCTCCTACCTTTCCATGGTAGAGCTTGATCCAAGAGCCATACACCAAGCTTCTTCAAGCCCAAAAAACACCAAGAAGCTCCAAAATCCACAATCACTTCCAAATTCCTCTAACTCCCAAAATCAAGAGCAAAAAATAATGAAGTAACCCCCAATCAAGCAAAAGAACTTGATTAAATAGAAAAGGGAGAGAGGAGGGTGAGGTGGCTCCATGTAGGATGCCACATCACTCATCCTCAACTCCACCTCACAAGTCAAACTTCAAACTCCAAAGCACAATTAATAAGTGGCGAAGAAATGACATATTACTTGCACACACAATCCAAGCCCACACCTCCTAAGGAAAAATTAATTACATGAAAGAAAGTGCAATAATATTTTACTTTTTTGTCTTCCCAAAACACCTAATGGGGTCTAATTTTGACCCCCCAACCCATAGGTAGGGTTGGCATAGCAATTTAAGAGGTGTGGGACAAGTTTGACTTGTCCCACAAGCTTCCAAAATTGGCCTCTAAGGACAAATTCGAATTTTCATGAAGGGGTAGAGTGTACAACACTCAAGATCCCCAAGCACTCAACTTTCAACACAAAATCCAAGAGAAAATATAGTCTAATAAATGAATTCCTTTGGTCACATCTATAATTAGTTTAGGACAAGATTAAATTAGCTCTAATTAAGACACTACAACCCATTAATAATAAAGGTTAAAATACATACCCCAAATTCCAAATAATTAATACAATGAATTACATCACTAAAATCACATACTAACATCAATTAAAGGAAAATAAATAAAAGACAAAACATAACCCCTTGGTCACAATTTCCCCCTAATAATAATTCAAACACACAGACAAATACATGTTGCCATGGTGACCCTTGTTGAATTCACCTATAATTCCAATGTGGTTGGTCTCCAATCTCCCCGTAGTTTTTCATGATGTGTTTTCCTGAAAAACACAATACCCCTCTAGCCTCATGGCCATATTAATGATGTTGAAGTAATAAAACACTTACATCTAACTATCAATTTTAAACATCAAAATCATAACTACTATAGCTAAGACCAAGTAATTTAACAATTATTCCCATTTTCAACATTTCAATTCTACTCATACATCAGTTTGCAACTAAGATCAAAGACCAACTGGATCATTAGATTAAAGTAATACTTTCACTCATTCACAATTTCACCAATCTCAATATCAATTAAATCACAAAAATAACTTTGAACATCATAATAAAAACCAATTACGAAAATGATTCGAAATATCAACATATATTTATCTTGACAACACATCATTTTCTTCCATACTGAATGTCTATCAAAAGTTAATTAGTTCGGATTCTACAATATGTCTATCCTTGATTCCCATATCACAATGTGTTAGTTTCGTTTGTCTATTAACATATGCCAGTAATAAAGCACAATAGTGTCTATGTGTCCAGTCACAGAGATAAACCAAATACAACAAAACAATATCAAAGAGTAATGTTATCACAATCAAATTACGACCATGCAACCATTCTAGCTAATTTTTTTATCCTTAAATGCCCATCAGGGTCCACAATGCGACATATAGTTAAAATAACAATAACCAAAACATAATGGAGTCATGATGCCCACAACTTATTAGTATGCTAATTAGAATAAAGCAACAAGGTTTACAATTATAACAACTTGGGAAAGATGATCATGTTTCATTTAGTGTTGAAGAGAAGTGGGAATTACATAGAGGTAGATTTGATTCCCTAAAAGGTGAATCCTTTAATACGTGAGGGCAGGAAGAATCTAGTCAAGGGTGCAATAACTAAAAAAGAGGTAGAAATTGGTATAAAAAAGGAAAAGGATATGTTCGAATAAGGTGTTAGAATAGCCCATAAAGGTAGTATACATGTTATCGATGTGGTGAAGAAGGGAACCTAGAGATTTTGAGTATCTGCACTATCCCACATAGGATACATGGTAGGTGGGCTAGCCATTAGGAAACTTGGATGAAGCTGATGTAGAAGATGAAATGGATGTTGTTGCAGACTTGAGTGAAACCCTCATGATAAGGATTATAATGATCATCCTGAGGAAGGAGAAAGAACAAGATGATATCAGTGGTGACTCTTGGCTACAGACAAATATTTTTCAAAAAATATGCACCTATAGAGGGAAGGTATGGAAACTTATTATTGATGGTAGTGGTTATGAAAATATGGTCTCAACTAGGATGGTTGATAAACCCAATCTAAATTGTGAGAATCACTCGTATAGCTATCGCATATCATTTTTCAAGAAAGGGAATGAGGTAACCATAGATAAAAGATACCTAATAAAGTTTTCGATTAGGTATACCTATAAGGATGAGGTATGGTTTGATGGTATCCCAATGGATGCATGTCGTATTACTAGGGAGGCCTTGCAAATAAGATACAAAGGTTACACATGATGGAGGATTTTTTGAAGGATAGTGTAAACGTAGTCTTTTAAACTCTAAAGTAAGAAAAGAAGAGTGATGGATTGTTGGCTACAAAGGATTTTTTTGAAAAAATGGAAGAAGTTGGTTGGTCTTATGCATTGATGGCAAACAATGTTGAAATAAAGACTTTTGGTACACCCAATGCGATAGTAGAGGTAGTAAAATCCTACACAAATGTCATAGTAGATGAGATACGAGATGGGCTACCTCTCGAAGAGGGATATAGAACACCAAATTTATTTAATGCTGAGATTGACCCTTCTGAATCACGCATCCTGCAGTGTAATCCCAAAATAGAGTTAGGAGTTGAATATGAAAGTGAAAATCTGATAAAGAAAGGATTAGTGAGGGAAATAATGAGTCCATGTGCAACTCCATCAATATTGACTCCTAAAAAGGATGGAGTGTGGTTGTCTATTTTGATATTTAGTAGGTCGGTGGAAAAACACATGTTGCATTTGAAATTGCTGTTATAATTTTTAAGAAAAGAGAGTTTGTATGCAAAATTAAATAAGTGTAGATTGTCCTCAGAAAATTCTAATTTTTTTAGGGGTTCATCATTTTAGAGGATGGGACAAGGATGGGTGACAGAAAATTCAAGGCAATTTCAGAATGACCTATTACAAGGAATTTGAAAGAGGTTCTCATTTATTATAGCTTGGAAACCATTTATATGAAGTTCATTAGGAATTTCAATAGTATTTTACACCCGTAATTTAGTGCATGAAGGGAAAGGAATTTGCATGGAAAAAGGTAACAATAGATAGTTTTGAATTTTTGATGAAGAAAGTGTCAAAGGCACCTATTTTGATATTTCTAGATGTTATCAAGGTATTTGAAGTTAATTTTGATGCCTCACATGTAAAGATTGGAGTATTACTTAGTCAAGAAGGATGAACCATAACCTTCTTCGGTGAAAAGATGATCAAGGTCGGGGGAGGGAATATTCGCAAATGATGTGAATTTTATCCTACCATTCAAGAGTTAAGGCATTGGAGACATTACTTCATAGCTAAGGAATTTTTACTTTTTACTAACCATGAAGCATTGAGGTATCTAAAGATATAGAAAAACTAAATAGTAGGCATGCAAAGTGGGTTTCATTTTTGCAAGAATATAATTTTGTCTTAAAGCATAAATCATGTAAGAAAAATCAAGTTGTTGATGCCTTGAGTAGGCATGTAGTGTTGTTAATAATGATGGAAAATGACGTCGTGGGTTTTGAGGTAGTTAAGGAATTGTATGAAATTGATCCATATTTTGGTGATGTTGTGAGACAATATACGGACCATGCAATCGGTAGTGGTTCTTGTGATTATTTGATGCAGGATAGCTATTTATTTAGGGGAAAGCAATTTTGCATTCCTTTTGGTTCGATGATTGCCTTTTGCAGCATGGGTTCACTCGTAGCCCCTCAGATTCAAATTTGTATAAAAAGAAGGTAGGAAAAGAAATTATCATTCTTGTTGTGTATGTAGATGATCCCGTGATCACTTTGGCGGTTCGAGAAGATCAGGTTGATATTGTAAAGAATGATCTCAAAAGAACCTTCGACATGACAGATTTGGGGCTACTACATTATTGTCTTGGCTTGGAGATATGGCAAAAGGAGCATCACATTTTTGTCTCCCAGAAAAAGTATGCCAAGACACTCCTGGAAAAGTATAGAATGTCTTATTGTAAACCTACATCCACTCCCATGGAAAAAGCCTTGCAACTTTCAAGATTCTAGGACTCACCTCAAGTAGATGCTACTCTCTACAAGTAATTTGTTGGAGGGCTCATCTATTTGACATATACCGAACCGGATCTCTGCTTATGCTATCGCTATCTTTCCAGGGTTCATGCAGGGCCGAAGAAATGTCACCTGGAATGCAGCAAAGAATGTTTTAAGATATGTCCGAGGAACAATGATTATGGTTCTGGAATATAAGAAGAATGATCAATTCTTCTTATAGGGGTATGTTGACTCGGACCACACCGAATCTACATTGATGACAGAAGTCAACTACTGGATACATATTTCATCTCGGATCTAGACCTATCTTGTGGATAAGCAAGAAGCGAGAATGTTGTTTCTATCTCATCCATGTAAGTAGAGAATATCGCGCCGCACTTTGAGGAGTCTGTGTGCGGGAAATTATATGGTTACGTCGCATTTTGAATGACTGGGAATTCCTCAAAAGCGATCACCTATTCTCTATTGCACCAATCGTAGAGTGTGTCAAGCTCGTGCGTCACGTAATCCGAGCTCTTTCATGAGGCGAACAAGCATATTGAAATTGATTGTCATTTCATTCGAGAGCATGTCTTGAACCATAAAATTCAGCTCCGATCGTCCTACGAAGCACAAGTTGCCGACATTCTCACTGAATCTCTTGGAAAAGTGAAATTTGAACTTTTCGAGGGTCACATTTGCAAGAATAATGTAATAAGGGGGAATGTTAGCATATGTAGCATAGTTTATATTTTAGGAGTGTTTGTTCTATTTTATCCCTTTATTATCTCTTCCTTGGTGTATTCCATTATTCTCTCACCTTCATCCAAATCTTCCTCCTTCAGTTTAGGGGAATATAGTTAATTATTTCTCCTATATAATGTACGTGCTTCTTCATAATAAAATCAATGTGTTGAGAGCATTTCACTCCACATTCTTCTCATCTATTGCTTCCTACAAAATGCAAACTAAAACCTATAGTCTTTTGTTATTTTTTAATTCTCTCTCCTACCAAATTTGAATTAAAGGTTAAAAAATAATGCAAAACCCGATCACTTTTTAATTGTGTAGATTTGGACTACAATTTATGTAAATAATAATTTGTAAAATGGTAGACATATCCAAATCTTAAAAATTATAACAATTATTGCATATTACATAATTGAGACATACCTACAATCGACAATTCCACAACTTAAAAACTTATGCCATTATATATGGTCAAATAAATTTTTATGTCACTACACTATTATAAACTTTGTTATAATATGAATATACAATATTACATAATAGTGAAGGAAACATATTTTAACAGTTACCAAATAAAATGTAAAATGATTAATGTGATGGAAATAAACACAATTAATTAATAAATATAATTATATTATTTTCAACTGATACTTCGCACCTACCGTACATATGTTCCTCAAAAATTGAATCTAGAATTTAAAATATTAAAAATAAAAATACTTCGCCCATATTAGCAAGTGGCCATCTTCAACGATTAAATTCGAGTATCTAACATGGAATTGTCAAAAATCCGTTTTGCAAAATACTGTAGAGGAGCGAAACAAAACTAGTCCCATAAGAGGACGAAACAAGAAAAACTATTTTAAAAGGTTCCATCCGACCTACTTACAGCGGAGAGAATAAACAGGCTGGAAGACCAAGTCCAAACGTAGCCTTGAACTCCACAATCTGTTCTATAAATTAATGAACATGCTCTACATTGTCTCCACAATCTGATCTCATCTGTGGAAGGGAGAAGAAGACAGTGTGTTAATTTAGAATTGTTTTGTAGCTGGGTTGAGAAGATGGAATTTGGTCACAAGAGCGTACTTCAGAGCGATGCCCTCTATCAGGTTTTATACCTTCTCCCCTCATTTTATAAACAATTAATCCCCACACCCATTTACGTTTATAACTGGATTGATTTAAGTGGTATTGATTTTGCAGTATATATTGGAAACAAGCGTGTACCCTCGTGAGCCTGAGTCGCTGAGGGAGCTCAGAGAATTAACCGCTAAGCAACCATGGTAAATCTCATTTAAACAAATTGTAATGTTTTCACTCTCTGAAACAATTAGCTGGTTTCTGATTTCCAATTTTATGACAGGAGCGTGATGGCTACTTCCGCGGACGGGGGTCAATTTCTGAGTCTGCTGTTGAAGTTGATAAATGCGAAGAACACGATGGAAATCGGTGTGTTTACTGGTTACTCTCTCCTCAGCACCGCTCTTGCATTACCCGACGATGGAAAGGTATACAAATATGAATTCCTCTCTTCATTAATGCTTCTAAAATAATATGATAATACCGTGTTTTTACAATGTTGGGATTTTGATGTTGCAGATATTAGCAATGGATATTAACAGAGAGAACTATGAGCTCGGGCTTCCTGTCTTTCAGAAGGCTGGGGTTGCCCACAAAATCACTTTCAGAGAGGGCCCTGCCCTGCCGGTTCTCGATCAAATGTTAGAAAATGTATGCTCTCTACCCACATCAATTTTGTGAAAAATGTTGGTTTTGTGTGTTTCTTTATTGTTAAATTGAGAATTTGGAAATGTGGGCGTGGTGGTGGTGCAGAAGGAAATGCACGGATCCTTGGATTTCATATTCGTGGATGCAGACAAAGACAATTATCTTAACTACCACAAACGGCTGATTGATCTGGTGAAAATAGGGGGAGTGATCGGGTATGACAATACCTTGTGGAATGGATCAGTTGCGGCTCCTCCAGATGCCCCGCTAACAAAATTTATGGGATATTACAGAAACTATGTAGTTGAGCTGAATAAGGCCTTGGCTGCAGATCCCCGCATTGAGATCAGCCAAATTCCTGTTGGTGATGGTATTACTCTGTGCAGGAGGATCTATTAGAACACGGTCTGGATGGTATTACTCTCTGCAGGAGGATCTATTAGCATTCGTTTCACTTAAATGGTGCCTTCAAAATGGAAGCAACTTCCCTTGATTGGTGAAAACTAAAAGCTTTTCAATTAATGTATTTGCCTGATTTTCTAAATAATGTATTCCTTTTAATAAAATAATTGTTGCACATATAAAGCTATTTATGTAATTCTTTTGTTTCTCATCGGAAAATAATTGTGGCACAAACTTTTTGATTTATTTTTTCTCCCCTAAATAATATGTTTAAAGTCAAAATTAAGTCTATAATAATAGAAGTGTTCATATAAGATTTGAAAATATTACATTATAATTTGGTAACTTTCCTTACAATGCAATCTATAAATAAAAAGTTAAAATTGATTAATAATTGTACATAGCATGGACACTACACTAAATAGATACAATGTATTGGTGACGCTATTGGCATTTGATAAATATGATCACCTTTTCTTGATCTTAAGAGTTTTGATCATTACATTCAGTGTCTAATTCGGGGCCGAATTAAAGGCCTCGGGAGTGCCTTAAGCAATAGTTTGAGTAGGCGCCCTCCTCAAAAAATTATTTAATATTTTTTTCCATAAAGTAAATAAATAAAATATGTTTATATTTTTGTATTTTTAAATTTATATCATGGTCATAATAAAATAATAATAAAAAATATTATTAAATTATCATGGAAGGATGAAAAATATTATGTGGATGGAAAACATTAGTCGTAGGAGATGCTTAGAATGCAAAAAATACAATATTTTATACAAGGCTTCTTACAAGTCTGATTTAGCCATATCAAGTAGGTGACATGAACTCTATCTTGAAATAAAGCACCATTTTTTTGCAAAGAAACAAAAATGTTTATATAGCTCTCATGGTTTTGTGAAGAGTCGTATTTGGACCAGGCCTACAGATTCCTCCATAACAAAATAATAGAAAATTTTCCCAAAAAATTGAGAATAGAAAATCAAATACTTTTTTCCTTTAATTATACTCACCTCTACTAGATACACTAGCAACATTATAAAAAATACATTAACCTTTTTGTAAAACAAATTACACACCTACATAATCTGGAGCTACATCAAAGAACAAAGAATACTAAAAAAATCACATGTGCTTATAAATATGTGATATTTTCTTTTACTTGCAAAAATATTACAAAACGTTTTTATGTGTATGCGTGAAATTTATGTTACTATACAATAATATCTATAAATGGGTTGATCAATATTAAGTCTTCAGATAAATTATTTTAAAGTTAAGTTCTAAAATTAACCGACAAAAAGGAAATTTTTAGATTCAAGCGCCCTAATCGGGGCGCCCTAGGTGATTGCCTAAGGCTTAATTCCCTCTGGTCTAATTGATTAACAATATGAGATCTCAACATTATTTTTGTACTTACACAATTATAACCCATGAAATAGAATTTCTTGTTTTGTAGAAGAATGGAAATGTTATAGGAATTCAAGAAAATAATGACTTATTAGTGCCCTATGATATGAATTACCTAGGGGTTTGATCACTTCATTCATTCAAGCACCTCAACAATTCACATAGTTTTAAACATCTATGGTGACATGGAAACCCTAGATTATGTGACACTATTGGAATTTGATGAATATTCTAAAACAAATTCATAAATATAATCACCTTTTATGATCTCTCGAGGCTTTTTATCACTACCTTCATTCAAGCACCTAATTCATTAACAATATGAGATTTCGATATGATTTTTTGGCATGTGTTTCTAGGGCTCCCATGAGTTTCATGACATGGACTAACCGTCTCTCTTAGATCCTAACTCGATGATCAGAATAGCGGAGACTAACACCTATTGGTTTTGGTCTAACAACAATCATGATCCAACAAATGGTATAGAGCAATAGGTCTCGAAGAAACTCACTGGGTACGCCGAGGGGAGACATGTTATGTGTTTCCAACGCTCCCGTGATTTTCGTGACATGGACTAACCGCCTCTCTTAGATCCTAACTCCGACGATCAGAAGGTTAACACTTATGGGTGTCTATCACTGGCAATCGGGGTCCATTTAACTTATAACCCATGAAATAGAACTTCTTGTTTTGCACAAGAATGGCAATGCTATATGAATTTAAGAAAAATAATGACTTGTTAGTGCCCTATGATGTGGGTTACATAGGGGTTCGATCACTTCCTTCATTTAAGCACCTAATTAATTGGCACTATTATACACAACAATTTACAAAAAATTAATAGAGGTGGACGAGTATGAGAGGGGCATGAGAAAAGGGGCAAGTAGAGTGATGAGGACCATTAAAAGTCAAGTTTCAAGTTCCAATAATGAATAATTTGGATCAATAGATGATGAATAATTAAAAAAAGAAAAAAAAATTAAATTAAAATTTAAAATTATACAATTTTACAACGCTAACAAAATGCATGGAGCCATTTTTGGTTGTCTAATATTTTTCCATGTTCAAAGTAGAAAAGGAGATATGGTTTCCATATATACATCATACATCTAACATACATCTGAGTTCAAAGTGTTTGGTAACTTGTAAAAGCATTCTTTCTTTTCTCTATATATGTACATATAGGTGAGTTCCAAAAAATAATGATTTGTTAAACTATGAAGTAATTAAAATATACTACATATCTCATTTCATAGAGAAATGGAATGGAACTAAAGAACCCATTATATTTAGGCCTCAAATGTGGGTAATTTTGAAAAAGAAAATCATAATATTTTTAATAAAATATAAATGCTATCTCTAAGGTAGTGTAAACATAGTATTCTAAACACATAACCTATGTAAAATTGAATAATATATTAACTATAACCTCAAAAATGATAAATAAAATTTGAGTATTATCTCGAGTTGATCATTAATAAGAACAACTAATATATACTTTATTGACAGCTTGATGTAGTAATGTACATGCCTTAGTCACACATGTTTATAAATATAACAGGGGAATGAAATCCCTTTGATAGTTGAATTAAACCTCTCGCAAATAAAAAAGGAGATTAGATGGAAGTGACATCACCAAAATGCCACCCATATTTTATCATCCTATCAAAGGCATGTATATAGTATAAAAAAACTTTATAGGTTGACATATTGATCATCCATCTCCGCATTGCATTTATTACGTCATGTATGTAGTTTTCAAAAAAAAGGTCTACTTGGCTATTTCACAAATATTGATTTTCTGATTGGTTGGAAAATTAACATAACATTTTGATCTTGATGTAGTTGACAAGATAATACAATAGAAGGGAATAATTCATTAGAACTAAGCAGTCATGTATTCCTACCTATTTAAAGGTTGAATCCATTTTAGGAATTTTTTCTTATCCAATTCATTATTATTATTTTCCTTTCATTGAGACTTTTCTCCCTTTTTATATTTTTTTCTACTTTTGATCTCACCCTTCATATGCTAACTTATGTTCAATTCTATAGGTAGAGAAGATATCCATTATCAAGTGGGTTTGTTTTAATTCTTCTTCATCTAAAAATTCTAATACATTAGATGTAAGTAAATTTGAAAAAATTATTTTATCCACTTTCATTTAAAATTATATTCTCTAGAGTTTCATGAAAATCGTTTAGACAAAATTTGTATTTGACATGTATTAATATTTGATATATATCACGACCTCAAATTCTAGGCCTTGGTGCCACCTCCTAAGTTTCAATTGAGTGAATGTGTGTTGGTAAGGAAGAAACATTGTGGACCAAAGCCTACAAATTACAACACATGACATGTACTACTTCAATAAAAAAATAATTAAGAATTTACATATGTTTAGGTTAGATTCATCACAAAAATCTTGCTTAAGTTTTTTATTTCTTACCCTCTTTGTTCCTTGCAATGTCTGTACAAATGTTAATTGTTACTGGATTATCTATTTTATATTCATTCAATGTTGAATTTTTTATTGTACTAAACTCCTTTCATCTTAAAATTTGTCCATGATAGATTGAAAATATTATTTTATTTTATCTTTGTCCTTACTTGATTATGAGCTCCAATCTCTATTTAGTTATTTTAAACATGTTATTGACACAACTTGTAGAGCGCCTCTATTTATTTATTATGAAATTATCGATTGCATTATGTAAAATTACATAATTTAATAGTTTTGGGGTATCCATGTGGTATCTTAAAGAACCTAAAATATATATATTAGAATCCATTTATGTGAGATAGTTTCTTACAAAAACCTCTTGAAACAACGAATAAAATTTCTATCCTCTTCGATATGCATGTATTTTTTCATATATAAGTAAATAATTATTATGTTTTGCATATGTAAAATAGAGAATGCTTCTCCATTTTCCACTTATATCATTTCCTATCATTAGA